>VWZZ01002130.1:1595029-1640728 GCA_013399095.1 Psophia crepitans | reverse complement strand
CCCTCTGTCTGTCCCCTCGCGGCTGCGTGCCGAGCCGTGCCCGGGGGGCCGGCCCTGCCTGGCGGAGGGGGGAGAGGCAAGCGCTGTCTTTGCATTCCCGGCTAGGCAGTGTCTGGTCATAGCCGGTCCTGGGCCGGGCCCCCGGTGTCCCCAGCGACGGGGGGCGGATGTGTCTCGTAGGCCTGTAGAAAGCTGGGAAGCGCTTTTTGGTTCGTCCCCTCTACTGCTGGTCGCTGCGCAGGAGCGGTCCTGGGGGGACGGCGCCCTGCGGCCCGGGACTGGCGGAAACCCGCGGGCAACGCGTCTCCTCAGGTACTCTGCCGGCCGCCTGCTCGCTCGGGGCTGGCGGCAGCCGCCGGCCGCAAGTACGGCTGCCGGTAGGTGAGGTGCTCCTTGGGCCGGCCTGAACGCGGCGGGGGCAGTTGCGGGAGCTGGTGTTTGCTTGGCGCACCGGAAAGCGAAAGCTTGCCGGGCCAGCCAGGATCTGGCCCTGGATACGCCGGGCTTGCGGGGGAGGCCTCGCGTGGGAGCCATTATTGTGGCTTAAGGAGGCGAAAATCGGTTGTACAACGGTGGCGAGATCTGAGTGGGAAGGGAGAGAAGTAGTCCTCTTGGAGCCTGCAGTATTGCATTTGGGATAACTCTTAGATTCTGAAGAGTCGTCTGTCTCTGTTTCTGGTACTGGAGTTTCTCTCCAGCAGCTGTTTTTAGCCCTAGAAAGTTCTCATTGTGTAGTAATTTTTTTCCCAAATGTTATTTGTTTCATAAGCTATTGCTAAAGTTGCCTTCGGAATGAATGCTGAGTGTTACGTAAAACATAAAGGAGGAAAGTTGGGTATGGTTAACAAAAAAAGTGAAAATTTGTGCACTAGTCAGCCATTGGGAGAGTATTATTCAAGCTGGACTGTAGTATATAGCTACTTTACCCTATAGTACTTATTCAGGTTGTTCTCCATAAACATAAAATACCTTAGGAAAAGTAAAACTCAGTGTTGTTAACATGGCTGATAGAATGTTTGCCTGTGTGTGAATTCTAGCAAATACTGAATGATGGTGGATGTTGGGTGCTGTCCTAATTAGTTGGAGAGGGGATGTCATAACATCATACTACGACTTTAGTGTTTTCTCCTTCCCCCCCGCCCAGGTAAACAAGGTCTTCACAGATCACATTTTTCTCCTGCTTATGCTTGCTTGATCTGTTCTTGCTACATGAAAATACTTTCCTCAGCTTTGTTTCCAGTAGAAATGATAGCAGATATTCATTTTAGGTGATAGTTTATTCCTGTCGGGAAAATGAATGGCTACAGAAAAGGAGTGGAAGAAAATTAAGACAGTACTGGTGAGCATAATGGACAGCTGAGTTAACATAGTTTCTGTGATCCTTTTTCCATCTGTCAAGGGAACCTTCTACAGAAAGACTCTGATAAACAAGCAGGAATGTCAGTGTCTGCTTATCGAGCAAGAACTTACTGTTTTCTTTTTAATTGCGAAGGTAGCCTCACCTCACTTATAAAGATGCTTTTAAAATCAACCCCCACATCTGGAATGTTCTTCCAAAAGGTTTTATTTTTTTCTGTTTTGATTTATTGTCAGTGGTGTTGTATTCCTAAAATAGCGCCTACATCATAGTTGAATAAATACCATTAAGATGGCTATATAGGCATTCTAAGCAATAAAACCACTCGGCTCCAATTAGCCTCTAAATGCTTTTCTTATATCTTCAAAGTGGGAAGCTTAAGATTGTGGTTTAAGCAGGTTTAAGCCTTGTAGCATGAGGTTTGGTTGATTTTCCTGTGTTTTTACTATTCACTTTTATAAGTAATACCGCTTCGCTAATCAAGCATTGCTAGTCTCTGACTCATGTTTGATTGTAAGTCATCACAGTGTGTCTCACTGACTTTATCAAATCTTTTTTTTTCTCAGCCTGTAATCACAGTCTAGGAATAGATTTCCCTCTGCCTTTTATACTTTTCTAGGTAGATGGAAAATTCCACTAAGCTCTTAGCACTGTTATACACTTCATATAGGTGCAAATATTTATGCAAGGTACAAGGCAGAAAAAGGAGGGGGTAGGACGACACACCAAAACAAAAACAAGAGGCTGGTTTACTGGAACGAAGTTCACAGGGAGAATGATAAGTTAGTGTTACTGAGTAGAGTAACCTGTGGTTTGTTAGAAATGGGTGCTGATGATACGTCACCTACTAAAGAGTTTGAGAAAGGGACTTTGTGGATGTGAAACAATTTGGCAGTACTATATGTCCATCTTGAACTGATGTCCTGGTAAGTGCTCCTAAGGTTTGGTTTTCTGGCCTCCTTACTGTGAAACATAACTTCTTCAGTTCATCTGGGATAAGTATGAAGCACTGAACAGAGCACTTGACCAGTTCAGTTGAGTTCAACTATGGAATTCTACAACTCTTCTTGTGTTCAATTTTATGCAGCACAAAACTGTATAGCTAATAATACTAGCATGAGTGATTAAATCATATGCTAATGTTCTTTAGCTGAAGAGATTGAAAAGATATCTTTTAGTGAACTTGAAGTCTTTCAAAAGCCATACAGTGACACTTTAATCCAAACTTAGATTCCATTCAAGAGATCAAGTTCTATACTATTTTTTTATATTATGGTGAAAAACACTTCTTAGCATAAGAAGTTTAGAAACATCTGCAAAGGTATGGTTTCCAAGAACTGGGGGATAATGTTTCCACTAAAACCTCTGCTTAGTGATGGAAAATGTCCATCAGTTTCTCAGTAACAGGTACTAAATCTGAAATTAACAGTCCTAAATCTTATATGGTGTTGAATAGAAATTGTTTGCTTTGCATATAAACATTTTGAAATTGTAGTCCTAATTGCTTTTGTATTTCAGTAACAACTGTAAGAAACAGATGAGAGGTCCAAGATGTTGCTTGTCTGCATTGTTGCAAGCTTTTGGAAAGCCATTGGAATGTAATAGTATTCAAACTATTTGGTTCACACCCTTTGTTCCCAGTCTTTGAAGCAGTCTACCTAAGGATTAATAATAAACTAGTGCTCAGATCAGAGTTTAGGAGAAAAAATATTTTAGTGGTAACAGATGATGGATTTTCTGATGGATATTTACATTATATACTTAGAAAATATATATTTAGATGAGTTTATGCTAATGTTTTTACGCAAGAGTTTGAGTGTCTAATTGCAAAACACTTTCTCATTATTTAAGAGAAGTACAGTAGAGGGTATAGCTCCTATTCTCGAAGTCTTAAATTTTAGAAGGATCTCAGTGGCATAGGAGTGTAGCTAAAATCATGTTTCAGCTAGCTTTAAGCCTTAATCTTTGATTTTAAGAAGCCATCATAAATTGCAGATCTTGTTTCTGGTTCTCCTGTGGTCAGCAGGGAATGTCAAAATCTTTATTTTTGCCTGAGAAAGCTCTGAAAAGTATCTAGCGATACAGTTTTTGTGAGGGATAAGAGCCAAAAAGGAAATTAGGAAAGAATACAGTGGTGGACCTGAATATCCTTCCTTTCTCACATAGCTATGACACCCTTTTTGATTAGTATGATGTTAACAAAACCACCTGTCTGTAGTTGCATGCTATTTATTGCATACTAGCTGGAGCAAGTCAAGAGGAGGGCCACAAAGTTGATCAGAGGGCTGGAGTACCTCTCCTACGAGGACAGGCTGAGGGAGCTGGGGTTGTTCAGCCTGGAGAAGAGAAGGCTCTGGGGAGACCTAATCGTGGCCTTCCAATACTTAAAGGGGACCTACAGGAGAGCTGGCGAGGGGCTGTTTATTAGGGAGTGCAGTGACAGGACAAGGAGGAATAGGTATAAACTAAAAGAAGGGGGATTTAGATTGTATGTTAGGAAGAAATTCTTCACTGTGAGGGTGGTGAGGCACTGGAACAGGTTGTCCAGAGAAATTGTGGAGGCCCCGTCCCTGGAAGTGTTCAAGGCCAGGCTAGATGGGGCTTTGGGCAACCTGGTCTAGTATAGAGGGTGTCCCTGCCCATGGCAGGGGAGTTGGAACTAGATGATCCTTGTGGTCACTTTCAACCCAAACCATTCTGTGATTGTTACCGAGGTGTTCCAAAAATGCATTTGCTGCCATTAGTTTGGAGATGGTAGCTGAGTAGAATTCTCATCACCCTCTCTCCTTCCAGAGTGGAGTGGAAATACAGGGCTTCTTGTCAGAGATGTAACTCCAGGCTATTCTTTTTTCATCGTCAGTTCCTGTTGTAGCATATCATATCTAAAACACTAAATCAGAAATGCATAAATCTGAAGTCTTTAAAATAGTGGTGCCTGCCTTCTCTGTGTGTGTTGCTTAACTTGAAATTGAGCAAGCTGCCCAGTCTGGTTGTGGAGAAGTTGCCTTAGGTGAAACTGAGCAAATTGCCCAACCTTATGCAAAGAATGAAAGTTGCTGAGAAGACAAGGAGAAAAAAGGGGGGAAAAAAAAAGGTTGCTGGCAGGTCATCCTAAAGGAGGGAACAGCTGAACCTAAACAAATAGCCTGGAGAAGGAACAAACCTTGAAAAAAAAATTGCCTCAGTTGTCACAGATCAGATGACTGCTATGCAACCTGTTCCCAAATAAATTTTAGCGAGTAACAAAAGCATTGTACATATGATGGTGAAGACTTTTAAAACAATTGAATCTGAGAATTACACTAAGTACTAGTTTATCATTGTAGAAAATCACACATTTACTGAGTAAACGTTAAAGTTCAGTTCAGTCTTATTTCATGTATTAACTTCATCTGAACAGGCTCTGAAAAGTCAAGATGTTCTGTAGGGCATTCTTTCAGTGTTAGGGGAATTGTTATTCTACGTAGATTTAACCCACTCCCATCACGGGCTATTCTATAGAGTTAGATGTCTAGTATCTTGGGTTGTCTAGTATCTTCATAGTGTTGATACCGTGGTGCTAAACTTAATAGTGGCTTTGGAATTTCTGTTTAAAATTGCAGATTTAAAGTCTGTAATAACTTTCTGCTTGCTTTGAGCCCCAGCTCCCTCCCAAACCTCTTTAGAAAAAGGATTTTTAAATTTTAAGTCAATGTCCTAGAAGCTTGGAAATTACTCTAGGGAACCCCACAATGAATAAAGTGTTTAGATTCAGGCAATCCTGTAACAGAAGAAAAGTGATCATGTGTAAAGCCTCTGACCACTTTCCGGTTGAAGAGAAGCTGAGTACACTTCCCATCTTTAGATGGAAAACGGTAACAGAATAAGCAAAAGAAAAGGAAAGATGCTACAGAAGAGGTCTGCAGTATCATGGTTGATGTAGAAGTCATCAGTAGAAGCTGTGTCAAAATTATTTCTAGCCATAAAGGAATTCAGAGAAATGCAGTGCAACTGTGAATTGAATATTTTTTTCTCTTTAATTGCCATTTACTGAATCAGATAACCAAAGAAGGTTAGAGACCAAAAATGTGAACTGGTAGAAGGTAGAGTTAGACAATTTTTTGAAGAATAGCCTTATTGTGTATTCTTGAATATTAAGACGCAATTTACAGCTCAAGAAGTCCCTATACTGCTGATTGCTATGTGCTTCCAATGTAACTTTTTATGTAAATTTTTTCTGAACACAGCTTCTGGTAAGTGTAGTTCAGTGTAATGAGGTCTGTTCCTATGAGGAATCACTGACATGCTAATATGTGTTTCTTCTTGTTCTTCAGTCTCCCACAGTCAAATCACACGCTTGTACAGTCGCTTCACCAGCCTAGACAAAGGAGAAAATGGCACTCTTAGGTGAGTATCGTCGTTAATTTGGCTGTCCTTGCCTTGACACATATCTGTAATGGTGACCTGCTGTTGCAGGATGCTGGCATGTTTTCCTCGTATGGTGAATCAGTGAGGCTATTATAACAGGTTCTTTCATACCTACTGACTACATGGACATTCAAGCTTGTTCTTTTTTATGAAAGGTCAGGAGAAATCTGTCAAACTGAATTGAGGTGCTCTAGATATCAGTTGTCTTTACTGTAGTGCTGAAGGTTTGTAGCAGTTAATACAAGAAAGGTCAGATTTGGTATTCAAGGCCTTACATCAAATGTTCAGAAATGTTATGCCATATTTTTAGATTATTTCTTACCTACCTTTATTATGTTGCTTCTAGTAGTGGAACCATTCTTGTAATAATTATGGTTTCTTCATCCTGACTTTCATAACGAAGGAATCATTTATATTTTTGGGAGCATGCGCGGACAGTTTTGGATACCCGGTGTCTTTTGACACTACATTGATCTGCAAGCCCTCTACTATTGTTAACTTTGCACCTCTTGTTGAACACCCACATCTATTAGCATGCTCAAAAATAAAAAGAGAGAGCTGGAACCAAGTCACTGTGACTAAACAAATAACACGTTTTATTCTTTAAAGTAGTAGTGCAGGACATTCTAAGACCTTTAAAGTGTTTGTCCTCTGTCTACAATTTCAAAACTACAGAATTGAACCAGTTTCTTACAGTTTAATCAATTAAATAAAGACGAGACTTAAACTTTATCTGTATAATATTTTTCACTTTGGTGAACTGAGTCTGCTGGAAAGTATTGTCAACTGAAAGGTAAATTCTAGTGAGATGATTGTCTCTTAAAATATGTCTCTGCCTGCTGTCTTTTTTTTCTAGCCTTCCCCACTCTGGTTATTATATTATGTGTTAATGTTGGTTTGCTCTTTATTTACTGAACTAATGATGAATTCTGATTGCATTTAATTGTTTATTGTTCTTCACTTTTGATGTTGCCTACAGATTACATTAATATTAATGGAAACGTATGACAAATAAGAGCTGTGAATGATTGCACCGGGGTGTGATTTTGCAACCAACATAGTTGGTCTGAGACCATACTGCCACTGAAAGTCTGTTTTTCTGTGGTGATGCTGGTACTCAGGGCTCGTCTTTGGAAACTAACCTACAGCTTTGAAAACTTGCCAGGCAAAACAACAAAAAAGAAATCTGATCAGTGTTGAGGTGGATTTTGTATCCCATTCACCATATAGCTGCATATGCCAGAACCAGTGTACAGGGAAGCTGGAAAGAATGTGGGAAAAGGACCTTGTATCATAATATACAGGGTGTGGCTGGGGTGGAGTTAATGTTTCGTGGTAACTTTATCCCAATCAAACGCAGTAAACATAGATTCAGGAATCACCTGGGGTTTTGTCTGTGATCCTGCAAAATGTGATTGTAGGATGCTCTATGGACCTATAAAAGCTACATCTACCTGTAAACCAGCCTAACTGTAAAGCTAGAATCACTGCTTAGAAGACAAAGGTGGCAAGTTGTAAGATAGGCTGTCTTTGGCAGTACTGCTGGCTTACTGCAATTTCCTTTCCTGAAGGAAATATGTAGTTCCTTTTGGTGCCACAAATTGCTGACTTCTCAGTTAACATTTAAGTAATTGGTTGTGGAGCTGTACTGTAAACAGGACTACTGAGTGATTATTTTTGGTTAAAAATATTCTCCCTCCCCTTCTGGCTTGTGTAGATATTTTTAAGCTGACTGACTCCAGTGATTTGGACTGTGACTGTACTGTAAATATCTGGACTTGCATAGCTGAAGGGATGACAATGGATTGTGGATGTGGAAACAATTGGCTTGAGATGGGAAGGTCAGGAACTTCTTAAGACTACTTTGTCACTGAAGCCAGTATATCATATAAATTGTAGCATTGCTGAATTGGCAATTGTGGCATACAGATCAGATGTGATACTGTAGATAAGGTTAATACTACTTATGTCTCAAAATTAAATTACCTGAAAAACACCACCACTAACAGCCTCTTCGGGCTTTGCATGTGGGTTTAACCTTCACTGATGGATAAAGGTGGTGGCTGCCAGACTAGTCGAGCACAATTTGAACCTAGCACACATTCTTCCTGAACTCTTCACTTAAACTTTAAATTCATCTATTAAGTCCAAAAGGTTCGTGTGAAACTTCAGGGTGATTGTACTCAGTCTACGTAAGAGAAGCAATTAATTAAATATGCTAGGAATGTCTGTTGCACAATGCTTGGTTTCATAGTGTTAGGTATTGGAGGAGTTTGACTTTCATTGTCGATAATCACATGGTACTTCGGAAAGGAAGTGAAGTTTGTTTGGAAAATCCCAGGAGCCGTGCAAACTGTAGTCCCTTAACTTGCAGTCTTGGCCTCAAAGCATAGCCTGCTCCCAAACATGGCTGGACTTAGTGGTGGTTGAATTTTGCAACCTGCACTGGCACCCACAGTATGTGGCAACCATTAAGTTTAAGTAATGGAAAACTACTTCCTGAAAAAATACAATGAGGGGAGAATGAGACCTACAGCATGGAACGTTGTAAATATTGGTTTCTGAATACTGATCAAAGAACTTGCTACTTTGAGACAAGCAAGCTGCAGTTACCACTTGCTTACTACAGCCACACAGTTTAGAAGGCACGTCTCTTTGTTTCCTGTGAGCAAGAACAGTTGTTTCCATGAGGATGACTTAGACCTTTGACTTACAAATCAGACATGACAGAAATGACTTGCGTGACTGTCATCAGGAAAAGAAGTGTTAGGTGGTTCTTTATGGCATGAAATAAATCTTAAAATGTGTACCACACTTCTGAAGAAGAGAAAAAGCTATGCTGTCCTTATCTGTGTTTTAAAAATGGGCAAGGTAAAGAGCATTTTTTACAGAAGAGATGGTAGATGATGATTAGTCCTGGTGGTTAGAGAAGACAGATGCTTCATTCTGGAACTATAATCAAAAGCTGAAATCTCTCCTAGCCAGATGTTTTGCTCCAGTGTACCCATGTGCAGTTTCAAGGCACTTTCTTACAGATTTATATAAATGAGGTGTTAGAGAAGAGTACTGATGGAGACAAAACTTCATATGCCTTGTTTTGACTCCCCCCCCCTGCTTCTCCTCCTTATCCTCTAAATGACTACAGCCATGGCTACTGATTAATTCTTGTCAATTCTCTAAAGGTGTAGAAAAATGTTATATTTTTCCTTAGCTTTGCTTTTTCTAGACAAAATGAGTAAGCTCACTCAGATTTGCACCATCTGAATGAAATCAGGTTGTAAAAGCTAGAACAAAACTCTGCTTTTGGAAATGCTTTTGTCACCATTGATTTCAGTACTGTGACATGCTAAGTTGCCAAAACAAAAGATTGATACCCTTGGATGTCCATAGCTACATCTAAATTGTGAAATCTGAAACATGCTTTTTCTGCCTACATCCTAACTATAGGTCAGGATGAAACCAGTGTGTGTGTTTTCTTTACATTCTGATTCCCAAGATGAGGAAATTGAAGCATATGACTAGAATAAGAATGTGCTTGCTTCAATGAGTCTCCTTATTGGCTGGTACTGAAGTGTATTCTTGTGAGGTGTACACCTGCTCCAAAATTTATCTAGTAGTAGGTAGCTCTAGACAGACACGTATAGAACTATAAAAAGGAGATACTTGTCTAAACTGCTGCTTGTGCATGGAGCCTCCCACTTACAGTAGTTTCTTCTGCGCTGGGGAAATGACAGGTTAAGCACTTGAAGTGTTTTTTACTGTACAGCAATTGGTGTAGCTTGCGAGTGTGGAAGAAGGAAGGGAGAGCAAGCACACAGAAAGCTGATACATGAGGAGAATGGACTCAGAGCTGTTCATGCATATCTCATGCTTATGAAAGCTGTTCACAAGGTGGTGGCTCCTGGAGAACTACAAAAAGCCTCTGGTCCTGAGAGAAGAGTAACAAGAGCTAGTTGGGCCATCTCTTGGTCTTTGAGTGAATTGAATCATCTCCATCGGGAAAGGCATAAGGCTGCTTCTTACCAGTTCAAACTGATTTGGCAAGATGTCAGAGTAAAACATAAAAGCCAGCTCTCTTAACATGGGGTTCTTTACTGTTGCTTAAGAAAATGCAAAGGATTTTTAGCTTTATCTAAAACAGACAAGACAGGCAGGCTATGGGTTTGGCTCAGAAAATGGCAGGGTACTAGACTAGTCTATACTTCCATCCTGGACCATGCTTTATTCAGACTGCTTTCCCCCCTCCCCATTGCTCATCTAGTTATCACCTTTACTTTTAGCTTACTTCTTGGCCTAATGTTTATAAACCAATTACTCCTCCAATAGTTAAGCAGCTTCTTAAATTTGTGTAGAACGTGTAAGGATGAAGATGGATGACATGACTGACACAGCCATGGATGGAGGAGGATGTCCATTCTCTTTCCCTATCATTTCTCCAGGTTCCCAGCACCTCATTGTCAGCCATAGTACTGTTGGATTTTTTAAGTTAACTGCTTAAAGTTGCTCATTCAGCAGAAAGGTAGTTAGGAGGATGGAGAGGAGGAAGTTGGGGAGCTTTTTTTGGGGGTTAGAGAAATACATTAGACCAGTAAAAAGTTTGATGAATGACAAAGCTGATGTTGGCAAAGGAAGGGAGCAGTGAAACCTTTTCAGTGGTAACCTGTCAAATCTGACCATTTTGCATGGTCATGCAATTACACCTTACTTTTAATTATTTCCTTTTTTAAAGTAATTTCTTGTTACCTTTATGCTCCAGGTGGTTTTCCTTTCCTCTATCACTTCTGTTTTCTATGTGGTTTGTTTTCTTTCTATTGTTTCATGTTCACTCAGCTCCTATCCTACCCTCCTCGTACCTGTTGAGGGAACAGTACTTTGCTACTATCTAGAAGTAAAAGACTGATGAACAACCAGAAGTAATAAAAGAGGGGGGGAAAAAAAAAAGGGGATCTGATAGGTTTCTTGCGGCCTTTGGGGTAAGGCAGAGCCACCTTTGTGGTAGGGATCTGCTATTTGCCTTGGAAGGTATACTCATATTTAGAAATACTGTCTTAGAATGTACAAATTTCTTGCTGCAGAGTACGTCTTAAGTCTGAATGCACTGGTATATATATTAATGGTTGGCCTGCATAATGATAACATGCAGTTAAAGGTTGCTTTGCATGTTATGTTTAAGCAAGAATTTAATAGAAAGCAGGTTCCTGGAACAGTATGTTAGAAGAACCTTGTTGCTATGGCACATGACCACAGAAGAAGTAGAGGGCATCAAATTTCCTGTCAGCTCTGGCTTCAGCCAGGTGAAGTTGGTCCCTAATGACTGCAGGAAGCCTTAGTTTATAAAGTGGAGAATAACTTACCTCATGCATTCATTTACTTTTATGGCTGTTACAGCTATTTCAATTATAACATTCATTCAGTAATGTGCTCTTAATAAGTAAAAATGGTCTGCTGTGATGCTGATAATGACAGGACAAATGGATCTGAAACCTGGGGAGTTATTTGTGGTTATTGTTAATCTCCTATAAGAAAGCAGAACAACTGGAGGCTGAAATGGCAAGTGTAAATTGAGCCTCAATACTAAGAAATAGTGATATGCAAGTAAAAAAGTGTTAGGATTTTGCTCTAAACAGAAGGGAGGGCAGTTGCTGCTTTCGTTTTATAAATGTTAGCATTGACAGTAAAGTCTTGTTGTTTAAAATATTGTGACTATGACGGGTTTTCCACATCACTGCATCTCCTGCCTAAATTGCTAATGCATACTTTGCCCTTCAGCTATAGCCTAAAATGTAGCAGTCCTGAAGGGCCTGGTAGTGAGTTGATGGTGTTATACAGTTGTTAACTTTGCCTAGTAAAAATAATTCAGACCTGCTCAGAGCAGAAGTTTGCTGGGATAGCTTAAAATATGATTGGGTCACTCTAATAGAAGGTCAAACAGGTTAACCATGTTGCAACAGATATATTATACCTGGGACTTTCAACAGTGCTGTGGTGTGACTGGGTGCAAGGAGTACTTTAAAATGCATTTAAAACTAGAATATCTTGCCTCTTTGCCTTTCCCAGGCTATACTAGTAATAAGGTTAACCAATTCCTTTTACCCCTGTCTTTAAGATCACAGTATTATAGAAGGCAAATATACTTAAATAATCTCAGTCTGTTCATATTTACTTTACTCTGCCAGTTATTTGGTGTAATGACATCATGAATCAAACCTTTTTGAAGATTCATTTACTGAGTATAGTTTTCAAAAGTAGCAAACATTTAGTAGCCAAGTTTGAGACTTTGACCCAAACTTAAAACACAACAGGACTGCATTTGACTTGAAGGGGATTGCCAGTATCTCTGGAGACTGGGCAGGAAGTATCAAGTTATGCATCCAGACAGAATGGATTTTTTACAGCCTTACCCTATTGGTGTTATCTTTGCAATTTAAAACCCAAACGATTATAGAGTACATCGTGTACTAGCTGATGAATTGTTGTGCTCTGTTGTAGTCGGGACACACACATACGCACACACACACACACCCCACACATGCTAAACAAAAAACCCCACCAAAAATACCCAAAACCAAATCCGTTGTCTGAAGTAGTCACTATGACACTCTGGGTGTGTCTGTCTTGGTCACCAAGATTATCCCACTTTCCTGTCAGTGACATTCTATTAGGTTGAAAAAAAGAAAAATTATCAGTGTAGCTCTAATAATAGAATGAACCCTGTGTTCATGTCATACTAATCTAAGATACGTTTAGATCAGTACAGCTCATGATGTCTTTCAGATCAGAAAAAGCTATGACAATGTAAGCATAGCTATGCTTATACTACACTGTGTACGTATAATCATGAGCAGAAAAAAGAATGGCTGGCAAGAGCAGTGGGTATTTCCAGTGTACTGGTGAAGTTACATCTGGTGTACAGGCCCCTGTCAAAGACTAAATTTACTACTTTAAAATAGAAGTGTTTCTTGATTGAGGCTAAAATAATCTGAAGGTTGGCATTTATAAAAAATATATAAACTTGCATAAATAAAAAAACTTTCTATTGGACTATGCAGATCACCTATGATATGTATGGAAGAGTATGATACTGTCTTAGAATCTGGAGTGGGGTAGTCTGGAAAAATCATGCCAACTCAAATGATTCAGTACCAATATAATTATTTTAAAAAGTTTTTGTTTTGAAGCCATAATTTACTTCAAAGCCAATTAAGAAGCTTTCCTTTCCTTAAATTGCAAACTGGTCAGTATTCTTACAGGATGGTTTCTAGCCCAAACAATGTTAGCATCTGAGAAGTGCTGTTAACACGATAAATGAACACTGGTAGTCTGAAATGTAATACAGGCTTGGCATTGTCTTTTGCTTTGCTGTGTCCCATTAGTCATAGAGAAAACATGATTTAAAGAGTTGCGTTTTAAAAACCACCAAGTGTCTTGCTGCAGAAATAGAACCTGATGGATGTCTTACTGTGAATTCTTTTTGAGCAACTTTTTCTCCTCTACCTTCAACTTTATGCAGCATTTTTGTGTTCTTGCTTTCCTTAGCCGTGAAGACTTCCAGCGGATTCCAGAGCTTGCCATCAATCCACTGGGAGACAGAATTATCAATGCCTTCTTTCCAGAAGGGTGAGTTCCAGCAGACTGGATTTGTGAGCAGGCACTAAATTTGGTTTGTCAGAAATTCTGCTAGGAGTGAAATGCTGATGATTAAAGCACAGCATTTGAATTTACTAGTAATTGAACACCTCAAACTTGTCATGAAATCTATATGGGTACATTGTTTCCTCAGCATGTTTTTACTCTCTAATGAGAAATACTTCAAAAATTTACAAGAGTTTTGTGTGTTTTGTTGACTGAGAAACTCAGGCTTTGTGTCAGTTTTCCAATCCTTTTGCTACGCTGCTGAACACTCTGAAAGAAATTCAAGGGCATGTGTTGACTTTGGTTCTTAAAGTAAACCTGTAACAACACTATTTTATGCTAAGTATTATTGTAATTAACTAATTCAGTATTGTTTTTCACCTTTTAGTATCTAAGTGTACCTTTATTAGGTCAGATTTTCTGTTTGGTTGATTTGTTTTAGTTTTTGATTACATCTAAGGCATAGCTTATGGTACTTCTAACATAAATCCAAAAAGACAATCAAATTTGCAGTACTGTCTCCTTGTTATACCTCTCCATATTGTTCTATGGAATCTGCTGTTGTCCTTGAACAAATTTGTCATTACTGATTGATTGAAGATTGGATTGTCTAATCAAGTTGTAACGTCTGCTAATACCAGGCAGGGTTTCCTGACTAGAAAGCAGGTATCCTGGAAAGTTCTTACCTAGCTGGTTCCCACAGAACCTCTAGAGAAGAGCTACTTGTCAGAGCAGTGAGCAAAGCTGGCAGGGGCAATATACTCACACATAGAAAGGGTGCTACACCTGAGCAAAAAAAGCAGAGCAGGTCCAGTGACTATTGTCACATCAGCCAATGGTCCAGTGGTTGCCAGGCAAGTTGATGGTGAAGCAAGTCTTGGGTCAATCTGGGGAATCAGGGTCCAGATTAGCAGGATACATTGCCACACTCGGGCATACCTGCAGGACAACTCAGGCAAGGGCCAAAGGTGAGGGCTTGAGCTTAAATGGAGTTTGAAAGCAAGAGGAAGTCTCAACATGACCTCACAGCTTTTTTTTACATCATGTTTCACAACAGTGTGATCTCAGGTTACAGCTTCACTGTATCAGAGTTGTGTTTGAGCATAGGCAGACAAACCCTTCTGGGGAGGTGGAAGAGTCTGCATGGTGTTGATGCTGTAGACATTCATACTCTTGACTGAAATAAAGAACCTGTATAAACTGTGCTAAAACTGACCTGCTGAAATGCTTACGCAGAGAGGACCAAGTGAATTTCCGTGGATTCATGAGGACACTAGCCCACTTCCGACCCATAGAAGATAATGAAAAGGGCAAAGACCAGAATGGACCAGAACCACTGAACAGCCGAAGTAACAAGCTCCACTGTAAGAAATTTGAACCTTCCTATAAGAGCAATTCTTTTTCTTTTGTTTTTCTGGGAAGGAAGTGAAGGGACTTGGGGTCTTCTGTACAGTCATTCCCTATGGAATGATACTCTCTAATACCTGATTTTTTTTTTTAAGTAACTCACAAGCTTACGTGTTCACAATGGCAACAGTTGACCCATTCTTGTATTAGACTTGGTTGAATCTTGAGTAATGTATGTGCTTTTCCAAGTGTCTCATAACAGGAATGTTTCAAAATTGTTTGCATCCAAAGTCATTTCAGATTCTAAATCCACATCTTGTGCATGAATGAGCTTTTCTGCTTTCTCCAGTCTTTCATATAATATAGTGCTATTTCCTCACCTTCATCTGAGTAGTTTCTTGAGTATTTGGATGTCTGCCTACAGTATATGAGCAGAATGCCTTTGCTCACTAATCAAAGTTGGCAACAGTCCTCAGAGCACTTAAAATTTGTCATATCTCATCCAGAATATAGTCAGTTTGAATGGTAATGTAAAAATAGTTGACTTGAAGTTAAAGGATTGAATGTATCTTAATGGTAATTATACTTCTATGACTCAGGCTTTTGAAGAAATACCTTTGCAAGCAGGTGCTTCTGAAAGTACTCATACCAAGTACTTAAGATTTTTTTCATTTCTTGGCAATAATGTTATTCCTGATACAGTAATAACACTTAATGGAATGGAACATGAATTTTATGGTGAATTAAAATTCTAAGATAATTCTCTTTAAAATGATTTATGAATACTTACTTTTTTTAATAAGCTAAATGTATTGTTAGGAACAAAAATAATGGCACTTGTATTAAACTGCTCATTCTTTTCTTCCCTGTAGTTGCTTTTCGGTTATATGATCTAGATAAAGATGACAAGATTTCGAGGGATGAGCTTCTTCAGGTAAATAGCACAGGGCTGCTTTGAATGACTCCATCATGACCTTCTCTGAACTTCACACCCATTTAGAATGAAGTCAGGAGTTAGAACAGTCTTCTCAAAAGAACTCCTGAAGGAATTTGATGGTTAATTGCTTATCTCTGGTTTAAAGCTTTAAATATGGTATGAGACTTTGGTCTCATTTGGTAGTCCAGGCTGTCCTATCAGACTGGGAATGCTAGATTCAGATTTAAACCAGAGTGTTAGGCTAAGCAGATCCTACTGGAAATTATACCTAAATATCCAACAACTACACTAAGCCCCTTAAGAGCTACCTTCTGCAACTGTCAAAGGTGCTTTTAACAGGACTTCACAGGGACAAGCCATGAGATGGATTAGGTTGTTTACCTGATTCTCTGTGCATCCTCCCAACAGAGCAAAACTTGTTGAAATTGCAGCAAAGGTAATCAAAGTTCATCAGTGCTGCATATATATGAAACTAGGCTTGAGCTAGAGTAATTACATACTACTAATCCTGTGAAGTAGACATGGCAATTTGTGGTTTCTGATGTAGAATAAGGATTTGCTTTTAACCGAACTGCCCTCGTCTATCTGCAGAGAAAATGCTTTACTAACTGTAGAGTAAAGGCAGTTACCATTTGACCATATACTTACAAGATTCCTCTAGGCAACTATCTCAGCAGCTACTCAGTCACATGTTGGTATGTTTTGTGGGAAAAAATAGACAAAAGCATTGGAACAAAACTTACTCATTTCTCCTTCCAAAAGTTTTCTCATACTTCTGCCACTTCCTGCTGCCTAGTGAAAAAGCAGGATTGTTTGTCAAAGGTGGCTGTGAAAGGAAGCTCTCTTTCCTGAAAGCCTTGATGTACAAAGGACAGACAGAAGTCTGTCTAGAAATTACTTCTCTGGAAATCCTCCAGGGTTGTTCTTGTGTGGTGTTATTTTGACAGTATAGATGAGAGAAACAGCACTAAGAATACTTCTGTTCCTATATTGATAATGATTTTTTTTTCTTATTTTAGAAAAATAATCTAGGAACTTCTGTATGTTACAGGTATTACGGATGATGGTTGGTGTAAACATTTCAGATGAGCAGCTGGGCAGCATTGCTGACAGGACAATCCAGGAAGCTGATCAAGATGGAGATAGTGCCATTTCCTTTGCAGAGTTTGTAAAGGTTGGTAAACTAGATTTAATGACTAAATGAAGCTGCTCAGTTAATAGGCAAGTCCTTCAGACTTAAATGCAGATGCAAACAGAGGGTTTCAAGTCATTCAGATAGGCCGGCCTGCCTGCATTTGGGCAAAACAAGCCTTCTGCTAGCTCTTCTTTCCCTATCAGAACTCTTTTTTTTAATACTATCAGGGTACTAATAATTAGTCCATATGTTTCTTCATACTCTTCCATAAGCTAGAGCATTGAATATACTGCAGAATTTTCACTTTCCTTTGCAACCACTTCTTTCAACACAAATAGCCTGACTAGCACAGTTAGAACAGAGTAATTTTGCCATAATTGTGCTGATCAGTTTTCATTTGTAGATTTTTACCCATTAGTCACACAACTAATATCAGTATTCAAGTTCCTAGCTCTAGTCCTTTGACTTACATCTGTTTGTTAGTTGGAAATAGGTAATAGTAAGGAGCTGTTATATAGTCAGTGGAGAAAGTTGTCCCATAGCAAAACAATTGCAACTACCTAGTGGGATGGTATTCGTGAGAGGAACCAGACTTATCTTGGAAGTGAACAAAGACAGGACAAGAGGTAACAGAAACAAGTTGCAACATGGGGAAATTCTGGTGAGCTATAAGGAAAACTTCTTATTAAGCAGATGATCATAGGTGCTGAAGACTGTAGAACCTCCTTCCTCAGAGATACTTAAAAACTTAACTGGACCAAAGCACCGATCTAGCTGGCCCTGCTTTAAGCAGGAGTTGAGGGAGTTGGACTAAAAGATGTCCAGAGGTCTCTCCAAACTTAAAATTACTCTGGTCTTAGAATACTGAAGTCTACTGCCTGAAACAGCCTGGAGCAGACTAATATCTTTGTACCTCAATGTTAACAGAAATTCAGTGACTGAAGTTGCCACGCCAGTGTTACATGTTGGTGATGCTTGTGGTCTTGATTTTATCTCTTCAGTGACTGCTTGTCCCTCTTTTCCATACTTGGTTCTCTTCTGTTTTCTGGCCGTACATTCCCACACAATCTAATTTTGGGAATCCAAGCCTTTCTGGGCTGTTGGCAGACTGAAACTGTATTAGCTAGTTTTGATTGACAGCCTTCTTCCAGCTTTAATGGCTGAAGATTTTTCCTTGGAAGGACCTTAGTTCAGAATGAAAAATAGCAGTCTGGTATGCCAAACTGAAGACATCTCATGTTCCTGCTCCTTTCCTCTGTACTAGAGTAAGAAACTTTGTAGGAGAGAAGTATGGACAGTAACTTAAGTAGCTGTTTCTGAATTTTATTGCAGGTTTTGGAGAAGGTGGATGTAGAGCAGAAAATGAGCATTCGCTTTCTTCACTGATGGATGGAGAACCTATTCCTTTCTACCCCTACTGTATAATGAATAGAACTTCATTTTCTCCTTAGCACCTTCCCCAGAGCATTGCTACTGGTGCATCTACAATACATCTCCAACCCTCCCTGATTTGTTCTACCAATGTGAACATTCCCTGTGAATCAGGAACAAAGGGAAATGGCTGCCATGCAACTTGGAAAGGAGCATTTTTTTAAAAAATCTTTTTCCTTCCATTTTTTTACCCTTTCTCCCTTGTCTCCTTCTGCACTACTGTTTTAGCAAAAATGTCTCTCCTTCCATACTGCTGTTTAATCTACAAACTGATTCTTCTGAGCTCTGAATCTGAGAATGGAAAAACGGGAACATGCCACAGAAGCGCTCTCTGAAACACTTTGGAGACAAGCATCTACTGAAATACTAGGTGCAGTGATAATGATTCACTTTTGCTTCCAGTAGCAACATCACATTACAGCTGCCTTTTTTTTTTTTTCCCCCCTCATTTGGCTCTTTACATGCAGATTTGTTTCTTGGCTGCTTCCAAATCTGCCTTTTCTTTGAGGACTTCTCAATTTCTATGGCTTCATTGTACAACTAGCACTGAATGCATGATGATAGCCTAGAGTACTTTAAAGTACTGTGAATAGATTTTTATTCTTTGTGGGGTGAATTCACAGGGACAAAAGGAGAATCTATGGTGGAGACAGGCTGCAGTGTCCTCAAAAGGAACAGGAATTCTGCATTAAGTTGCTTAAATTGTTCCGGTAGCAGATTCAGAAACCTGTTTCTTTCTACTGAGTAGCTTGCAGTCTTGACAGCCAGTGGACCGTGAAGTGCCCTCTCTAGGTTGCTTTGCTCTAGGATCCCTCATCTCATTGGGGTGGTTTTGCCTCTGAAAGTGTCAACTTGTTTACCAGTGTACATAATGCAAGAAAATGAGTCATGCCAAAATC
The DNA here is from genome assembly GCA_013399095.1 of Psophia crepitans. Taxonomy (NCBI): domain Eukaryota; kingdom Metazoa; phylum Chordata; class Aves; order Gruiformes; family Psophiidae; genus Psophia; species Psophia crepitans. The sequence continues at coordinate 1,621,583 of VWZZ01002130.1, read as the reverse complement.
CGGATTTGCAGTTCTGTTGCTGCCCCCTGGTAATAGTGTCATGATAGGTAGTACTGATTTTTTTCTCAGTGGCCTGGATAATCAGTAATTATTTACACTTTCCAGTATGGAAGTCCTAGTCTGTTAGATTTGTGTTGAGGGTGGTAGCTGTATTTATGAAAGCTCTGGCATAAGAATATAATTCGGGGAAGTACAGATTATCCCAAATATTTCAGAATATATTTCTATGCAAATATCTTTAGGTGTAAGATGATTAATACCATTAATATAATGCTGATAAATTCAAGAAATCAAAATCACTGAAGGTTCAATAGTAACAATTTTCTGTGGCTAGACTGGCAAATGATTTCATCTAGTTCAGCTGGAGCATCCTACTGTCTGGGAGGTCTTTCCAATAAAACCAAAAAAACCCAAAATCTTGGGAGCTTCTTTATTGAAGAATCAATGTTATAACTGCTTCTGTGTCATGTGTTAACATTTCTGTAAGTACTTACCAGTCTCAAACTACTCTCAAATGTGCATTTCCTTTTTTCTCAGTTCCTTTAATCATCACTTGTGTTAAAGAGTAATATGCAAGTCTCTGAAGGACTTCTGATTTGTTTTAAATTAAAGAATTGCAAAGTGAAATGTTGCACCTCATTGTTTTGCAGAGTGCAGGACCATTCCAGAAAGAAAGCTAAATTAAAAACCTCTACTCTGTATGAGAAAGAAACACTAAAGTTTTATGACCATGTAATGTAAAATAGGAATGTAACAATGTTTAAAGATCGAAAAGTAAAAAAAGTGTTTGTAGGCTTTGTGATCTGCTTAAAAGAAGTAGGTGTTGCTCTCTTCTGGCTATATAGTTGTAACCTACAGTTGTGCCTTACTGTCCCAGTGAGACTGGATATTGTATTTATCAATCCATAAATAAACCTTCCATGGTATAAAGAAAACCCCAAACTACTCCGGTATGGTAATTGGCTATCCTTTAATGACTGGAAAAATTAAATACCAGTAGAATGGTGCTGGCAGGCCTTGCGGATCAATTTCTGACAACTGAACTTGTTTTCAGAGCATTAACAATCCTTTATTCTGCTGGTGGAGTGGAGGAAACGAGTGCAAAACGTGAGCCCCGGAAGAGGAAACTCACTCATAGTACTGCACTACAGATCCTGTAGCAACATGAGCTTTACAGGCGCCTGGTTCCAAAGTAGGGCTCCCCCCCAGTGTTGTAGCATTGTTCTAATTAAAGGGCATATAATACCAATGCTAGTTTGATGTCTGTACTTACAAGCTGCCACCCTAGACATCAGGTATTTTTTGCTAATGTGCTTTAAGGTGAACACATACTCTAATAGGTGCACAGTTATTCAGTGTTCCGAAATCTGCATGTTTAACATGTAACTTAAAACTCCTATACCACCTTTTTTTTATTTTAGAGATCTTAAATTTATGTTAAATTTAAGATTGTTCAAAACTAAGCTATACAGATCCAAGCAGATTTCCACAAAGTATTATTTTTAGCATACCTGATCGCTTATAGAAGTAATCTTAAGTCTTCTTGAGAACAAAGGTCATCTGTGAAGGTTAAAGTCTAGAAGAGGGATAATCTTATCAGCTCAAAGGCAGAACTACTTAATATTTACTCTTGTGTGTTTTGGAAAAAAAAGCAGTATAAGGGATAGGTATTTAAATGCAGATGAACCATTTTCCAGTCTACTGGCAAATAGGAAGTAAAGCCTATTTTCAAAGCTGCAGACTCTGGTTTGTGATTTTGAGCATCTCTGGATGGTTGGCTGCAGAAATCTACAATTAAAATTAGTTTGCACTAACTTGTTAGAGTATTACGAAGATTACAGAAAGTGGAAATCAGTTTGGTAGCTAATGAGTACTGAAAGGTGGCAAATTATTTCAGTAGCTCTAGGCCCATTAGCTTGGCATCGAGTCTGGGCTAAGCAAAAGAATTTGTCTCGTGATGAACAGGAGTAAAAATAATGTTAGTTTCCATAATTTTAATATGGAAAATTTCTTTAAAAGTCTGCTTTCAGTTCTTTGAAACCACAGTTTTGTTGTAAATAGTGTGTAGATACAGCATTTAAGTTGGCAGAAGTGTTGCATTTAAGCCGACGACTGCATTAAAGCCCTAGGTAGTAGAAAAGCGTGCATTAAATGGATTGAGATTTCAACTGAAACGGCTTGTAGTAGTTGTCTGTGGTGAATCACGGTTAAACGGGGGTGTTTGTCAGTTCTCTGAATGGGTAAGCACTCCTCCTCACACTACTCAATACGTGCGCTGTCAGCTTCACGTGTAAAATTACCGCTGCTAAAAAAACAGGTAATTTTTGCAGATGGCACAGGAGCTGGCAGGATGGCGGCAGGGAGGCGTTCCGAGCCGCCCGCATCGCCTGGGAACCGCGGCCTGCGCTGCTGGGAGGGGGGGGCCGTGAGGCTGCTGCGCGGTCAAATGGAGGACGGGGGAGCGGCCAGCAGCGGTCACGCCGCGGGCTCCCGACAGGACTCCCCGGCCGAGCGGGCCGCGCCTGTGAGGCACGGGCCAGATGCGAGGGGAGGGAGGGGGTAACGCGGAGCCCCACGGCCCTGGCCCCGCTCCCCGTGCCTCGGGTGCCGGCCGCAGCCCGCCCCGACCCTGCCGTGCAGGCCCGCACCGCAGCTCGAGGCGGGTGCTGGCAGGGCTTCCAGAACAGGCCCCTCCGCCCCGGTTCGCTCTGGGGCAGGGCGGAGGGCCGTGGCCGCAGCCCGGGGTACCTCATCCCGCGGGTGGGGGCACGGGCGTTCCCGCCGCCGGCGCCCCCGTCCCCCGCCCGTTGGCGTGCGGCTCCTTTAAATTCTTGTGGAGGTCATCGGAGGATTCGCCCCAGGCCAGCCCTGCTCGCGCGGCTTGAGCCAATCCTTTCCCAGGCGTCTGCCCTCTCCGGGGCCAATCACAAAGGAAAGCCAAGGAGGCGGGAGACCAGTCCCCCGATGGACGGCGCTTCTGACCAATCACCGCCAAAACTGGACGGCTGATGCATATGAGCGGTACCCAATAGGCTTGCGGCCGAGTGGGCGGGTCCGGCGTCGCCGGGTGCTGCGAGCCCGCCGCCGGCTGGCCGAGGTAAGGAGAGGAAGATGGCGGAGTGAGAGGAAGAGGCGGAGAGGCTGGGCCGGCCGCGGCCCTGCGGCCTCGGCCGCGCTCAGGTGAGTGCGGCAAGGAGCAACAGCGTCCGGCGCGGGACCGCACCCAGCCCAGTGCCTGGTGCCCCGCTCCCTGATTGGGCTGGGCCCGGGCGCCCGCGCACCCGCCTCTCCGTCCTGCTCCGTGATTNAGGCCGGATTGGGCCGGACTGGTGAGCGCGACCGGGCGCCTCCTCGCCTGCCTCAGCCGGCAGCGCGGCCTCCGCCCTGGGGTGGGCTCGGGGGGGTGGGGTGGGGAGGGGTGTCGGTGTCTGTGTGGCGGCGGCGGCGGCTGGCTCCCTACGGGGACACCTGCCCAGGCGCGGGTGGGGGGGTGAGAACCGGGCCGGTTCGCCCCGCCCGCCGCCCTGAAAAGTAATTTCGGAGCGGGGGGCGCGGGCGTGCCGCAGCTCGGCGGGAGCGGGCAGCGGCGCCGGGCTGTAGCGGGTGGCTGGGAGGGAGGGCACGGCGGTACTCTCCAGCCGAGTCCGAAGCGGCGGGAGCGCGCTGGCGGCGGGCAGCGTGCGTGGGACCGGGAACCCGGACCGTGCCGTCCGATATGGGTCTTGTCCTCTCCGACTGCAGAGATAGCACCCACTGCAGTTACTTTTGTGTCGCCGTTGTTATTCGTGGAGTCTGAGCGCCGGGGGGGGTTTGCTCCTCTGCTGGTGTGTACAGTTGCACCCGTTTCTGGTGTCTCTGTGCCATGCTGACACGGGAGTGCACAGAGGGGGCGGCTGCCGGGTGCCTGACACGGCCGGAGCTACGAGTCACCCACAGTGCGAAAGGACGTTTACGGGCAGTGGGGAGGGTACGTCGGAGGGAGTGGAACCGGTCGTAGTGTTACGACTTCATGTGATTGTTGATAATAAAGTGAAAAGGACTTTACACGTGATGAAATGCGTGAAACTAAAACCACTATCTCTCTTTTCCAGGTTAGTAACGTGCAGGTCAGGTGTGCCCTAATTTTTGTTCTAAATTATTGGAGGTATTTTGTACTATAGAATCATACTTTATTAAATTAAAAAAAAATAGGAGGAGGTACTTCTTACTGAAAGCAAAAGGATTACTGTCACTAGCGTGAGATTCCTTATGTTCTATACTTGCTAACAAGTCTTTAAATCTTGAGTTTGTCGTAGAATTCTATGCAACTGCATTTCCAACATGCATGTCGGGTAGAAGTAAAATAATAAAAATCCTGAGGTGGTTAAATGAGGAGCACAGCTTTAGATCTCATGGAGCCGTGGCATGTTGTCTTACACGATCTAACAATGAACTGGTTGGTTGTAACTGGTGAAGTAACTCAAAATAAATGTGACAAGTGTGTTTGTCACAACTAGTTCTGAAGGCAGTGGCTGCTCATGAGAAGGATACCAGTTTCACATGCTCTATTATTCACGTAGTAACAGTAATAGCAACTTACGAGCAACATAACGTTAAGGCACAGTATGCTGCTACTGGTGAATATTCCTACTTATACATGTCTGTGTATGAGTTGGTAAAATATGCCAGGGGATTTGCCTTTGCGTATTACGTATAAAGATAATTATGCTTTATGTTTTAATTAAAGGAATGATGACCAAACAACTTTCTTTTATGTGAATTTGTACACTATTTTAGCAGTAAGTAAATTAACTTGGATTAATATTTATTTTTAATTGCTTTGAATGCACAAGAACTGTGAGAAGTAGTACCTTAAAACCCAAAAAACCCAGAGTTTTCTGTTGCCCAGGTATGTGTCAAAACAGCTATATGCACAGCTTTGCAATCTTGCCCATGTGAGCAAGACTGCACAAACAGGTTATGCATCTTACAGTGGTGACCTGTCATTCAGGGGTGTCAAAAATCGTGGGCTAAGGCTAAAAATTCTGACTGAGTCTGTGAAGATTGTGGAGTATCTCTTAAACAACTGCCACATTCATTCTTACAGACTAGAGAATTAACAGCGTTTGAAACCAGTCCTGACATGCCAGTGGTTGTGTGAATGCAAGATCTGAGGGCCCACACAGTCTTTGGAGAGGTTTTCTCTAAAGTGGGGTGTGGAGGAAGGGGTATTTCTTTGCCTAAAGAGCATTCAAGAAGCACATTACTGCCCTGTGCGTATCACGGAATAGAAAGCTCAGCTGTGAAACAGTCTTCCTTATTTTCTGTGCTGCTGTAGGAAGTACTGTTGCAACATTGCACCAACAATGCAGCAAATATCCATTAACAACCTTATAGGAGAGGAAGGTGGTTTTGTTTAAAAGATAAAGTGAAACAAAACACTCGCTCAGGCTTTCAGTCTCATAAGCAGCAGAGTGTGTGCAAGGCCCAAGGTGTCATCCAGCAGCCGAGCACCACAGCAGGAGTGTTTAACCTCTGTGTCCAGCAGTCTGTCGCTATGTTGCTCATGTAGAGGACAAGGGACGTCAGCTGGCAGGTCCTTTTGTCTTCTGACCTATTCCTCAGTTGGCAGCCATTCTAGATTTCAGTTATGCCTTTGTGTGCCCTTTTGGAGGTGACAGTGGTCTGTGTCTCTACTCTGTCGCTCTCAGTGGGTTATCAGCATTCTTTTTGTCTCCAGATCTGGGCACGAAGGCAGGTAATTTTTTGCAGGACTGTAAGCTATTTCTGTTGTATTTTGTTTGTGATTTTAGCTTTTGTCATTTTCAGCTTTCCAGGTTAAATTTGACACTTTTTAAGCCATCTGAAAGATCTCAGTGGACTTGCGATCTGTAGTGTTAATTTTGCCTTCTGTATGTTTACACATCTCCACCGCATTTAACTTTGAAATTTTTGTGTCTTGATCTTTCTGCATAAACCTTCTGTTTCTAGGTCTTTCTTTCCTCACCTACTTCTCAGGCTCTAGGGAAGAGGAGAGGAATCACCATCTACTTCCCTGTTAATTCAGCTTATCTCCTGGAGCATTTGTGTGTGTGTGTGAGAGACAGATAGATAGAGATGGGATGAAACTGAGTAGCATAGCATATTCATTTTAATATAGTTCCCAGTTCCACTGTGCTGATTATGTCAGAACACTGACTTTTTTTTCCCCATCGATAATAGGGCATGTTGATCTATATGAGAAGCGAAATACTACAGTTTTGCTGGTAAACTTATTTGAGATGTTTTCTCGTCTCTTTTTGGCTTTGAAATTCTTGAAGTTGCCTGTGTCCATGAAATTGTCTGTCTGAATGTGAGATTTAAAGTTTGTGGAAACTAATCTTTAGTTACAATAAAGAAAAAAAAAAGGCAAGTTAAAACTTAAAAATTCTGAAAATATTATTTTTATTAACAGAAAAGGATTAATATGTATAATGTTGAGTTTTCATAAATATTTCTTGTTCCAAATCAATTGAGTATGTTGAGTAAGTAAGGCATGAAACAATAAGAAAGAATTTATCTTTTTTCTTCATAATTTCCTCTAGATTTCAACTGGAGAGTTGATACTGTCACCATCGATTTCAGTGTCTGCTGATTGTCAATAGCCTTGATTCATATCCAGTTACATTTGCAAGTTCTGTTGGTACTAGTGTGGACGATGGTACCACATGAAAGTTGGATGGAAAGTCTGTCAGACAGAGCAGTTAAAGACTGGGGCATCCAAAGTCAGTGAACCTGTTGAAATAAAAGAAAGAAAAAAAGTTTGGTTACAGCAAACTGAATTGCATTGGGTGAAATTCATCCAATTTCACTGGATGAAACATTCCTTTATATGAGTTAAGTGTCACGTGCCTGTTTTTTATAACAAGACTGACTTTAGCATTTAATTTAGTTTATCTGTAGTTTTAGATTAAGTGAAAGAAACCCCAACTTTTCGAAGATTGGCATTAGGAATTGTTTCCATTATGATAAGTAAGTTTGGGTGAGTTCCTGATAACTGTTTCTTATCAAATTCATTGTTTTGTGAATCATTTGCTGTTAATTCCTCAGTCTCTCCAAGTCACATAGTGCTTGGCAGGTTCTTGAGTCAGAAGGGTCGGAATTGACAATGTGAGAATGGAGTAACTACCCTGAAATAAGGGGCTAGGGACCGTCTGCAGATTTTCTGAAGGTGCATGTCCCTGGTGCTTGCAGAAATCCTGGGTTGTGCGGGAGGATGGAAGCTAGTAGTACTTTGGTGAGGGTACTGGGAGTTTTTAATAATGTAAGTTCTGTGTAATAAGATAGTTCTGCTTATAGCAATCCATTATTCTTCCAGTTAGGCTGTCAGCATCCTTGAGAACAGTCATTATGCTTTCTTCCTACAGTGGTTTGCTATTAACATGAAAGAGTTTCTTGCCTTACTGGAGGCTGAAATGGTGTCCAGCTCCGTTCCTATGAAACTGAAACGTGCATCTGTTGATGATAGCTTACCATAACAAGGTCGTTTTTCTTCAAAATATGCACAATTAAAAAGTAGTTTCAGCAGTGGTATACTGTATGCTTCAGGTATAGTCAGCAGAGCATGGTCTGTAGGTTGTTCTCTGTAAAGTAGAAACGAACAAACTCCAGGGAAAAAGGGAATTCACTGCTGTGTGAACTACATTGTGTGGAATGAATGACACACCTTTTATTTCAGGAAACAGAATGGTTTCTGAACAAAAGCCTTTCAGGCATGTTCTGGGTATATGCTCCTCTTCCCCAGCCTGTTCTTAGTTAGTTTGCCTGTCCTGAGTCATCCATACTTGGGTCTAATTTACCTGACTGTCCTTTCCCTTAAGCTAAAGGAAGGGGGTGGCTATGATCATGTGAAAGTAACATCAGCATGTTTTATGTAGAGTGTCTAAAAGTGTTAACTAGTTCCTGGGAGGTACAGCTAATCTTTTGCATCTTGTGCAGGTCATTGTGTTGATCTGAATAGCTTCCTAGACAAAAATTTAATTTAATTCATTCATCTCTTTCTCTCTAGGCTCACTGAAGAGAATGTGAGTCAGTCAAAAACAACGGTGAGTAAAGCCATAAGGTTATTTAGGTACTAAATATCAAGTACTGAACCTGTCAGGTTTGTTAGTTGATTTGGTTTTTTTTTTTCTTTCTTTTCTTTTTTCCTTTTTTTTTCTTTATCCTGTCCAAAGAAATTAATCGTTGAGATTTTAATTTTTCGTAGGATACTTTCAGAGAACTGTAATGTTGCCACAGCATCAGCTTTCAGCTTGGGCTTTGCTTGAAAGAAACTTTGATTTAACGATGTATTCTAACAAGAATAAATGCTTTTAAAGTGATAAAATTCCTGTCCCATGATGTCATTCTGCTCTGCCAAGAAACACTAATTGTGTAGTTGTGTTAACTTGGAGTAGTTGTCTTAAAAATTGTATTTGTTAAACAGTAGGATTTAAAGAAAGATAATGTCACCAAATGTCAGTTATCAAAGAGACAAAAGTACATTCAATATTTTGAAGGGATGACAATCAACTTCTGTAGTTTTGATTTTTTATTTTTTTTTCCCTAGTGAATGAAACAAAGATATTCTGGTAGTTAAGATGTGTAACAGAGTGCTATATGCTGTTCTTAGCTCTGCCACAAACCTTTGGCATGTTTTGTTGCAGCTCTCCAGGTCTATTTTTCCCCATCTTCATAACAAGAATAACTTTCCCAACAGTATGAGCATGGATGATCAAGCTCATGATCAACTGAAACATTTGAGTGCCTCAGAGAAAGTGATGGCGATGTCTGCTGTATTTTCATTTCATGATCTGCTCGCTACTTCTAACATAGGAGTTGAAAATTTTCACTGGAAGATTATTTCTGAACTCGATCAACTAAAGGGTTAAGGTAATTAGAAAAAAATGAAAAATACAGACAGAGAAAAGAGAAGAAGGGGTTAGAAAATACAGTGTAGCCCCATGTTCTTGTGCATGAGAAAGAGAAACCAAAGAAAAAAAAATTCTCTTTCCCATCTCTCATTGTAGTACAGGAGAATGATAATAAATATTTTTTGGCTCTAGCTATGCAGGACTGCACCTGCACTACCTTCTGATCCAGCCTGGCAGCAAACTTAAAGCAAAAAAAAAATGTCTGAACAGCTACTGTGACTAGGTGATACCAGGTGGGTGTCGCTGATGAAAGGCCAGGAGATCAGTGATGAGGTGATAGTTGTTGAAATATGTCTACACGGTTGGTAAGCGGAGAGAAATGAGTAAAAGTAAGTATAGGAACCTAATTTGTGTGATCATACAACTGTCATAAGTGCTTTTTTCCTCTACAGCACTGACAGTGTCGTAGTTAATTAGGTGATAGTTTGCAGTGTCTATTTGAATTGGGACCCACTATAGCAGAATATACTCTCCCCGTGTGCAGTGTGTATTCTCGTGCTACCTCAACATTGTCATGCTCTGTGTTGGAGCCACAGTTGAGAAGCTCCACAGCTAATTAACACTGGTATGTTTTTGGATGCATTGCTTCTGAATAAGCATATAGTTCAGCATTTCTGCAGCACTTCCTTAGGCAGCTTATGGACATCTACAGTTATACATAAAATCTTATAGAGCAAGACATTGTTGCAGTTTGTGAAGCCAGCTAACTTTGTCCATTAGAGTCAGGCTTTTAAAGGAATGAACCCGTGGGCATTTTAATGTTGAATTTATTGTTACTCTGTTTCCTAAACTACCTCTCCTCTTTTTAACTTTTTTAAAATTTTTTTGGGGATTCCAGATCCTCTCCTGACATTCAAGAAGAAGGTGGTCCTGTTGCTTGCTCATAGGCTCTGAGATGTGAATATTTCTCTTCTAGCAAGCAAAAACCAGTCCTTCACTTCCATGGAGCTGAACGAACAAAGATCTCTCTGCTTCCTGTTTCAACCATCTCACACAACATTTGGTTCACCAGATGACTTCTCCCACAGAAGTACCCCACTGTTTTATCAAAACTCCAAAGCAGAGTAATAGAAATCAGCATTTGTTTCCTTGAAGAAATGTCTTCTGTGCCAGCTCTTCATCCAGCTTTCTGCATTCTGTTTTGAAATGAGAAATACTGTGTAATCAGACGCAAGCAAAAGCTGGTGGTGTTCTTGACATCTCCGTCATCTTGGGAAGGTTAAGTACTTCACTGTGTCATACTGGAATTCCTAGCAGATAAAGCGTCTGCATGCATTGCTATGTCAAACTGTCATGACATGTACGAAAAGTTTTAGCAGGAAACCCAGAACATATTTTCTGCTCTGACATGAGGAAGAAACTTACCAAACAGTTGGGGACATCCCATACAGGTATTTTCTAGTCCAGGACCCAGGCTTGACTTTGTAGATAGATGTCTTGATGTCAGTTCACACAAAGCAGCTAATGCGCAGGAACAAATGCAGAACCACCTTGTCTGTAGTGTGTAAATGCATCATCCTGGTCTGGGATCAAAATGTATATTTGCATGTGTAAAGCTGTGTAAGGGCTGGGTATGAAGAGCTTTCACCAGAAGGAGAAATTACTCTGGATCATTTCATTTTTAGCAAAGAAAAATGCTTTAAAGGCCTCTGGGGTAACAGGATAATGATTAGGTTTACATTAACTCATTCCCTCCCTCTGGCTTTTTATGAACCCTTAGCAGCAAAAAGAACAAAAACATTCTACGGCAGAAGAGATGGGGCAGAACTTCTTTCTTTATTATAGAAATTAACTTCTAGTGGAATGGAAGAGACCAGAGGTGTGAAGTTGCAGTTTATCCACTCAGCTTCCTTTGCACAGTTTCAGCTTTTCATACTGCTGATGGAGTCAACTTTTTGATTCTTCTGTGACTGAGAACTGAGATGACCTGTATGTTTCCATCATCTAGATAGAAGTAGGCCCAAGAGAACGGACTGTTAGCCCTGTAAGAGGGTTAGTTGAGAGAGAGCAAAAATACTTAGGACGGGCCTTTTTCTATTTCCTCTTATTCCTTCCCAAACTAAGACACACTCTGTTATTCTTATGTTTATGCAAGTTTCTTTGTCTCCATCATTTGTGATTAAATAGGATGTTTTCTGTCATTCTGAGATGGGAGCGTAGATTGTTTACATGCTCCCTGCTATGGTATTGTATATGGCAAGGAAGATTTCTTGGCAAAAAAACCCGGAACTGGCATATGTATTCTAATCCACTTCAAATCTGGAGCTCTTCTTAGTGCACCTTATTCCAAGCTTGTGATTTAGAAAATGTGACTTACTAGCTTAAAATAATATTTTCAAATCTGGATCAAATAAAAATATATATAGGGTCTGTTAAGAGGCTTTGGGAGATAATAGCACAGTTGGGGAGGGTGGTTTAGATTTTTTCGTTTGTTTTTCCTTTTAGAAAACTGCTGGAGAGAGCCAGACAGCCTGAAAATGGCTGAAAAAGCAAACAAGTGAAATTCTTCTTAAATCTTAATGATAGATTGCAAGGACAGCATTCTGATACTTAAAATGTGGTGACATTTTATGGGACCAAGTTCCATAGCAGAGTAAGGACAGGTGTTGATGCTGATCCTAATCTTCAAAGTAGAGTTGTTAGGTCTTTGTTTAGACTTGCATTGTAACAGTAAGATTTAATGACAGCTTTACCAGTTGTTTGTTTCCATGAAGATCAGACGTGTAAGCTAAAGAGTGGTGAGCAAGACACAGCGTATCAAAATAATGCCAGCTGTAATGAGCAGAGAGGTGCACTAAAATTTTGTGTAACATTGTGATGAGCTGTGTTTCTTTTATTAGTTTAGATAAGAGTTACTTTGATCTTGATGAGGCAACCACCAGTTTGGCCTAACTTCTTTTAAGATCATAGGATTTCTTTGTTGAATACAGTCTAAATGTTCTGGCATTGGAGGCGACTAGAAAAGCGCACTTTTAGGCCTCCTTATGTGGAAACCAATAGGATTTAATGTAGATGTCTGTAGAAGCAGGATCCATCTCTAAGTGATGGAAGATACTGTCAGTATCATAGGATTATAAGTGGTTGGGAGGTATCTGGTGTAAGAAACGTCTGATTTTAAATCTGGGAATTTTCTTCCTTCTGCCTGTACATATCCCCCTGACATTAGAGCTAGCAGTTGTTTCTTGCATAGCTTGATGACAAAATACCTGGGGGGACAGGAAGGTATTCTGTTTCCTGTGGACATGTACAAAAACTAAGAATTTGTCTGACTAGAGAGTAGACACTTTAAGCTCTTGAATTTCTTTTTCCATACAAATAACTCTCAACATTTTTTAGCCCTACATGGTAACAAAAAACCAAAATTGCTGATTTTTCCTGACTCCTATCCATGACAATGTAAGAACGTTAGCTTTCAAGTTAAATTTTAGAACATAATATTTTTAGCAGGGCTGAGTATCTGTGGCTTTCACACAAGTAACACTCCAGTAGTGCATGCCCAGAAGACCCCCATTATCATACCTTTCCGGCCAGCACCTTTATAAAACTGCTGTGTTAGGAAATGCTGCCTCAGCCTGCTTACTTTTTCTTGCTCTACTTTTTCTCTCTGTTGGTTGGAAATTTTCCCATGTGAAAGATTACAAAAACAAGGGGCATGTGCTTTAGATCATATATATATATATATACACATATATATATTTTAATACTTGTGGACAAAACGATGTTACAAGTTGTTTGAAAACAACAAAATCACCAATGTCTTCCATTTTGAGATGTGTATAGTTCCATAAGCATTAGTGCTTTGTAGCAAACTGTAGTGCCATGTTAGGATCAGTGCATGAGCCTAGTAGTATTTTTACAATTTCAGAGTGACAAATTTATTAATAAACAGTGATGATAATGTAATTAACAATAGAAAGGAAACAATAGCAATGTCACAAACATGGTCTAAACATGCAGTATCCTCCCTTTGACAACGGCAATGCTATCTTTAGAAATGGAATGTGTTCGCTTAATGGGCTTCATAGAATCATATCTGACTTTTTGGGTTTGGTCTGTCTGTCCAACTGCAATAGTAAGCTAGTGTATGTAAGCATCCAGAATTCTCATCTCTATCGGTGGGATTCTTTTCTTTTTAGTCTTTGTTGGAGACGTTTTTTTCCATGTGCAGCATTTTTAATTTTATTATTACCCATCCTGTGACAGGAAAGTATGAACATGCTAAGGAGTTTGTGTGCATTTTGTACACATCTCTGCTACCTTAAGATCATCTGCAAAATCTGTTAAGTAATTTTTTTGTTGTTCAAATCTGACTTTGTGATTTTTATAAGTAGTTGAACATTATCCTTGTTATATAATAAGTTAATGGTTGCAAAATGCTATCTGCCAGCTATTTGTAGAAGACTTTTATCCATTATTGCAGGAATGGGGAACCTTTTTTGGCTGAAGTCCTATTGAATCTTAATGCCTTTGGTGGGATCCTGCATTTACATACATCTTAATGTTGGTAATAAGAGAGAATATAGTAAGGTCAAGGGCTGTTGAAAAACAAACATCGCAGACTGTATCTGTGCAGCAGGCTGTCTCTATAGCCTATGGATCAGAGATTCCCCACCCCTGTATTATTGAGAATTCAATATTCTGTATTTTAGGTAACTTTCAGTATTGCTTTCCAGCTCTAAGCTCAATTTTAATAATTTCCATTTCTCCCTCTGCTTTTTTTTTCTGAAGGAAAGTTTAGACCAGGGGAAGTCCAAATGATTTAGCTTTCAATGGGCAGCTTGGAGTGGTCAAATAAGAGACTGGTATGATTCCTTAGATATGCAGTGCTCTGTGGATGGCATCCTCTGATTTCCTAGGAGAAAGTCTTTTACTTGATGCTGGTGTTGCTCTTCACCCATTTCTCTCTTTTACAAGAACAAAATTATCTTTCAGCTTAGAGAGGATACTGCATCTTTTTTTCCTGAGACCTGCCTGTAAATGGCCGTTAGGGGGAGGGAGGGGATGGGTAGCTTGGTTTTGTAATTTTGATACGCTATAGCTCTGAAGTAATTAATCAAGAAGCATGTACTCTGGTGCAAAACCAGTAATCCTTGCAGAGTTAATGTATGTAACAGGGAAACAAACAACTCTCTGCGTCGAATAAATTTCCAGGAAAATCGGACAGGTGGGCCATTTACAGCAGAGCTCTGGGGGACCTGTGCTGAGAGTTAGGTTCAATTCTGAATGGAAGTAGCTGTACCATTGAATAAAGTAGTCTAGTGCTTGGGAGAATCAATTGAAAAATACCTCTGAAACTGGAATGCAAAATAGCACAGTATGTAGGGGGAAGAATCCCTGATGCAAACAAAGCCATAAGATGATTTAATAAGAAAATAGAACTTTAGTAGCAATAACTGTTTTGCATGTGATAGTAAATAACTTGCATTAGCAAGACTGTACAGTAGAGTAAGTGGGTAATAACCAAATAAGTTTGTGGCGCTCTGTGCTGCAGAGAGTTGTGTGAAGAGTCGTCCTGAGAAGATGGATGAATTCCTCTTATGCTCTTCTTATTGGAGGAGGGAGTTTCGCACTTGAATACTTAGTTGATGAACCTGATATTTAAAAAAAGAAAAAAGAAAAAAGCAAGCTTTGTCACATGTCTGAAGCACTGTCAGTGCATGCTGGGGGAAGGGCAGACAGTTCTTTTTGGTAGCTGAAGTTTCCCTATATTTTTTTTCTTTTTTGTAGTCTAGCATTGGCTCTGTTTCTCTGAGAAGAAACTAAACCCTGCCAAATACTGGCCTGTGAAGAGAACCTGATTCTGAAGTTAGAAGCTTTTATTGTGGGAAGTACTTTTTGTTTTCTTTGTTTAAAAGACCTATCTGAGATGGTCTTTAAATAAAAAATAAAGAACACTTGACACTCAAAACATTTGTACATCCCAGGCACAAGTGTGCAGAATTCTAAAAATGTTACTTTGTGTCAAAAAATAATGTTAGCCTTGCTAACATTTTTCAGACTGTAATTGATTTCTGTTGATGCCTGAAGTTTTGCAGAGGCAAGTACTGTGAAGCCTCTGGTAACATAAAGGGTTATCGATCTACAGCTGTAGCCTCTGCACCCAGCAAAGTATTTGCTACCAAAAGGTTACATGAAAGAGCCGCAGTGATTCTAAAATGTCCATAGTTGACACTTTCCAGTGCAGATACGTAGTTTATAGGGACAATATGGCCCAACAAATAAATACTGTATTCTAAACAGAACTTTTACATCAGAGGTTTGAATCTGTCTGGCTGGATTTCTTCTAGAAAGCTGAAGTAATTTGGACTGTAAATTGCAGCTGAAGGAAGGCTTCTAATGATCTGAAATTATGGAAGGAAAGTCCTTTGGCGCTTTATAAGTTGATAATGGGACTGTGAGGGCTGTGAGATTTTTTTTTTACAGTATAAAGTAACCAAGATAAGCATGAGGATGTCTAAATTAAGTGTTGGTTAAAATGTAATATGTGTATGAAAAGCTAATTGATCTGTAAGGTTGTAATCAGCTTAAATTTCAGCTATTGAATTATTGATAAAATTGGAAGCTAGCCACAGAGGACCTTAATTTGATTGTTATCTGATTACCTTAGAGAAATTATAAATTTATTCTGGTCTATAGTCAGCAAGTACATTTACATAATACTGAAATAATAATGAAAACATGGCCATACTTCAGAAGTATGAACTTTGTGGCTCAATAGAATTCTTCAAGGCTTTATTCACTCAGAGAAGGGGTGTGGGGAGAGAAATTAAAACTGATGTAGCCAGGCAAGCTATCTGCATATTCTTCCCAGTTATAATAATCTGTATTCTGTGGGCTACTAGACTAGAAATTACTATTCACAGCAACAAAAGGAATCTCTTTGCCTTTCAGCTTGTGCGCTATGGCATGACTTTTGCTCCAACCCCCTTGATTTTCACTGCTTCTAAAACAGATAGATAGATGCTATCTATCACATTTTGGTGTGGGATATCAAAGGTGTAGTTGACCAGTGCTGACATGCCTCCTTTAGCATTTAACTAAACCTAGTTAATACAAATATATGCTGTTTCCATACCCAGTAGTGCTGCTGCAGAAGGTCTGGCCTGTATTTTTGTTGGGAATTGCACCTTCAGGAATTGCACCTTCTGCAACAGAGGATAATTGTCAAATTTAGGACAAAAAAAGAAAGTCTTGCAAAGACTCCCTGATAGTGGGAAGAAATCATACTGAGCTTCAGGACACTGACACTTTATACAAGGATTACACTGTCAAGAGCTGACAGTGTGGTTTTTTTGGGCAGAGAAGGGAAAAAAATAGAAGAGCAGTTTTTGATGGGTAAATGATCTTATAACTGATTCCCGCTTCCCTAGGAAACTGTCTGGTCTTCCTCCAAAACTAATAATCCTGCATGCTGTTCAGGTACAGAGCTGCATAGTGGCAGTTCAGTTAGATTTTATTGGATTTCTTTTACTGAACAATCTAGCATTTTGCCCCTGTAGTGCTTTGACTGGCACACAAAAGTCAGCAGTTGAACCAGGGTGTCTCGTTTAACAGCGCAGAACACTAACCATGGATTCTGATGTCTGTTCCCTTTCAGTCTGCTCTACGCTTTCTCCTGAGCTTTAGAGAAAGCATCGGTGTTCATGATGTAAGCAGAGCGTGTTTCTGTCTCTGAGCCTGTGTCCCAGGTTATAATATAGACAGATGCCCAAAGGTTAAAAAACAGCTAAAGTTAAAGTTAAAAGATAACTTAACTGTTATAACTCGCTGTTTAGTGTGTCCTATGTAAATCCTGTCTGCTTCTCTCCACTTCCCCTCCAAGAGCGTGTTTGCAGGTCAAATGAAAGGCGGCTAATTTGTAATGCCTTGGGCGTGAAGAACTGCATGGAGAAACTGAAGGAGAGTGGCACAGGCCCACAAACCAAATCTTAGAGCTAGTATTCTAATTATGCATGATTCAAAATGTCTAGTGTAACGTAGTTATTACCAGTAAATTGAGATATGCATTTATACATAATGAAGCAATAGGAATTAATATATCAATAGCTTGACCTTCCTGCTTTGATTCTCAAATTTTGGGTTTTTAGAGAATGTGCTGCCTCTGTAGAGAAAGGGGCAGAATGTATAGATAGGGACAGAAGCATGGCACCAAAACTGTAAATCAGGAACCAGGATCGGCAGAACTCGCCTTTGTAACCTCTTGTCTGGTTCATATTAGTGCCCTGAGCATGTAAAAAAGCAGGGCATCAACTAAGCGTGTTTGGGGGCGAGATGAGATTTCTCACCTGCTGCAGCTGTAGCAAGGAAAAGGGTGCAGAGTTTCTTACAAGGTGCAGGGGGGAGCAACTGGTGGAAAAAAACAAACATAAAACAACATTAAAAAACAGTAATGGAAACCACAGACTCAAATTGAGTGTAGTACTTGCCAGAGAGTAGGTAATAAGTTTGAGTGTGGTGAGAGAAATTATTTGGAGAAGACTGAAATTAATAAGCACAGTACATGTATTTCAGGTCTTGAATAGCTTTTTAATAAACAGTATTTTCAGGTAACTCTCTAGCCACATAGGCAGCTGTACTGAAGCATACTGGTATCAGCCAGCAATAATGGCACCTGCAGGAATGAGCCTGAAAATACTGGAAATCTTGTATATTTTTTAAGTTCTTTAAAGAGATTTTTAAAAACAGAAAATGAGATTTGATCACTGAAGGTCTTTATCTTCTGCAACACAGGTTGCAATAGTCTTTCTTTCTTTATTTCACTTACTGAATAAAAGGGAATTTGGGTGCCATCTTTCTGTAAACTTTTAGTGTGTTCTCTGTAATATTTCCCAAGTCTTTTAGTAGATAATGCGGTGAATTTCTGCTGGCAGTTTGAAAATAACATAGAACATGTGGCATAGCCTACGTCACTAATACTTTTCCAAGTTTAAACTTCTATTCAAACATGTAGAATACTAGCTTGTTACTACAGGATTCCGTACTTCTAGCTTAGCTTCATTTTATAAGTGGGCTTAACTTGTGCAGAACACTTCTCCATGTACAGAGGCTCCATCCTCTTTCTTAAATAGAAAGAGGAGGTGTCTTGGAGGAAGAAATTGTGTGTCAAGTTAACTCCTGTTCATACTTACTAGCCAACTATCCATAAAGCACCATGATTTGGGTTTAGAATGGGGGTTGCATTTTTTTTTTCTCATGCATGCTCTTTCTGGATAGACAAGAATTGCCAAATGAAGATAGGAGTATTGTAAGAGAAGATAACTATTTTATGGTATCAGAAGTTAGACTAAATGAAATCCTTTGAGCCAACTTCTTCAAGCAAAAAGGGAATTTGTAAAATAACTGTAGCCCAGTGCTTAACCACGGTCAACTAATTCTTAGTGGGTGTTCCTCAGAACACTTTGCATGGTTCTAAACCCTGTTAAATATATTTTATTTTGTGTGATGAGTAAGCAGTTGTATCCTTTGTTAATGCATATTCCCTTCAGTATAAAACCTGAGGAATACACTACTTTCGGATGTCAGTGAAGGTATCTTCCTTTTGGAAAGTATAACAGAAAAGGGGAAGTATTAGTTACAGATTCTTAAAAATTACCTTAGTACTTAAAAACAGGCTAGAAAATACTTCTTATACTGAACTTCTGATGGCATGCTCACATGGATTAGTGGAGGAAATTATTGGTGTCGCTAGGAACTATGTGCTCCCGTTGCACACATTTACGTGGTAACAGTGAAAGAATGTCTCCCTGCAAATTATGTTTTTCCAAAAGGCAGCTTGCTTTTATATCTATGCATCTTTGAGGATTTCAAGATAAGATTTTATTCTTTTGACACTGTAAAGAGGAACTGTTTAAAAATGAACTTGGAAACTCTGCACCTGTATACAAATTTTTTTAGCAATAAAGCAGCACAGGCTGAGAATGCACTAAAACTGGATGTGTCGTTTGTTCTGAAGACAAATTAACCAACTTCCTGTATGCTACGCTCCACTTCTGAGGTGTCTCTGTACTTGCTGTACCTTTGTCAAAAACTTAACAATTAGAGCTAAACTCACACGTGCTGGATACTGGCTTTGGGTCCAGCTGTTCCAGCAGACTTCAAGCACAAGAAGCCTCTGACTTCTTGGAAGGCAACTGAGGAACAATTGTTATTCCACTCATACCAAGATGGACAACTTACTTACCAGGTAAAAACTTCAAGGGTTGTTTTAGATGGTAGCAGAAAGCTTCTGTTGCTTGTATGAATTCCCTAAAATTAATAAGCTCTTCAGAAAACTGTGGCTTGTTTATTGCTTTGGCAACTACATATCTGAAAAAATCCTGTGGTTGGCATGTCACAGCCTGCAGGGAGGCACAACGTTCCTTGCAGTTGCTGCTGGAAGCAGTTTTGGGAAGCACTGTAATACAGCAGCGCGATGACGTCATCTCTTGAGGACTGTGCAGAAGCCGCCACGGCTCCCAACCCTGCTACAAGCTTTCCAAGACCTGTTATGGATTACTAACCCTTACGCTAGCTTACAGAAGATAAGACAGTATGGTGGTTACTTCAGCAGCCTGTTCAACTGCCTTAATTTGTTTAATTTTCTAGTTTTTGCCTCCAGATTGCAGAGAAGAGAGCTGCTGGTTAGCTAATGAAAGGCCGGACCTCAAGGCTTGCTTTCTAAGCGGTTGGTATTCACTTAAATGAATCCATCCATCCCTCCCTCCCTCCCAAACCAGGCTGGCCCTGGCTGCACTTAAAACTGCAACACATCTCTCAAGACAGAGATTAGGGTCTATGTTAGAATAAGGAAAACAAATATTCACTGGTTAATTGTGGATTAAGAGGGATTTGAATCTGGGACAGGCTCTGGGATCAAGCACTGAATCTTTCAGGAGTAGGTTTATAAGCATCACTTAAATCAAAAAGCACTCATAGGTTTAAGTTGGTATCTCAGTAAACGTTCTTCTCAAATTACTGAAGATAATGCATTTATTTTATGTAGCTTGCGTCTTAGAGTGTACTTAGAACCCTGCACTGCTGGGTGTGTCAGCAGGTCCGTCAGGCAATAGTCAGTGCCAAAAACCCACATCATTTGACAAACGGACCTGAAGAACCACGGCTTGACTCAACAGAGCAGAGGTCCTCCCAGTGCCAAAGACTAGAGAAATGTAGCTTAAAATTACACCAGCTATTATTTAGCACATACTCATTATTTGTTTAAACTCACACTATGTGATGTAATATGAGGAGCCATTAGTTTAATGCTTCCTAATGAACCAGGACCCAAGCAAGAAACTGATGGGTTTTTCTGCAAACAATCTAAGGAAAAGAAGCAGGCTTATGACTCTCATGACATTATCAGTGATCTGCACAATATGTATTTCTGAATTTCAGCTTTTTTATTTAAAAAGTTCCTTATTTACAACTGTAAACATAATATAAATTTAACTGACAGCTTTCTTTTCCTTTTAGGGGTGGACACGTAGCTAAATGAAGCAACATGATTTAGCACTATTATACACAGCCTAGGTGTGAAGTATATAGCAAGGAACAGTCTCAATACAGAAACCAGAATGAAAGGGCAGAAGTGAGTAGTCCCATTATCAGTCACACTTCTTAGAGCGATGCTTGCAACAAAAGGGCCGTCACTTAGAAAGTAACATAAAGGTGATGTTATACAATGGAAAACATTTACCTGAGATGGGGAGATGCTTGCATAAAATGAGCTGAGTCACAAGACCCCAGTTAAAAATCAACAGGCTCTTAAACATAATGCAGAAGTTACTGCACAACGCAACTCTCAAAACTTAGTTGTTCTTAATGAAAAAAATCAGATACAGCATCTCCAAATTTTACATGCATATACAGTGACAACTAACTGCTAAGAACAACCTTTCAGTTAAGCATTCAGGATAGAGCTCATTTTAGAGATGATAACATTTATCCTTACAGGCAATGAAACAGATCTTACAAGGGTGTAACATTCACTTCAGGTAGTTAATTTTGATATCCTCAATTTAGCTGCCATTGAAAAGCGCTGTATTTTTGCATTTAGGCCTGTCAGATCTGTAAAACAAACAATAAAAATAATTTAGCATGTAGTATTAGAATTCAGCAGAGCGTGCCTCTCCTCTCCCTGCAGAACGGCTGCTGGTATTCCATATGATTGCTTCAGCAGATTGAACAAAGACAAACCAGAACTCTTAATCAAAAAGCAGCCCAGTGAACATTAGTAGCAGTATAAATACCAACTGCCCCCCCTAAAGCCTCTGAGGTGCCTTGCAGTGAGTTTCTTCCCCTCTGCTCCAAGCCCATTACAAGAGTTATTTTACAAATAAAACAATGGAGACTGTGAAACACAGGGAGTACTGGCATCAGCAGCAACAGGGAGTGCAATCTGCCAATCGTATATGGAAACAGAAGTAGGGGAATGGCAAATTGCATCACTGGAATTAAGTTGACTAAGTAAATGCAATCCTCTCTAGACTACTACAGACAACTACTAAACTTTATGGAGGTTTAAAACATCAGCTCTTTAGGCAGCAAAAGGGAAAGGAAAAGAACCCTTAGTCTTCCAACTAACAAGACTCAGGGATAAAGATATTCTGTCCCAATAACAAGGGGTAAGTAGTGTTCATTCTTTTCCATCAAGTTACTTTCCAGATGTCTGGAAAAAAGCAGAACCCATTCAAAACAGAGAGAAATGCCAAATGAGGACCCATTAGGTATTTTGTATGAAACGTCTCAACTGGCCAAGTGAAGGCAGCAGGTATTCCATCACAATTTCAGCAGAGCAGTGCTCTCACAATTCAACAGAAGTGAAGGAGAAGAAAACACCGTTCCTTGGTTTTACAGCTTCAGCCCCAGAAAGGAAGGCTCAAATCTGTCAGAGGCAGTTGCTCACAGCCTAGGCTTCATGGAGTTGCCGGAACTTGACTCAGTCCTGTGCAGCCATGGGTCTGCACTTCCACAGGACTTGGCAGGCAGGTGGGTTGCCCTTGAATTTGAAATCCAAAACCTTGTGCTCCAGCCAGCATTGTGCCATCCGGATTCATGCACTAAGCCCGCTGTGTGGCTTCTGTGACATGCTAGCTTTCTCCGTTTGCAGGCCGCATACACAAGGAAATCTAAAATTAATCAGGAGGCCACTTAGCAGTGGCTCACACGCCAGATGTAGCCCATGAGCCACTTCACCAAAAGGCAGCTGCCATTAACGCTGTATCTACATGAAGAGGTAGGAGAACTTTAAATCTGTGTAAGAACATTTCATTTCCAATAGCTCCTCTTGAATCTCATCTTGTTAGTATGATTTGGGTAGTTCCAGAAATCTGATTTTAGTATTTCAAAGGCTGTTCTTCCCCCTGAAGTCATTAGGGAGAATCAAAGTCATAGTTATACTGTCTCAAGAGTGATGTGCTGTATGTGTGAGCTATTCATTTTTCCAAGCATAACTTCAGTAGGTCAGATGTTCAGGTCTTCCCCTTAGACTGAAAGGATAACCTTAAGCATCGGTTCTTTCTCTACACAGATAAAGTGACACATCAACACTCAAACCTGTTCTGGTGCATTATTTCATCATAACAAACAAACACAGCAGAGGTGCAGAAACAACTCCGGCAGTTCCTGAAAATGGCGTAGTTAGTTGACTCTGACCACTGCATATCCTGGCAGTAGGCCAACTGCATCTGATGTAGAGCTTTGCCTTTCTGCCACATTACTCTTTTCTTTCAGTACCTCCAGCTTCTTCATCAGCAATTCTATGCGAATGTGGACTTCCACAAGTTTTTCTTTCAGCTAAGGAAGAAAAAAGAAAAAAAAAAAAAAGGAGAGAAATAAGAGTATTACAATCAGACACAAATGTCCTAACATTGGATGTTTGAATGATCTGCATCCCACTTTCAGTGGCTAAAGAGCAGCTGACTTTCAAGATGGAAATTATACTGGGATTTAATGTCTATACTGCATGTCTAATACAGCCAAACTGGCACCCAAAGCGGAGGCAAGCACTCAAAAGAGGACACAGATGAACGTGTGCCAGCATAACCCCTTTCTGAAATATATGGAAATGCTCTACTTCAGGAGACAGAGCTAGAGCCTTACTACAATCCACCCAGGCTTTCCTAGTTAACTCATTACAAGTTTTTACCGAGCCAGAGACCTTCTTTGACAATATCCGGACAAACTGTTTCACCATTAGCTTAGGAATACATGTGGACGGTCGCTCAAAAATGCCATGTCCAGAGTCTGGAGTTTAAGTTAACAAATCTAAAGCACGAGAGTAAAATTCTGCTGATGATGTGTCTCAAAAGGCAAAGACCAGGTTCTTGCGCTCATTCTAGTCAACAAGCAAATTCTGCACAGTCACATAACTTGTGTTTGCATTGAAGTACTAAATTTTTCTGAAATTAAAAAAAAAAAAGGTATCTCAGGTTTAGAAGTCTTGCCTGGATAACGGCTTTGTATTTTAGCCTCATTTGACCTATAAAACCACTCTGATCTTACAGTAAGACATTAGAAGATTACTTTAAAGAGGACAAAACTTAAGAAATGTCATGGGCACGTTTCCATGCCCTGAACAGAATCTAATAAAGAAAAAACAAAGTAAGGAACAAGTAAGTACATAAATATTGGATGCACTGGTTGTCTCCTACACCCTGTGACTTTATTTGAGCTATAGGACAGACAATTTACTAAGTTAACCACTAATCAAGTTACAGCAAAGAACTTTCAATTTAAACACAAAAAAGGAGGGAGGTTCTAGTGCTGACTCTGAAACTACAAATAAACACTGCCATGGCGTTTTGGCCTTACATAGCCATAAATACAACTGTGCTAGAATCCCATTCAAATTAACAAATAGTTATTTTTTAAATTCTTCAACAGTGACTTAGGAATTCTAGGGAAAATTTAGGTGTAATCTGTCTAAACCACTCTTGGGGTTTTTTTTCTTTTCAAAGCGTAGAGATAAAAGGATAACATACTTTAGTCAGAAAATCAGCTAGAACTGGATATGCTTTGCGGATAAGTGGTTCTAGAAAATGTTTTGCATGTCCTGCACATGTAAATCAGTCATATATTATAAATCAGTATTTAATCCATCTTATGCACTTAAAAAAGAGGTAATTGTATCAATATTTTTGGACTAATAGCCAAAAATATCAGCATTTAAAGAAATATTTTCCATACAAATTAATGTAGAAAACTTACTTGCCGCAGTTGTTCCTTTAAGGTCACAGCAGGAAAATTCACCTTAGAAGCTTCTATAATCATTTGGTTTTTTAAGAGGTAACTGGAAAATAAAAGGGGAAAGGGAAAAAACCCCAAGAAAAGCAGTTAAAACCCCCACAGGTGCATTCATTGTTTAGACAGATTATTTAAGATTATTTTAAAGCAGATACAAAGTTGTTGCCAAAAGTGGTCAATACATTATGAAAATATTAAAAACATAACAATAGTTTTACTTGGGAGTCATAAGTGCCTCTCATCACCAGCTATAAGTAATTTATAGTTTCTATAGCCAAGTCCTCAGTCTATCATGGAACTACTTTGATCCCTTAGATTAGCTAAGCAAATCTGGAACTGAAGGCGATTTCACTATTGGAAACAACTAAATTTAAACCTTGATGCTTCAGGAGGTCACGCAAAAAGTTCGAGGCAAATCAAACGGAGTCACGCCAACACAAACAATTTAAACAGAGAGAATATTAAAAATCCCACGCCAACGCGTTCAGTCAAAAGTAAAGTCGCTTTTGTTAGCTGTGGATTAGTTGTACACCCTGTTGCAGTCACTTGCGAACTAAATGACTGAGTGTAAGAATACAGATACTCACCAGAGGATACTGTCCTTGAACAAACAGAAGAAACCTCGGAGATACGCCAGGTCACTGGAGGCAGAATAAAGAATGAAGCCCACCACCAAACCACATGATCGACAGGATAATGCATTGTAAGCGCTGAAAGGAGAAAGGGAAAAACATTATTAAACAAAAGCTTTTGAAACCGCAGACATTGCGTGCTTGTGAGAGGACATCAAATCATCAGTTCTGTCAGGACAGCAAAACAAGACACAGTAATGCTTCCTCCTTGAAGAAATAATACATACAAACAGCATGTGAACTTCAGAAGTCGAGCATGTTGTGCAATGATCCCTGTAATAAGTGAAGCTGCACTTAGGGAAGAAAATACATGCCTTATTATCACAGAGTGGTTTAGGCCGTGCTACTTGAACATGATTTAACTGGTAAAACAGTGCCAGTGCCAGGTCACGGATGTGAAATTTCTTCCTGATAAAACAGGTTATTGCCTCGTGCAGAGAGGAAACAACACAAACCCAACCAAAACCAACCCCCGCCCCCCCTCCCAGAGTCTTGTACTTAGAAAGTTCCCGGCCCTGACAGTTTGTGCAACGGCCTTTAAACATCACTTAAGCAAAGTAGTGTTTCTGCAAGGCCGCAGGTGCTATTTGCACCCGTCCCACCAGATGAACGCCAGAGTTACCCAACCCGCCCCCGACCGCAGGCCCACGGACAGAGCAGCAGAAGTTACGCATTTTCAGCATGAACCCCCCAGGCAGAGATGTTTAACTCAGCGGAGGGCCGCAGGGAGGGACCAAAGGCTCGGCTGTCTGTTGGTGCGCTGATCCTCCCACCAGCCAAGGTCCGCGCAGCACAGCTCCGGGCCGTGGCACGGACACTGACGGAGGCTGCACACCTGCGGGCGCCCCCCCCCGCCGAACAGACAGCCCTGGGCCTTGCCGAGCCCCCAGGAAGCCCCAGCGCGCACGTCAGGGCCCGGGCTCCCAGCTTGGCGGAAACCCCTTTGGCCACCAGATCTACCACGGCGACCGGCACGGCGACCGTGCCGCGGGCAAGGGCCGGGGGAACTACGCACCATCCCAGCAGGGCTCCCTCGAGGCCGATCATGAGCGAGTCATCCCAGGCTACGTCGTTTGTGACTCCTGAGGAGAAAGGGAGCCGCTGAAAACGACACACGCGTCCCCTGGCCCGGAGCAGCCCCAGCCCCGCCGCCCCAAGACACACTGAGGGCAGGCCGCGCCCCCCGCCCCGCTCCCCCCGGGCCGGGGGCAGCACGGGCTCGCCGCCCCTCCCGCCGCCGGGCACTGACTGAAGCAGACGAGGAGGCCGAGCCGCCGCTCCTCCTGCGCGCACAGGTGCAGCGAGTCTCCCAGCACCGTCCAGCAGTCGCGGCACTGGAACACGGCACAGTCCTCCGGCACCGGCCCCCGCCGCCGCGGTGGCGACGCCACCCCCGCGGCCAGCGGCGAGTAAGACGAGGACGGCAAGTTCCACGTGGCAGCGGCGGGGGACGGCGGCCGCTCCACAGTGATGACCCCGTGGAGCTGCGGCTCCTGCAAGAGCTCCCGCAGCTGCCGGCGCACCGCCATCTTCTCCCGCCCTGCGTTCGAGCGCGGCGCCCGCCCTCCCGACCTGCGCAATTGGATGTCGGTTTCTATTGGACAGGGGATGCATCAATTTCTATTGGACAGTGGACAGACCGAGTCATTCTGCCACCCAATCAAACAGGAGAGGGCAGGACTTTCCGTCGCCGGCAGCGCCTATCGCGCTTGAAAAAAAGCATGCAGAGGTGGTCGCGCCGCCATTGGTAGTTTCCCCTGCCCTCGGGCC
>VWZZ01002130.1:1572560-1594997 GCA_013399095.1 Psophia crepitans | reverse complement strand
TCGGCCAGCCAATGGCCTGGCGAGGCGGGCGAGTTCGAACGGCGGGGGCGAGGACAAGGCGCGCGGTGTCAGTTGAGCGCGAGATTCGAAGAGCGGCGGTTGGCGGCGGCGGGCCGGAGCTGCCATGGTGCTCCCTTCGCTCCCTTCGCTGCAGCAGCTGGAATCGCTGAGATACGCCGAGCTCCAGCAGGCGGCCAAGGCTGCCGGCCTGAAGGCCAACCTCCGGGTGAGGCGGCGGGAAGGAAGCGGTGCTGTAGGCTTGTAGGAGGGGCGGGTGGGGGGAGCGTGGCTCTCCGAAGGGCGGCCCCTGCTCTAGGGCTTCCCCTCTGCCTGGTGGGGAGCTGAGGGAGCGGGGGTCGTACTGGAAACCTGCCCCGTCCGCCCCCGTGGGCGCTGTTCTCGTTTCGGGTGCCGCGCTGGTGGAGCCTTCGATCCCTGCCCGGCCCCGGGGCTGGAGGCGGTGTCGGCAGGGGCGCGGCCCGGCGCTGCGGGGTCTCTGGCTTTGCGCTGGAGCCTCCCTTCGCTCAGCAACGGTGTCGCGTCCTGGTCGGTGATTCCCGTCCGTGCCGCGAGGCGCGGTGTCTGTATGCCTTCGTGATGGGCGATGGAAGAGCTGGTGACGTGGGGCTCCGTGTTCCCGGGCCTGCCCCCGCCGGGGTTATGCGCCGTGTCCCCCCACAGTGCTGCCCACACCGCTGCGGGGCGGGTTTTCCCGCCCGGGAGTCGGAGGGATGCTGAGATCGGGCGCCCTGAGGGACAGAGTGCGTGTGTTTGCTTGCCGGTCCCGGCTCAGGACGAGAAGTTCACGCACCCACCGATCTCTCTCGCCTGGAGCTACGGCCTTGTGACAGCGGCCCGATCTCACCGCGTAGGCGCTGCCGGTGAATGACCCGGCGGCCGCCGGGCTGCTGCATTGCCGTCGGAGACGGCAAAAGCCTTGAAAGGGACGAGATCCACTATTTGAGTGGGCAAAGGAACTCACTGTCCTGGCAGAACAAGCCCCTGCCTGGGGCTTGGGTTCTGGGTTGTTTTGTTAAACTTCTAGTTCAGGTTTGATTTTTATGCTGACCTTTCCAAATGAGTATTTAAGAGTCTTTCATAGCCTAAAATATCAATGATGTATCTTAGGATGGTTTGGGTTGGAAGGGATCTCAAAGCCCATCTAGTTCCAACCCCCCTGCCATGGGCAGGGACACCCTCCACTAGACCAGGGTGCCCAAAGCCCCATCCAGCCTGGCCTTGAACACTGTTCAAGGATGGGGCCTCCACACCTTCTCTGGGCAGCCTGTGCCAGTGCCTCACAGATGTAATTTTGTTATTGTTAATTTATTGCTGTTGAATATACGCAAGGGATGTGAAGAGTGCTTTGAGTGTGGTATGGGCGAGACAGAAGATGCTGCAGAAATTTGATGCAATTTTAATTCATGTTCAGTTACGCAGCACTGCTGAAAACAGCCAGTCTTGTTCATCCTTAATTAATCTTTCTGGAAAATAGATGGACCAGAAGAAACATAGTCAGGCAAATTGTCTTTGTGCCACTGTGGAGGATAGGCTACGTATTTATCTGCATCCTTAGGCACTTTCTCTGATTTGACTGGCTTGAATGAAGCTGTAGGCATGTCCTATCCTGCTGGATTCAGGAAATGTTGTTCTTGTTTGTTGGATCAGTTTATAGGACACTAGTTGAGTTTATGCAGTATTTGATTCCTATATTGATTTCATTTCTCTCCAGGCGGACAAATTATTGAAAGCACTGAAGCAACACTTACATGAAACCAAACAAGAAAATGAAGATATGGTAATAGATGATAAATCAGCTATTCTTTTTGAGAGAGAGACCTAACTTTATAACTACTAGATCATGGCATGTACTGAAGGTGGCTTTTATCATGATATGAACTGTAATATAAATACTTTTTTCTCAATAGTGCATTTAGTTTAATGGGCTCATGTATTGATAGAAACAGATGTGCTAATATTAACTTTGAAGTGGCCTCCTATATGAGCCAAAGCTGATTTTTTTTCAGCTGCCAAAATTAACAACGTATTTTTCAGCATCAGTACAGAATTATTCTCTGTGAACACTAACATTTCATTTCCATTGAACAAATCTTAATCCTTTCCTGTTTAGCTCCAGACACTAGTCAGTACCAAATATAAAAATATTTTGTTTTGCATGCCTAGATAAAAGGGACTCGATACTCATCAGAAAGCATTTTGCATCTACTACAATTTACTTACACAGACCCTATAATGAAAGTGATACAATTGTGATATTTCTGTTATTAATATGTTCATGTATTGTTGTCTTGACTTTTTTTTTAAAGCTTTCTAATCTGTAAGCTGAATAATGTTTTGGGTATGGTGATTTTTTTTTTTATCAATTTACTTTCTATCAAAAATGTATCTGCTTTGTCTAAAATATATCTCCCTTTAAATGCTTCCTTTAAAACCTTCTTGAAAGGTTTGAGGAACTAGTAGAATCCTTGTCAGCCTATTTTATTTTAACAAGCGTGAAAGAGGTTCTGATTTTTTGCTGAAGAGTATTCCAGAGAAATGTATAAATCTGAGAGTCACAGCATCATGCAAGTCAGATTTCAAATATAATGTTTTAGTCTTATTAAAATTCTATGTAATAAAACAGCTGTAGGATTTCTTTTTAAAGTCTTCAAACAATGAGCTTTGTTTAGGGAAATCTAGATATTGCTGATTTCTTTATTACCATGTTACTAAACGGCGTGCTACTGTTCCTCCTCTGTGAAATACTTTTTGCAATAATAAAATTGAATCTGTCTCTTCGGAGTATCTAATTTATGTTTGTGTCAAATACATTCCACATTATAGTATTTTTCTGCTACAGGACTCTGGAAAAAGTGCATCTGCTTCCATCAGATCAGATGAACTGAGCAATCGGGAGGAAATCATGCCTGATGCAGTGTGCTTTGTAACAAAAAGGCGTGGTAAAGAAAAGAAAATAAGCAGAAAAAAGAGGAATTCCAATGAGGAAGTTAAAACCAGTGAAGAAAACACAGGGCTTTCTGATGAGAAAGAGGTGATTCGTATTCCTTGGTTTTGTGTGCTGACTTCCTCCACCCGTAATTTAAACACATTTGATTTTTTTCCTACCACCATTTAGGAGGTGGTATATGTTTTTATATGTGTGTGTACGAAATCATGTATGCAGACATTCTGGTACTGGTCTTCTGTACTTTGTAGCACTGATCTTTGTCTATCTTGACTATGTGCCGTTCCATAACGAACAGAGATTACTTGTTAGTTGCTACTTCAAGGGAAGAAACTAAATTCCTCTAAGAAATACACATCTCCAAACACTTTATCTGAATGTAACACCACTTTCTCTAGTTCATCGTAGTATTCTGGATGTTAGACTAGTTTCAGAATTTATCTAAAATAAGGCTGTTTTCAGTTTCTTTATGTAGAAGAACATTTCAGAAATTGGATGATTACCTAAACATGACAATTTTTTAATTCCCACTCCTCTCAGTGGATCCTTTATTCATGGGCTGTATGACTAAGGGAAGTTTCCAGGTGAGATGAGGATGGCACTATTTTTCTATACAACTACATGTAAGTAGTGAGTGAACTAAGAGCTGTGTGAAAGACCCCTCCCTGTGTGAGGGAAATGAGTGTTAGCCTGTTAGTTTGTAACCAAAGCTACAATTGTAAAAGGTAACATAGGCAGTGAATTGATTTTTACTCACATATAATTAACTTTTGACAACAAAGGCAATTTTATACCAACAGGATGAGTATTTCACAGGTTAATTCAGGCTGAACTTGAGGAAGTCTCTTGCTTAATTTCCCAGCAAAGCAGGATCAACTATGAGGTTAGACCGCAGTACTTAAGCCTTTATCTACTCTGTTACTGAAAACCTCTAGGGACGGAGGCTGCACAACCTCTCTGGGCAACCTGCTCCACTGACTAAGTATTCTTAGAACAGCCTTTCTTTATATCCAGATGGGACAAACTGTATAAGTGAAGTATGTTTAAACTGCAGGAGCATTCTGAAATGAAAGAAAATGAAGTGCCTCAAGATGAGCAGGAAAAGGGACAGAAGGTATTCCAAAATGAGCAACAAATAACTAAGAGGAGAGCTATTGAGAATCCAGTGAAGGGTACTGGTCAGAAAGAACAACCAGAGAAGACTTCTGCTAAAAGTGGTGGAGATAAGTGTAAGTAGAAAATTTGAAAAAAGCTAACTTAGTAATTTGTACTAAAACTGCACCTTTTGGGTTTTTCTACTGTGTCTGAAAACACTTTCGTGGCATGTCTGGTGATCAGTGCCTTATTGGAGATGCCAGAAAAAAATAATCTGTCTCCTTTGAGTTCGTGTACTTGTTTGTGGGTTCATGTTACAATCTGTGAAATTCTGCAGTGTAGGAATTCTGCTGGCTTTGGCTTCAGAATGCTGGACCTGATGTTGTCAGTGAAGGAGTTCTCAAAGGTCTGAGTGTCTTTGAGTCTTGCACCTCCTTTAGGATCAGTGCCTTTTGGAATACCCCTTAGGTGTTCCTTGCCTCCTTTAAAAAGTGCCAAAAAAGGGAGAGCTTCCTTCCTCATGCTTCACTTTTCTTTCCCTACAGCTGAACAGGTTTTGTCATTTACTCTCTAGGAGTAAAATTAGTAGAAAAGAACACACAGAGAGAATCCTTAAAAATTTCTTTGAACTGCCTAACAACATCTGAATGTATTACAAGGGGCCTTCGAACACGATGCTGCTGAAAATATTAATTTCTCCCCCACTCCTTTGTGTGTGCAGCTGACATGAAGAAACGAGTTGGTCTGTCCAGTCTGATAACGTGCTGATACTGTGGGTCTGTCAAACAAGACACATACCATTATTTGCTTCTGTTAGGCAAAGTGTACGTCCTTGAGCTGTATTGTGGATATTCTTGCTGTTCTGTAGAATTTACAAGGACATTCTTATTGGAGGCCATCTATAATTTTGAAACTAATTTAGAAGATGAGGATTTTCAGTGAAGGTTCTTTTAAAATGGAAGCAATAGAATATATAGATGATGTTTTGAGTGGGGCAGCATTCATTCTGATGGTTGGCACAGTACTCATCTCTTCCTATAATTGTAATTACAAGTATCTGTACTGCTTTCTGGGGGTTTTGTTTCATTTTCCTTTTCAGTAATTTCAGACAGCAAGAGCTGTGTGACAGAAAAATACCATGTCTGCATTTAGTGTTAAAAAGTTGATTTTTCAACAATTATTTTCAACAACGCCCCCATTATTGACTTCCAGTGAGGATCTCTTTCAATATGTTGAAGTCATTCAAGTTTACTTTGAGGAATGTGAATGAATAGAAAAACAAATGTTTGTTTTCGATATGCAAATATTTACCTAAAATGTGACCAGGAGCTTAATACTATACCTGAGAGCAGAGATGATAAAAAGAACTTAGACTCTGTATATGTATATAAGGCAGTGGCAGAAAAGCTGGACAAAAGGTATTTCTTTGTTAACAACATCTAAAAACTACTAGCTTATTAAACAGACCTGTGAATTTAAAGGTGGTGTTGCTTACCACAAGCATAGTTCTTGTTAACCTCCCCTGTAAAATACTTTGTGTGTGACTAAGATTTGTGCTGGGCTTGCAGTTTGCCAAGCCTCTCTGTTACGGATGTACCATTTCAATGGCTTTTGAGAGACTTAGGACCTACCTATTCCAGCTGATGTTTCTATTGCTCAAAAGCTAAACCCACTTTGAGAAGATAAGATGTGTTTTGGAACAAATACTGTTAAAAAGGTGGTAATGACATTAAAACACCTTCCAGGAGTTCTAATAATTTTGTCTAACCTTGCTGTACTAGGTGATGCTCAACCCGCAGCAGGGAAGATCCCTTTATATGTAGGCCGTGCATCTAGGTCTGGAAAAATGGGAATGAAAGCTACTACGCCAAGTAAGAAAACCTACCTTTTTTAGAATAGATGCATTGTCTGTGTGCAAAGGGAGACTTGACTTACAGTTTTTTAAGACCCAAATTTCTATTTCTGCTTTAAAGGTCCCTTCTAACCCAAAGCTTTCTATGATTCTGCAGAGCATGTACCAGGTCACTGCCTACATAGCTGGTGAAGTAGATTATATTTTCTACTGTTGGGTTACCTGCGTACACACAGTGTTTAATTGGAGGGATATGTTATATTTTTTGAGGTCATAACGACAGATGTTGCAAGATTCTTTTCATAAGTAGTAAACTTCCTTAGGACCTTATCAAATGTGTGACTCTTCTCATTTTTGGAACTTCTTAGACTTTAAAAAGTTGCACGAGGCTCACTTCAAGAAAATGGAATCTATTGCTGACTACATTGAGAGGAAAAAAAAAATTATTGAAAACTGCAGCAGTTCTCTCAACGAAGTCAAGGTAAGCAATAACACAGGGAGATCTCCGTTGCTCCTGTATTCATTTATTTCCCAAGCCTCTCTGTAAAAGTCCTGTGGAGTCTCTTCAGAGCAGTAAGTAGCTGGTCATGTGTAAATGCAGTGGAACGTCATGATCTGTGAAATTTAACTGCAGTCCTATATAACTAGTTGTATAGAGTTAATTGTATATAACTTGTACAGTTATAAAAGTCTTTATGTATTAACAGTGCATGGTTATAGTTATAGGGACCAAAAAATAACTTGGCAGTTTTGAGTAAAAATAACTATGTCGCTATTACTTTTATGAAGGATCTCCCTGAGCTTTTGCTTACAACTGTTTGAATTGCTGCAGGATTTAACCAAGGGGATGGGTTGTTTTTCAGAGGAGAGTTAAATACTAAGTTCCACTTTTGTGCCCTAAAGAACCATTGTCCAACGACTGCATGTGACTCCCCTTTAAGATATGGGCAATACATGTTGTTGTCAGCGGCCCTGGTTCCCAGTTCTTGTGTTTCTTGCTTGCATGGGTGAAAGCTGCCAATCGGGCCTCCTTCAGAGTGTGGCGGACCTTAGAAAAGTGATAGTAATGTATCAATGAGTGTAGGAACGAATGTGTCCATGGGCATATCAAAACAGTATGGCTGGAACTCTTGAATGCTACCCTTCTCTCTCCTATGACATACATTGTATCAATGTGTACTTAAAATAAATTACTTCTGGCAGGCGCTGGCCAAAAAATCCAATCACTTAAGAGCATCAGAAAAAGGCACTCCACATAACTCTAAGGTATGTGTCTTCAGATCAGTTAATAATAATGAAGCTACTCATGTTTAAAATACGCTTTTAAAGAAAAAAAGGTAAAAACTGAAGAGACTGTATGCTTCTGATTCACTGTGTACTTTCCCTTGGCAGCTTTTCTGATAATGCTAACTCATTATTTGCTTTTCCCTAGAAACAAACCAGCGGCAAAACATTTTTATTCAGCCCAA
This sequence comes from Psophia crepitans, assembly GCA_013399095.1. Classification (NCBI taxonomy): domain Eukaryota; kingdom Metazoa; phylum Chordata; class Aves; order Gruiformes; family Psophiidae; genus Psophia; species Psophia crepitans. The sequence goes on along the minus strand of VWZZ01002130.1, from coordinate 1,587,616 downwards.
ATCCAGAAAGAGGCAGATTCTCTGCCACCTGCACTCCTAGTAACCTCCGGCGCTCACCACGCAGTTCTCTGAACGCTGCCAATCGGAGTATTTTGTCTAGGAAATCTTCATTTAATCCTTCTGTCCTTTCAACCACCAAAATGAACGTCAGGTACAAAGAACAAACCAAAACTACCAGTGAGCAATTTGGTATAACATGCACGAAATAACCAACACTGCCTATGATGTGACTGCATTATTTCTAGGCCAAATATGAACTACCTGGGACCAATTCTGATTACTAGCTTTCAGCCTAGCTTTAAGGCTGGTTTAAGCCCTACTGTGCTGTTATTGTCTTGATTCTTCACTTTGATGTCTGGTGGTAGAGGAATCATGCATCTCTTTAAGCTTTCACTTGGCTTATTTGCCAAATTATTTTTCATCTCTTACTGTGTTAGGTTTTTCCATTTTGTCAGGCAATTTGATAGTCTCTGTCATACCTGAATTCATTAATCTTTGCGATTACTTGACCAGAACTGTATCCAGTATTCCAGTTGAGTCTTGTGACGGACTCATCATCTGAGGCTTTTTTGGGTGCTCTCTTTTTTCCTTTTCTCCACTCCCCACCCCAGTGTTGCAGCAGGGGCTCATCTTGTGATTGACCACTATGAAGAGATTGTTTCTAGCAGTTGGGAACCAAGTTGACAACAGAAAGTCATGACGAATTGCTAAATGAACAAACTTATACTCAATGCTATCACATCTCATTTCCTTTTAAAACATCACACGCGCTTCACTATTCCTACACTATAATCTAATTCTCTATTATGTTAATATCTCACGAACTTTTGTTATCAGTAAATTTTATTAGTTTATTACTACTTTTTCTAAAGTCTTGAACAAAAAACCTTTTAAAAGAAAGAATCAAAAGGACAGTCCACGTGGTACTCCATTCATAAATGCCCTTTTGCCCAGCTTTCTTTTCCATGCAAGTCCTTGTCTCTACTGTTTCTTTGTTGATTTCTAGCTATTGTACCAATTCCAACTTTTCACTAAACTTTCCAGTGACTGAAATTCAGATTTAGACATTCTGTAATATACCCGTACCCTTCTCCCCCTGCTAACAATACCTGCTTAACCTCCAGTCTCCATTGTGTTACTTCCCACTTTTCTGATAACCTTTGCTTCTTGACTTTTGCATGCCAAGATTATAGCTGCTGAGATATTTTTTTTTCCACCCCTGAATAAAGTATGTGTGTGTGATTGTTATTATTAAGTTAGATTAGTGTGACTTCTAAAACTGACATCTACTAGTAAATTAATTATGGGACTTTTGAATGCAGTAGTTCTGCTATTCAAAGGTCAAGATTGCAGGTTCCTTGTAAAATTAAGCTCAGAATCTTGCTGGCTTTGTTTCTACTTTGAATCTGCTATCTTTGATTTCCATAGATAACAACAAACGAAAACAATATTCATTCGGCTTCATCCTATTGGACAATCTTTGTCTTCACTGCAGCCATACTTTTTTCATAACAATACGTAAAACAAAACACTTGTAGAATTTGCTTTCATTCCATTTATTCAAAGATGTGCTGAGGTGGATCTTGGAGGCTGCACTTCATCTCATCCATAAACTCACTTGCCCTCAAATCATAGCTTTCTTCAATGTTCACCCCCTTTCTTTCCACATCTTGCAGTCTTTCAGCTTATTCTCAGTACCTTTTTGATTAGGGTATTACTTTCCTCAAGATTTTCAATTTTCTTTCATGTGATTCTATATATGTACATACATACACATTAAAAATGTGTGCATACACCCATATACATAGAGCACGTGTCTTAGTATGCAGGTAACTAACTTGTATGGTTTGACTAAGATTTCCAGCTGGTTCTTGTAGATCTTTGAGTTCTAGATTCTGTTAGGTAATTTGTTTTCCTTAAATTAAATTTTAAAATTAATAATATTTATATATAATGTTTTACAAGAATATCCAAATCTAGAGTAAATCATATCTGTTGGTGAAGAAATCTACTAGCTTATTGCATCCAAATACATTTGCTCTCCAGAATAACAAGAAAGTCAGTTCTTTGTCATTCCTAATATTACTGCTATTGGTGATGGCTCATAACTTGAAAACTGCCAGCAGAGTTTGTACATAAACTGAGAACAACTTAGACACAGTAAAACTTTCTACCTGTAAGAAAAGTTGAACACAGAACCTTCTGTATTATGTCATGTTGCTTACATTCCTTGTAGATGACTCGGTCTTCATATTTCCAATAATCTTCAGGTTCTCGGAAGCCACAAAAGATAACGAGCACAAACGGTCTCTTACCAAGACTCCATCTAGATTGTCTCCATACTTGGAGGAGATCTGCACACCTGATAGTCAAAAGAGCTGCAAACTAAAGAGTCAGAAAAACAGCAAGGGAAATGCAAAAAATAATGATCTGACTGCATCAAAGAGTACAGCGGATGGTAAATATTTTGGCTTTTTCAGATGAAGACTTTCATCTTATTGAATTGTTATAGAATTTTTTTTTTATAACCTAATGTCATGTAGACCCAGGTTTTAATTTAATTCTCTAATTTATGACTGGTACTTTAGAAACTGCAGTAGTTTCTTTGTTTCCTTTGGTTTCAGGTGTTCTGACTAAAATGGTTAGGTGCTAAGACTTAAACATACAAACCTAGCTACCTACAGAAAAGGGGATAGAAAACCTAGATCTTTAGGGACTACGTAGCAAGAGATTCCTATAACAGGAAGATCCTGTCTGCAGTGAGAGGAGTTCCTGATGCCTTCTCAGAGGTTTCATTCCCCTCGTGGGACTGGCATGCACTGGGCTTCTAGCTGTGTTTTAGGACAACATGATGTTATCAGCCTCAGCAACCCGCATTAACTCAGGAACTAAAACTCTGTAAGAAAAAGCGGAAGTCTTCTGATTACTAAAGATCTTGGCACCAGCACAGCTCTGCTCTCCAACCACTGATAGATACCTTAGCATCACGGGTACATTGGCATAGGTCAAGAACCCGGAGCTGCCTGTCTTGCTGTATGACAATATTGATGGTTTTTAGGGGGAAAGAAAAGTTCCGAGTTCTGATGTGAAGCTGGTATGTTCTGAAGAATGCTTCTTTTCTTACTGTGAAAATCCACTTGGTTCCAAATAAGCATAGAGACCAGGAAACACAATTTTCTCTGAAGGACTAGAAAAATACATGGGGCTATATATGCTATTATACAGTATAATGAGAGAAAAATGGCTAATAATAGCTCTTGCTCTCTCCACACCTGATAGCTCCCTATTTAAAGTGAGCTGTATTTGTTCAATTCTGTCTCGTAGGGTAGCAGACAGAACATTTAATGGCTCTTTGGTGTCTATTGGTGAAAGGTGGCCTTCACAGCCACTTCCCAACTTGCTAGGTACAGTGATGTCCTTGCTGCTATAATGAAGAATTGTATTTTTTGTAGTTACCACCCCCTTCAAGTTTGCAGCTAACTCCGCAGAACCCACAAGCACAAAGAAGACTTTTGATCTCAAAGCAAGCCTCTCGAGGCCGCTTCGGTATCAGCCACACAAAGGTACCGCAATCCTGTGTTGGGCATACCCCTTACACTGAAGTGCTCGCAAAGCAAGGCAGTGATACGAACCAGACAGCAACGTTTTCAGTCTCTTTTCCTGTCCCTTTCCTTTTCTCTCTGGATTCCCACACAGTCTGTGGACTGATGTTGAATTTCTCCATAAGGTAACATAGGCTTTAAAAGTCTCTCTACTGAAGAGTAAGTCTTTACGTTCAAAGGCCCATAAACATCCTTGTATTCCACTGAGTATGTACAGGAAATATGAGAGATTCCTTATACAAGGAGACTTTTTTTTTAAATGCACAACTGTGTGAGAAGCTGAACTTTGTGTGCTGGTGTAAGTACAGTCACCTGTTACTTACACAAAAACTACTCACAGGGAATGGGCTGGTGAAACTGGTAACACATCTGAAGGGGCATTTTGTCTTAAAAGTCAACCAGCAAAAACCAGACTAGTTAGTATAAATGCACAATAAGAAGTTAAGCACACTAACAGTTACTAACATAAGAATCCAATAGTCTCTTTTTGTCTTAAATTGTAGGACGACTAAAGCCTTGGGGAGAATTTAAAGAAAATACTGTCCTAACTAAGTCTGTCGGTAGCAAGATCTCTTCACATAAGAAAGACTACAAACAGCCGCCTCTCCAGACAAGGTCAGTACACCACTAGCTTTTCAGGAGTAGTGTTATTTAAATCACAGGATGACTCACTTGCCTCTTTTGGATTTAAATATGCAGTCCAAGAAAGAATACTCTTTCCATAAAAGCAATTTTTGCCTCCAATAGTCTGTCTGGTACCAGGAAGGCCAGCAAAGAGGGTGGCTCTGAATCTGATAAGACTTTTATTTGATGCAAGCTATTGGTTCTCGTGTTTGGAGATTTATCTTCACCTTGGAAGAAGCTGTAACTATTGGCACGCTGTTACCCTGAATGTTAGCCCTGTACGTCTAAGCAGAAGTATTTGCCTGAAAGTTTTGATTCAGTCCAAAATGGAACTGTCCTCTCTGACTGTGGCGAACGCAGCACAGTGGTTAAACAGACATTAAGCCCTGGTCGGCTTCAGATTCCTTTGGTTGCTTGTGTCTCTACCTTTAATGTAACTTTGTATGGTCTGTTTCTTCTTTTTCCCCTTCAGGGAAGAAAGGCGTGAGAAACATGAGCAAGAGAGGAAAAAGAAAAAGGCTCAGGCTCTCGGAAACCGTAGAGGACTCCCTGTGGATTAGGAGGAAAAAGAAGTATTTGAGAAATCACTGTAAATACTGTTCCTGTCATGTAAATATTTGTGCTGTGTATTGTTCAGGTTGCTATTAGCTAGTGGAATCCAGACAGCATTGAATGAGACCTTATAATGCATCTCAGCTTTTAGTGATTAGGTTCTCCGAGCTGAGTTTTCTAAACTTTTAGGAGCTTAGAACTATTTCTAGTTGCCTAATAATGTTTTAATTTAACCAAAATATGTTAAAGGAGAAAATGTAAGTGGAAAAAAGATGCTCAAGAAGCCTCCGTGCACCTTAGGACAGACTTTTCCACCAGAATGCACACTTTGCATAGCAAGCCTCAAAATATTCTACTAGTAAATGACAGAGTTGGAGATGTCTCCTTGCCCTGTTCTCCAAATCAATCCGTCCCATAACCACTGTTACAGCAATTATTCAGCACTTCTAATTGCGTGCCTATGAAGCAGTAGGGAATTTCCAAGAGAAGAAAATGTGTGCAAGCCCTCTGGAAATGAAAAGTTTACAGTGTAATGTAACTGTCAAGTCCTGTATTTAAAAAAAAAAAAATCACAACTGAAATGTGGCTTTGCAAATTACCAACTGGATGCTTTGAACAGCTAAGGTGGCTGTGCTCCTCTCTATGGCAAATAATAGATATTGGGAACATTCTGCTTTTCATCTCTTTGATGCTTAAAGGAGGCTACTGCAGTGTTGAGGCACATTCAATACCTTGATATAAAAGCTGGTTAGTTGTGTGGGGTTTTTGTTTTGTTTTTTTTTAAGTAACAATTAGAAAAGCTGTCTGGACTTATAGGTGTAACGGGAAAGATAATTTAGCAGTTATAATCTCAGCTAGAAATGTAAGCAAATAATTATTTTGGTGCATTTACTGTCCTATCAAATATATGCTGAAATGTCAAGAATAAGCAATGTTGTTTTTATACATTTGATGGGGGGAAAATAAATATTTTGTATACACCTGTTTATTGCTGGTTATATTACCTAGTGTGCTATGTATGTCTGCCTCCTTAGTGTAGCACTAGTTTTGTTCATGCTTGTATTTACTATTCAGTGTTGTGTTTTGTGATGAGTTTTCTTAGTGTTCACAAAAGTATGTTTGTTCCGGTATATCTAGAAACAATAACCATCACCCCTCTTGCTCTTAAGCTATTTAATTCTGTGCAAGAGGAAAATGATAGTATAAGACACTGCTTCAGCTTGCTTTATTGTGGCCTCCTCTATATAAGATACTGGTACATTTTTAATTTCTAAAGTAGACTTGAAGACTAGTGTTTTAACCAGACAAAGTTTGTGCCAGCTGGAAGGACATGCTTCAGCACTTGTTCTTTAAAGTTTCTCAAATTACAGAAAACCCCACATTTCTCAGCTAAGGCCCCCACAGGAGGTATTGAACTTCTGTGCTACGAGCTGAGCCTGTGCCTTCTGACAACACAGCCTGTTATGCTGATTGCACACACGGCCCTGTACTGGTGCTGCTGAAGCAGAGCTATGCCCCCTTGGGGCACAGACAGTGACACGGGTTTCCCTGTCCCACCTTTGGAGCACTACTGCTCTTCAACCTTCCCCCTACAAAGCTACAGGACTATGTCCAACAGTGCTAAAGACAAAACCCAGCCCAGAGCATAGCTACTGTTTCAGTTTTGGCAGGGGCTGCTTTTTCTTTTTTTAGTTATTCAGAGGAGCCAAAGCTAAAGGTTGAAATACTTCCGCCTTTTCCACTTGCGCTGCTCTCCGTAAATTTCAGCTGCTGAGTCACACTGAGCCACTGCTCCTGGGGGCATTGATTCTCATAACTTTCCAGTTTAAAACTAGTGACTGTGAGTGTTTTACAATTACCTACAAACCACAGAATGTAGAAACTGAAGTTGTCCAAAGAACTACAAGAAGGTTGTGAAATACCTTTATTTCTGTAAGGGACAGGATGGAAGCCAAAACTCACCTAGTCAACAGCTACTGCTTTGTAAGAACACATCACAGCTCTGTTCAGGCTACGGTTCAGTCCATGATTGCACCGTCTTTCCTCCATTCTGTATTTGGCAGCTCGGATGCCAGCAGTGTCACTCTAGTCAGGTTACTACAGCCAACACCTCATGCACTTCTCTTCAATGTTATGTAGAATCTTCAGGTTGTTACAACTCACACGTGAAGAAGTGTTTTATAAAAATGAAGCAAGCACCTGAAGAATGTCCCAAAGGCCACCAGCCCAACTTAGACTCGAGGATTCTTTTCATACATTTCATAGGCAAATTCTTCTGTGTGAGCTCTATCATTTAGCAGGCCAATAAAATCAATCTCCAGCTGGAACGGACCATCTACTTTATCTCCGATCGTGAATCCAAGGGTACTAATCTAATTCAAAGACACATGTGTTAGAACAGTATTTATAATGTTACGATCAAACACAACTGCATCTACCGCTTCCAAATATTACAAACAATTCATGGCCGCTCACTGCAAACAGTGCTATTGCTCAAAGTGCAGCATTATTTCTTAAAGCTTGGACGCTTCACTACCACATTTTCAACAAATCCCAGTAGGAAATCACTTCACATTTGCCTTTCTTACCACTCTGTTGAGCCCTTTATTAGAAATGGCCTGAGCCTGAAGCAACATTGTAATTTTTATCCTTCAAGCTTGTGTTGTGCCACTTTCACTGGGGTTGGGGCATACAAGCACATTTTCATACAGTCTGTTACAATTCTTTCATGAGCAGGAAACAGAAACAGAATGTAATTAAGGATGGAAGGGAACATAGTCTCAAGATCACCTGGTGCAGTGCGAAAGTGCACCAAACCAGGCATGTAAAAATGCATGAAACTTTGTTACTGAGTTTTATATTGAGGCAAGGGTCTTGGCCAGTGTTTCCCAATAATAAATATCAGAACATTCCTCATTCCTTTCCCCTAATGTTCTCCACAATCCCATTGTTATACCAAAAAAACCCCAAAAAACCTAACTAACAAATTTAACAAAAATTGGGGTGGCTCAGGCGTGTTTCCTATAAGGCTGTGGCCTGCCTGAAGAGTTGCTCAGCCATCGCATGTCACCAGTCGCCTTTCAGAGACTCCAGGGCAAGCAGTTCTCAAGCCAGAGGGGTCAGTCACTCACCATTTTATCAAGATTTGTTTAATTACCTTCTTTAAAATACGTTTGTAAAATTATACTTCATATTATAAGCAAGTGCATGGCTTTTACTGTGAAATACTAAGCATAAGGTCATAAGGAATGAAGATTAAGTGGAGGATGCTTAGATCAAATACTGTTTTGTCCCTGTAACTCCTGCTAAGTATTTTTAAACACTCCATATACATTTTCATGTTTTCATTGACCATTTTGAATGACTGTGTATTCCAAATCCTGAGAAATTCTTCAGCATCTGTATTTAAACACAGGTGTGGTGTTTTTTTTTTTAAAAACCCAAACACTTCCATGAAGTATATTTTTTTGCTTATCATTCTTACTTGCTTTCTAGCCCTCAACGTCTTCTGTTTTAAAATGGATTGTTTTCATGCTGCCAGTCACTGAATTGCCCTCAAATTTTTCCTTTCTTTTATTAAATTAAGATAATTAGGAACTGATTGCAACATTCTAGGTGACTGACATTAATTCAAGTAATGGGCCTTTTATTTTCTCCTCATAAATATTTCTAACATCGTTTGTTTTCCTTTTGGTAGCCACTGGGTATTGAGCTGCCCTCAGCTACAAGAAGGTCACTGAAATTTAAAAGAAAAGATGCAGTAATAACTTTTTCCAACACATCTCCTGCCATGAAGCAATGAATTAGTCAGCCCAGTTGTAGAAACAATATAAAGAAATACACACACTTACTTAATACTTAGATCAGAAAGCCTGAAAAAAACCCCAAAAAAGAGCCTATAAATACATCAGTTCACTGCTCACCACCAAGGTCACAGATACAGTATATCCTCAAATAAAATCTTGTGATGTGATAGCTCTGAGAGCCTTCTGTCAGGAAGGAAGTTTACGATACCTTTATTAATTTGGGCAGTACTTTGCCAGCTGGCACTTTAGATTTTAGTCACTTTGATAATTTCTCAAAACAATTTTTTTTTTTTTTTGAAAAGCCAATTAAGTTTTGAGCTGTTTCTTGGTTTTCTAGATATCTTAAAAATATTTTTGGAGCTACTTTGAAGTAACTTGGCACTGCTGTCACAAAGTAGGATAATTTACATGCAAAGGCAAGCACATAAGTACTGTATAACAAGAAGAGGCCTTTCAATTTCAAATTCACAAATGTCAAAGGATTTGTAAATTATATCATGACAATATGATCTTAAAGAATATTTCAGGCAGATAAAGTCTATAGAAAACTTGCCTTGTCTAACCATATAGGATGCTGGCTATCCTGGACTCTTCCCCGACTGGAGAGAAAGAATTTGGAGAACGGAATCTGACAGAAAGAAAACCAAACCAAACCAGACTTTAGTGTCACCAGTACATTCCATAAAAACATTAGAAATAAAAAGCCTGCCTTAGGCATAGAAATAATACTCTGCTAGCTGGGTAGGTAGAACTGGCACAGAGAAACTGGCCACATTAACCCTTTCACTGGCCACTCTCAGCCAGCTCCGGCCCTGGGCTGTTCTGCGGTGGCTGTTCGTAGCTGTCATGCAGGATTGTTACCCTGTTAGGACACAACGAGGGGCTGCAGCACAGGAGCTGGCTTTTTGCACCTAGAACTCTCCTTCCAATAACATATCCGCATAAAACAGAAGTCAATGAAAAGTCTAGTATGCATGTCTGTAGGGCAAGCCGTGTATTTCATAGTGCAAACCTCAGTACTCTAGCAAAGCGGTTCAGAATAATGTAAAAATGACTTTGAATGCAGTGAGAGCAAGAAAGAGGAGGGCTAGCTGATGTGTGTGAGAGGACAACACGCAAGGCAGCAGTGACATGCTGATTTTCATCCTCCTCACGCCTCATCTGTGAAACAGTGGGCTGTTCTCATATGACTGGACAACAGTCTTATGAGCACTGAATGTCAGTTCATAAGGATGTGCAAACCTCCTCAATGTTCAGAAAATTACAAAAGTTCCCCAAGCTTCACCCGAAAAGAGCCAAAACTCCCACTTCTTACAAATGTTACTTTGCGTCACAGATTCAAAGGCTGTAAATGACAAACCACATCTCTGAGCCTCTGACTGACTCCAGTGACTCAGCAAGTTAAGCAAATCCTGTTGCAGGGAGCAAATCGTACACCAGCCTCCCTCCATTTGTATTACAGATAAAACGGCTACCATGGAGAATATTCCTGGCAACACCTGATAAGCTTCAATCCCTGTATCTATTCTGTTACTCCCATAATAGCTAACAGCAGATGTTTGGGTGAACATATGGGGGATCAAATCTTTAATACAACTGACACAGCGTGCCCTCCCACAATCCAGTGACGTACAATTTCGGGAACTCCCAAGCCAAAGGCAGGTGTCTGTGGTGTAAGGATACATAAACAGAAATGTTGCTGAATGGGCTGCAACAGCAACAAACTGTGGCTGTTGAAAGAATTCCCCTCCCACAGAGCCACGGCCAGGACACCGAGACAGTCTCATTAGCTTGAAAGGCTCGTTAGTTCACCTTTATTTCCTCCCAGTATGGGCCTCCTCGGGTGAACATGAAGTAGTTGTAGAGATCATCCTTTTGATGAGAAAAGTAAGGGTCTGTATAAATGTTTACCATCCAAGGTCTGCCATCGCCACGGACACGTAAATACAGACTGTTGAAGTTTGACCAGTCATAATACTTCTTCCTAGCAAAAGATCCCTACAAATTATTAAAAAATAGAATTATTCCTCCTTAATAAAGGGAAACTTCTCTTATGAAGAGCACTACCGCTTTGATCACTGCCCTCATTATTACGTCAAATAATATCTACTGCGATACAGCGAGAACTGGGTTACTCTTTCATCATATTAGCTGCTGATCTCACTGAATTTCCTTCAGCACTGTATTAGAGCCCACAAATTGCAGTATCACCACTCTGAGGACTCATGACTTAATTATAAACCACAATCTTGTAACTATCAAAAATCAGACCTCCTTCCTAGGACCAAATTACCTGCCAGGCAAGTACACAAACCCTATAGCGATGGATCAGTAGTTATGTGGTTCATTATGTTTAATGCAGTTCATTAAGTTTAACATTCTGCGGTCAGTACTACATTATTCAGAGACGATTACAAGAAATTGAAGAAGTGGGAGAATTTATCCCCTTTAATAACTTCCCTTATTGAAGACTGACATAAACATTGGAAGCATTTAATGTTTCACAACACATTTTATCATTAATTGTGCATAACATGGATTGCAGGCGTGTCTAATTCTCAACCCCATTTTTTTCCCAAATATCTTAAAAGTCTTGGTGTTGTGATTTGCATATAGGCAGATCCAAGAGTCTTTGGAGAGTTACACTGAGGTCACTTGGAGCAATGTGGAGGGGTGGCACAGGGGTCAGGGCTATTCATGTCCAGAATCACTTCAACCACGTCAAAATTAGCACCAAAAGCCAGAAGTTTCCCCTTTATTTTACAGCACTATACGGTTACCTATCAACTGTCCTTCTACCAACTCATAGGTAATAGGATGAGTAGATCATCAATGTATTAATACAAGGGCTGTGGCACCTTGATTTTACAGTTTGGCAATTTTGAGCCTTTTTACTTAAATAAAGAAGAACCTCTGTATTTATGTTTTCACCCTCTAATTTCAAAAGCTGCATTGTAAAGACAGACTGATACACTCCACTACTTCGGAAATAGGAGGTAAAAGTCTGAATCACATTTGCACAAGTCATTAGCAGTCCTGGGAATTTAACTCAGGTGAGATTCAACCTATTGTTCCACTCCCCTGACCCAGTGTCACCATTTTAATCAGCGTTCGTCTGCCTCTCATTTGCCTATTGATTTTGCTCGCTCATATTTTCTGCTCTCCAAGTTTCTGCCTCAGAAAAGTTCTTACCTGTGTACTTGTGCCAAGTCACAAGCAATAGAACAGACTAAAATGTTAAGCATTTTATACATTGAGTCAAAACGTTTGTTTGCTTTTAAAGGTAATAAGGAACAAAAAAAGCAGTATCAACAATAAGCACATCCATCTCTCATTCTGTTTTGGTCTGCTCTGAGCTCTCAAAGATTTGTCTCTCGCCTTTTCTGATATACAGTAGGAGTCAGACCTTTAAGAAGTACATTTCAAAGCATTATTTTCTGTTCCTGTGCAGAAAAAGGGATGAGCTCATTCACCTAACCCAAGTTTGATGAATAGGACAACTTAAAGCCCAGAGAATTTGTCCTTGTGACACATTCAATTAACCTCAAATTTAGCGAGACATCAATTTTAATCATACCAATTTTGTACATAAAGGTTCATAACAGATGCTTTATTTGCAAGGAGGCTGCCAACAGGTCTTAATGAGTGAATTCCCTATTGCACATAAGTAAATGATGAAACCTTTTCTTAGAAAAGGAAAACAAAATTCAAGAAAAAGTTGAAGTTCCTTCCAGGTCAAAGAATACAGCAGCAATTACATCTGGGAAGGAATATCTAATACTCCTGGAAATGATGGGCTTCAACTGCAGTAAACAGCCCACTAGTTGTCTCTGGGATTACACAAAAATGTTCCCTGATTAAACCACAGAAGCTATGCAAACACAAAGCTGTACTTACCACTGGTGGTTTAGATCTCATACTACAATATCCACTGTACTTTGTCTCCCCATCACGAGGTACTTCCGTGTTGAGGGTTCCGTACAGCAGAGCAGCCTGGTTATTCCTACCCAGTTTGAGGTGAACTTCACTTTTTCCTCCGATCTCTACATCAGAGGAAATAACCCATTTATTTAAATCTTCTTGGCTCCGAAACTCCCACAACACCCTTGTCTGTTCCAACAGGTACTCATTGAGTGGACGGCCTCCATGTCCTATTAAGTAATCTTTAGTCTCCTTCTTCAGCATGCTTAGCTGAGTCTTTAAGACATCAAAGCCCTTCTTAAAACTGAAATCAACATTTTGCCAAGATGTTTTTTTCTCAGGCTGTGACCCTGGCCTCCTGTAGCTACTATACAATTTTGACGTGGAATCGCTGAGGAGAGGTCCAAGTAAGGGGTGCAAACGTTTGTGCCTGCAGCATTTACCACGTAAGTAAGCACTGGTCAGCAACGTAGTAGTCAGAGCCATGTTGGTTGAAGAATTCACTTCCAGTAAGGTTTGAAATTAATTTAATGACAAAATTAGTATCCAGAGCTATCTTACTTTAGTTACTGTAGTTTATCTCCACCTGTAATGAAAGAGAAAAGATTACAAAAAAAATTACATATAGGATACTTGTAAAATGGTTCAATATTTGTTTTTTAAAAGTATTAACTAGAAATGCAAGCTATTGGGAAAAGGAATAAAAAAATAACATCAAGTAGTGCACTTCCTCAGACTTCTAGTTACCTAATGATTTCCACCCTATGTGTGCATGTCCCAGTGATGTGCAACACCCTTGCAAATAAGAAAAAGTAAGTAAAATACTTCAAATAAAACCAAAAATAGAAGAAAAGCAGTTCCTGTTCATCCCTTTAACTGTAAATAAATTTGGATATTACAACTAAGACCAGCAAAATCAGTCTCAAGAACGTTTCTGAAAGATGGCATCCAGATAGCTCTTAAGTTCTACATGCACGCAAATCACAAATTCACAACAGGTAGACCCTGCTGCCATACAGACCAGAATGACAGTGTCGTCTGGCAGTCACATATGACAAGATTTTTCAGACATGAAGTCTTCCAGCAGCCATACTATGTGCTTCTTCCACAAGTCATCCAGGTCCTTGCTTCCTCAACACACCTGGGTTAGGATTCCAGAGAGGTTTGTGAAGACCAAAGAATTTAATGTGAAAGGCTGCAATTCAATAGGGTTTTTTATAGAGTTTTGGAAAAATCTGAGAGTCTTCTCTTTGTTTCTTTCTGTATCACTGCTGGTAGGAAGACCTATGCCACATCACTATTACCTAATTCATCAGGGAGAAAGGAAGAGCCTTAACGTTCAATGTTTTGTACAGAGGCTGCTATTTCTGACTCGTAAGATTAGACAGACCAGTTGCCTGGTTTGGTGGTGGTTGGTTTTTTTTTGCCACAGAATAACTCCTAAAATGATGTCAAACCAGTTCATTTTCTCTGAACTTTTAAGAACAGAATCAGTCAAAACAAATTACAGAAGTACCATGCTGGACCATGTAGCTTATTCAACCCCTTTTAAATGTAAAACTAGTCACCCCGCTCCCCCTTTCACTCACAAAATCTTCTGAGCTTCAAAGCCCCATGTATTTCTCAGTTACAAACTCCCATGGAGCATCAGTGGGACAGCCCTTCCCTTTTTCATGTTCTCCATGTCTTGAATATCTTCTTTCCCTCTTCCTCCTGTAATATGAGCTGACATGCCTGTGCTCCACAGCATAAAACCTTACTGGGAAACCAGTCCACATCTTCAGACTAACCACCTTATCATGGTCCGTCAACCAAACACAACACATCTAAGCAGGCAGTAACACGTCATATGTCAGCCAGCACTGCAGAAAGACCCGTGGCGAGCCCCACTCTCTTCTCTATATACCATGTACCTTCTAAAATTCACTACTATTACTCTCATACTCCAATTAAGCTGTGCACCGGGGACTAAAAACACATGGAAAGAACTCACGTTTCCTCCTGTCACACGCTCTGCAAGACACGGGTTATTTCCTAAGCCAGGAGCGCCATGTGCCGCTGGGGAGGGAGGGGAAGCACGCCCCACCGGAGCGCCGAGCGCCCGCGCGGTGCCCCAGCCCTGGGCCCTGCCAGCCGCTCCTGGGCCGCCGCCGGCACACCTGCCCGCCGCGAAACCTGGGAGAGAAGATGCAGCCCGCAGCAAGCTGAGCCCCGCTCAGCACGGACTCGTCCTTGTTTCCTCCGAGTACCAGGAAGGGAAAAAAAACCGGGAAATTTTAATAAATTTTGCTTTTGCCCGATTTTTGTCCCCACGCAACGCTTTACCGGTAAGCGGCTCTAACGCCAGCAGCGATTCACCGCCCAGCAGTTACGAAACCCGGCTCCCAGCGCCGGCCTCGCCTGCGCTTCACCGCACGCCCACAGCGGGCCGCGCCGCGGCCTTGGGCACCGGGCCCGGATTCCGCCCGCCTTCCCCGAGCCCGGCGGGCAGAGGCGAGCCCGGGACGCGGCGGCAGCAGCCTCTCCACAAAAGCGGCCGCCCCGACGCCCC
>VWZZ01002130.1:1488828-1556213 GCA_013399095.1 Psophia crepitans | reverse complement strand
GGCCATCGAGCCAGTTTTGAACCCAGCGAAGAGTGTACCTGTCCAGGCCTTGGACCGCCAGCTTCTCCAGAAAAATGCCGTGGGAGACCGTGTCAAAGGCCTTGCTGAAGTCTAGGTAGACTACATCAACAGCCTTACCCTCATCCACCAGGCGGGTCACCTGGTCATAAAGAGATGAGGTTGGTCAGGCAGGACTTACCTTTCACAAATCCATGCTGGGTGGGCCTGATCCCCCGGTTGTCATGGACATGGCATGTGATTGTCCTCAAGATGACTTGCTCCATGACCTTCCCTGGCACTGGGATCAGGCTGACAGGCCTGTAGTTCCCCGGATCCTCCTTACAACCCTTAAGGAAATGACCTTAAGCTGAAGGAGGGGAGATTTACGTTAGATATTAGGAAGAAATTCTTTACTGTAGGGTGGCAAGACACTGGCATAGGTTGCCCAGAGAAGCTGTGGAGGTCCCATCCCTGGCAGTGTTCAAGGTCAGGTTGGATGGGACTTTGGGCACCCTGTTCTAGTGGAGGCTGTCCCTACCCGTGGCAGGGGGGTTGGAACTAGATGATCTTTGAGATCATTTCCAACCCAAACCATTCTGTGATTCTATGATATTGAGACCAGAATGAAAGTGAAAGAAAGAGTCCTAATATCTGCTTTTGTGATTTGGTGTATTGTAGTTGATTTGGTGAGATAATCAAAGCAATTGGGCTTGGATCAAGTTTAAAGGTCGTGTTACCCAATATTACTGGGGAGTCAGCTGTTCCTGAAGCCCATGTGTAACTGGGAGGGCTTGTAACAGTAATGGAGCTAGCATCATGGCCTTGCCGCTCCTGGGGGTAGTGTGTTTCAACTTTATCTTGTGATGTAGCAGTTCATAGTGTTGGAGTCTTCAAATGATAGGGGTAGCTGTAATGAGGAGTATTGGTGGTAGTTAATAGTGCCGCTTGAGGTGTGCGTACACACACTGACAAAGTTATGGATGTACAAGAAAATTCTCAGACACACAAGTATATAGCCATAGAAATCTAACCTTCAGACTCTTAGCATACTAACCAAAAGGCCTCCTAAATTTTTCTTGTTCTACTGAGAATTTTTTCTTATAACCTGATCTGTGTTTGCATGTAATACCGCTCTACTTTTTTTAGTGTGCATATCTTACAGTGATAAAGTATTTCCTCCTGGGTTTAGTTTTCCTGATATGTATGCTTTTAGTGTAGTGGAAGAGGAGTATAAAATTCATACTTGACATCCTTTGTTGACATGCTACAATGAAGCCATTGGGTTTTACCCTACTTGTAATCTTACTGCCTTGTTTTTTTTGTTTTAGGAGAAGTCTCTGACTCAGAAAGCAACAGCTCTTCGTCTAGCTCAGATTCCGATTCTTCATCTGAAGATGAGGAATTCCATGATGGCTATGGAGAAGATCTGATGGGAGATGAAGAAGACCGAGCTCGGCTGGAACAAATGACAGAAAAGGAGAGAGAGCAGGAGCTGTTTAACCGAATAGAGAAGAGAGAAGTGCTAAAAAGAAGGTGAATTGTATATCTGTTGGTGTTTGGTAGCAAGTTCATACAGATTGTATGGAGAGTATGCTGACTGTGCTCTCATGCACATGTGGTTCTGTCATCTGCCTTTGTAGCCATATTACTGCTTCTCACGCTAGATGCAAGATAGTCAGAAGGACTGCTTTCTCCTTTATCTTTTTTATATTAGCTGTCACATGCTGATACTTTGGAAAAAGGCAAATAAAGTATAAGGTGCATATGAGCTTCCGGAATTTTTCAGAAAACAACAGTGAAGCACAGTGCAGTGTTAGGATGCCTCTATATGGGTGTGAGTCTGTCTGAGGTCCTAATAGAAAAGAAGTATTGAAATAATGAGAAGTGGTGTTGCATATGTCATTTTCAAGGGATCATTGTTTGCTCTAACGCTGTCCTGTCAGGTATCTTCCTTGTAGTAAAGGTCTTTTTCTTCCCATGTGTTTAACAGGAAAGATTTGGCATGTGTGGGTCAAGCCTTCCCCAGTTTCTTCCCTTTCCAATGACTTCTCTTTTTTCTCACTTGCTGAGAGATTTAGAGGACTGACATCTGTTGAGTAAATCATATCAATACAACCTACTGTCAGACTGTTTGTCCAAGCCATAGTTAGAGTACTGCTTGCCTGTTTGTGGTTTTAATACCACTTTTGGTGTCTTCTCTAGTTTGCTGCCCTCCTCAAAGGGATCGAAATGAGTGAAAGATTGGATGTAGATCAGGTAGAAGGACACCATATTTTTTAATTTTAGTCACTGGCCCATGGTAACTGAATGCCTTTTAAGAATGAACACTGGAGAATACTTGATAAGAACAAGCTAAACAATCTAAGCTTGAGTTACTGATTTAATCTTAAATGAGTTTGTCCTGTTCTGTGTAAAGGGCTTGGCAGATAGAACTAAGGGGCTGGTGGGTAGTTAGTTAACTTTCTGGTAAGTTGAATCTTTCAAAATGCTGTCTAGCTCAATGTACGTACGAAGTGCTGTGAGTTCATTGGAATTACAGCAGATGTTGCCCTTTATGCCTTTAACATGAAGCATAACACACAGGGCACAGGCATTGTATCACATGCAATGAACTCATTTGGCACTTCAGTTTCTTGTCTGCAAAATCCAGATGTGAAGGACTGAGGAAGATTGGAGTGTGTAATGTCTATATGGATAAGACATTTTGAATTTCAGTTATCGAAAGTTAAGGAATTTTTTTCCCTTGTGTTTGTCCATATGCACACTTCACTAAAGCGATGACCAGTCCATGGTGCAGTGGAATCTCAGTCACAGGACAGTTCCAGCAAAATCACTATCTTCTGAATACAGTGGCTGAAAAGAAGATTTCAGGGTGACATTTTCTGAAGGTAGAAATGGAAGTGCTTAAATTGGACTGCAGAAACTGAGTCCAATTGGAATGTAGCTGCTGGAGAGCTCACTGTAACTTCTTTGCAGATGTTCTTATGCAGACCACTGTCAGCAGAAAGGTGGAGTTTAAGTATAAAAAAGTTAAAGTGATAGTAGCTTTAAACAACCAAATTTTTAGCTGTTGAGATTCAAATGATGTGAACTAATCGATTGTTTCTAGAGTTGGAGGCAGTATGCAATGGTCACTACACTAGCAAAGATGAACTAAGGACAGATTTCTGGGGAGTAGCCATTACTATGTGGTCTCCTTAGGCCTTTAGGTTAGCTGTCTGTAAACCTGCACTTCTCTGTGCTCAACTTTTCTTCACTGTATCTTTCTTGGGGAAGGGAAGGGATGGGAATAGGGGATAGGATAGCATTAGAGGGTTATCCATCTGGGGCAAGCAGTGAAAGTTCCTTACAGCCTGCTGACAAGTTAATTTGAGGTAGTATCTGAGCGGCACTTTGCTTACTCAGGGAAAGGGCATTCTTTCATACCTTCCTTTTGTTTCAATATTACGACTAGGTTTGAAATCAAGAAGAAACTAAAAACAGCAAAAAAGAAAGAAAAGAAAGAGAAAAAGAAAAAGCAAGAGGAAGAGCAGGAGAAGAAAAAACTCACACAGATCCAGGAATCCCAGGTAAGAAACAAAGCTGTCCTTCGTAACAAACCCTTTTCCCTTGGCAATAGCAGATAGGATGTTGCCTCTCTCTGCCCCTAATGTTTTCCCTTTAGGTCAAACAGTGTGGTAAGCAGGTCAGAATTTAGTTCACTTATGCTTAAGTTATCTTTAGCCTTTCCAGTTCATGTGAAGAAATTAACATCTTTGGCCTGCTGAGGTAGTGCACTGATAAATCCTTTTAATGAAAAATGCAAAGTTGCAGCTCTGTCTAGAGTTACTGTGATAGCCCTCCGGTATGAGAACAGGAGAGCAACCTTTTCCAGTTCCTTTAGCCAAACTTCTGTCGTTCAGTCTGAAACATTACATATGCAGTCTTGCAAGTGAAAGTTTGAGAGAGCAGGCCAGAAACTGCTCAGTTGTTGTCATAATTATTTTGCATATGCATACAATGGAAAGAATGTTTAGTTTCCACTGGTAGAGGACTGAAGGAAAAGCTTGAATGTTAGGAGGAACAGAAGTAGTTTGATAGCTTTTCTGCCTCTAGTAGAAAGATAATACCAGTTTTTGGGGTGAGGCCTCTGTAACTGAACTGCAGTTTCAAATGGTTGAGACTCTGCTCTTTATTTGTAGAGGCTGGGCAGACAGGCTCCCAGAATGGGATGGGATTCATCTTGTCTAATTTGAGCTATCAAAGACCTAGCTGATTGATTGCACTCACTGTCACTTCTGTCCTTGCGTAATGGAGGGCGGCATCTCCAGCTGGCAATTCGCTTCATGTTATTTTCTAGTTAAACAGGTGATTAACACTTAAATAAAATTAAGTGAGATGAGTTTTTCCTTAAGCACATGTTAAGTGGAGTGAATCTCATGTCCCGATCAACTCCATATATATACACATGTATGTGTATACTTACATAGTCCATATATATAATACATAATGTTGAGACTCATATACATATATATGTATATATATAAGAATCTTATGCAGAGTTCTTCTATAGTGCCTTCCAAAAACTACTTTGGCTTGCTTCAAATGACTGTCTCATGCTTATTATAGAAGCTGCTTTTTTGTGCTGCTTGGTATTCCAGATAGACTGTTAGAAGCAGAAAATAGTAGAAGACTTATAACATCTAATTTTGGGGTCCATATCATGGACTTTACACACAACTTTATTTCTGCTTTAAGTATTTTTTAACATAACTTTTCTCTTTGCTACTGGATGAGACCAAGTGCCTTGTTTTAGCCTTGCAGAAGGAGAAGCAAACGAGAAGAATATTCATCCGATTTTTCTGAATTACTTGTTACTTGCAGCATTACTTCCATTTTATTTCTCTAGTCCTCTTTTAGCTTTAAGGAGGAGATTTGAAACTCTTGGTGGTGGCAGAAATGTTGACATGTAAATATGTTTATTATCTTTGATATGAAGTAGAAAAAAGAAATATGCTTTGGATTGAGTTCCCTTTCCCTAGCCTCCATAAAAATGAACTTAAACTGATTTCAAAATGGAGTTTGTTGGTAGTTTCTATTTGAAAAGTTTTCCAAGTGTGCAAACAATCTTTGTTTTAATGCATTTCGATTTATGGATGCAGTTGGTGTTGAGGGACTTCCTGTACATGTTTTTAGGTCATGTCACATAACAAAGAGCGGCGATCAAAGCGGGATGAGAAGCTAGACAAGAAATCTCAGGCAATGGAGGAGCTAAAAGCAGAAAGAGAGAAAAGGAAGAACAGAACAGGTATGAAAGTGTGTTGCTATTGCTACAATTTTTTGAGGTGTAATTACAGCTTTTGGAAAGTTCTGTGCTACTTCCTGTTTCTAATTACCGCAACAATCCTACACGTCGGAGTGAATGAATTCAATGTCTCTGTTTTCCTTCGTCTTCTGCGCAGCATGATCATCTAGGATATTGTTCGGTACCACTGATGCTCTATTTCTCCCCCTTGCCCCTTCCCAGAACAGTCTGAAAACAAAGCAAACTTTCATTGCAATCCATTGCATGACACTTAGTAATGTTTAATTCATGTATTTGAATTGGTCACTTGGATTCTGTTATTTAATCTCTGAACCTTCCAATCTGTGTTTATTGTACTTGTGCTACCTTGTCCACATTTGCTTGTTTCTTCACTGGCACATCATCTTGTTCATCTTGCCACAGACTTTTGATGCAACCTATTTTGTTACTTTGCCATTTTGGGGTTTTTATTGTGCTCCTCTCCAAACATGATTGCATTTTCTTTGCAAAATAACCGTGAGTTCTCATCATAATAGTTTCATTTTGTATATCCAGTTGTTATGCCCATCTTATATTGCTACATGCAGTCAGGTTGGGAGGCTGAAGATTGTACAACTGAGATTTAAGATGCTTTTAAATACTCTGTTTTCTCTCTTTGAATGGAGTGTTCAAATCGACTAGTAATCTAAACATGCGGCACTTGTATGCAGTGTAAAATTAACAGGTATCTGCCCCTTCTTAATAAGATTTCAGCTCTAAAAAATATAAAAAAAAAAAACGTAAAAAATCTATAGCTTGCTTTTCCATGTACTCTCTCTCCTCCTTCCCCCAGCTGAATTGCTTGCAAAAAAACAGCCATTAAAAACTAGTGAAGTATACTCTGATGATGAAGAGGAGGAGGAAGATGATAAGTCTAGTGAGAAAAGTGATCGCTCATCTAGATCCTCATCCTCTGATGAAGAGGAAGAGTAAGTACGAAACGCTGGACTATGATTACTTCTAAGTGTGTGTTCAAAAACAGAGATCCACTTTATGCGGATGCATTCTGTTCTAGAGGATTGTTTGGGGGCAGTTCAGTGTCTCTGAAGCGGTTTTGGCTCTGGGCACACTTGCATTGCTCAGACTTGAGTCCTTGGCTTCTATATCGTGGTGCATTGGACTGATTTACCTTGGATGGGTTTGCAGCTTCAGTTCCTTGCTGTTACCTTTAGCCCCATGCTGTTAACAGATTTCGTTAGTCCTACAGTTTAGCAGCTGCAGAACCCTGGCATATTAGCAGGGCAGTGATATGTGCTGGCTTATCTTAAAGCATTGGCCTATAAACTGCCTTGGGGTGTGGTAGCTGGGACAGCGAGTGCGAGTCTGGGACTTTGCATTAAGCCTTTCTCATGAATGATAAATTCGCATATCTGCAGTCAACTAGTGCATGATGTATCGTTCCTTTTACTAGTAATTTAGTTAGCACTCATGCTGCACCTGGCTCCTGTCTCATTTCCTGGTGATTATGTCTCTACTTTTGTCTTTATTCCTTCTTGCCTTTCCCAAATCAGGAAAGAAGAAATTCCCCCTAAGTCCCAGCCAGTGTCCTTGCCTGAAGAACTGAACCGAGTGCGGTTATCGCGACACAAACTGGAACGCTGGTGTCATATGCCCTTCTTTGCCAAGACAGTCACTGGCTGCTTTGTCCGTATTGGCATTGGAAATCACAACAGCAAACCTGTTTATCGGGTGAGTTTAGGTCCAAGGAATTTAGTTCTTTTTATAGTGCCGTAATATAATATTTGCAGCGTAGCAGTTCTCAGGTACCTGTAATTGTTTGAATGATTAATATAAAAAGATTGCTTATAACCAGAAAATGTAATTGCTGCCAAAGAAGTGGAGGAGACTGATTTAAAAATAAATAAATCTCTGGGACCAGCTGGGTACAGAGATATATTTAGTGAGAGAGAGGGAACACTAACAAAGCCTGTTCTTCCAGCTTTGGTTCATGCTGTCTTGTCTCATAATTTGTATTGCAAACTAGAGTTCAGGACTCTGCTTTGACCAAGTAAGGATGAGTAACGTTCACTCCTTTATCTGGGAATGTTCCCAAGTTATTGCATGATCTTGTTTCTATTTTTTTACAAAGTGTTTCTAGTACGTCAACGTGCTTCAGAAGAGGTGATGATTGAGAACACAGTTTTGGTTTTCTGTTTCATTGCTGTAACTGCATAATCATAGGCAGCAATAATATTCTCTAAAATTCCATTAAAAAGGCCCCCAAAGAGGCTGTGTTCAGTATGCAAGCAGCACTGATGTATTTCATTTGGGACATATATTAACCCAAACTAGTGTTAATTGCAAAGGAAACAGAAAAAGTAGGAGTGTCCATCATTTGGTCAGGAAGGCTGAACTAAGAAGATAGAAAAACTGCATCAGACATTCAGATGGTATAATTTTTCAGCTCAGAGGTGATGCGTGAGGCAACTAATTCCATACCTGATAATGTACACTGAAAAGCCTTGCTTTCCCTCATCTGGGTAGAATTCTTAGTTAGATTAACGTTTTTGATCTCGGGTGAAAAGGCTTGAATATGCCAGGTATATTCCAGGAACACAAAAAAACCCACCCTCTTGCATCCTTCCTCCTGTGTATTTTACTCTGTGATACAGGTTGCTGAAATAACTGGTGTGGTA
Organism: Psophia crepitans; assembly: GCA_013399095.1. Taxonomy (NCBI): domain Eukaryota; kingdom Metazoa; phylum Chordata; class Aves; order Gruiformes; family Psophiidae; genus Psophia; species Psophia crepitans. The sequence continues at coordinate 1,548,254 of VWZZ01002130.1, read as the reverse complement.
GAGACTGCAAAGGTGTACCAGCTTGGCGGCACCCGGACAAACAAAGGACTACAGTTGCGGTAAGATACCGAAGTAATCCTCATCAGTTTATGAACTGGTGTCCTTTTCATAGCAAACGAAGTTCTGTGTGTCGTTTGGAGATGAAAGCTAAAAAGCAAACTGGGCCTTGCCATGCCACTTACTGCTAGAATGTTGGGATTGGGTTTGGTAGGGTTTTTCCCCCCTTGGGCATAACGGATATTATTTAAAAAAAAAATAATAATTAAAAAAAAATTCACACAGGGACTTGTAATTGTGTTGACATCTGAGCAATTAATTTATGTTAGTAAGTCGTGATTGTATATACCTCCTGAGCTGTGCAATAGTCTTTTATATCTTTTCTCCACTGTTATAATCAGATGTTAGAAATATGTATCATTTAAAGGCATATGTGATTGGGTCTGGCATATGTATTAAAACATAAAATGGTACTTTGGAGGGAAGAAGTTGAATGTACTATCGAATGTACTATCAGGTTTCTCAGTTGTTCTTATGGCCCTTATAAAGACCATGTGGTGAAAATTAATTTACAATACAAAATGTCCTGGTGAGAAAGGACAATAAGACAACCATCTGGGAGAAACAGGGAGGCTTGTGGAGAATGCATATGAGTGCAAGTATTGAGTAAAAAAAAAAAAAAAAAGTCTTATCTAAATTCATTGTGACATCCAATAACTTCTTAGGCTGCCTCAGGAGAGAGCTCCATGCTTTGAGTGAAACTTACACCATGACAACCGATTTTAATATTGGTTAGTAGCAGTGTAGTAGTGTAGCTGGTAGTGCTGAAGGTAGTGCTCTGTAGAAAGTGTTTAGAGCTTTCTGGCTTTGACTGGACAATGAATGAAAAATCAGATAGGCGTTGGCTCCAGCATTGTTTAGTTCAGTACTGCTTAAAGGGTACTTCTTCTGGTCCAAACATGAAGGAGCTTTGTGTTTCCAAAGATCATGCCGTGGTGTTGTGGATGGAGTGATGCACTTCACTGGTGAGAGAGAAGCAGCAATATGTTTACTGATGTAAAACAGTGATTTAACAAAGTTTGGTAGTAAATGCAACAGTGGTTTAACAAGATTTGATGTCAAGGCACACTGGGTTATTTACTGCATAGAGAACAGGGTCAGACAAAACTGTCAGGGAGACCTCCCATTGAGTCATGAGGTTCAGAAAGGACCTCCTTGCTTTCTAAACTCCTCAGAGAGGAGTCTATGTGCAGCTGGATCCAATCCTAGTCCCAAATGGTTTATGTCTAAAAAATTGTATATGCGCAATCAATCCTATATATCACTTAGCTAAGATTTAAAAGTTCAGCGTGCTTTAATCACTTACTGAGAATCTGTTGTGGCAAGGAATCTCTCAACCTCAAGGAATAACCTTGAGAGGTATCCCTACTCAAGAGGAGATCCTGGTGTTGTGCAGGAGAGGTCAATGAGCTCTGTGCTGTCCACTATTTGTAGCGTAAGATGATTGACTTAGTCATGTTTGCATACCAGCAAGACATCTGGGTCACTGTTCCAGATGGCCCTTGGCTACCATGTTGCCATCCACCCCCGCCAAAGTCCAGCGTAAGCTGGATGCAGCCATCATGGTGACCCCACTGGTGGTTATGGCTTAAGGTGTGGGGGGAGCACACTGCCACACACGGGTCACCAAACAGGGTACGTAAGGTCTGGGTGTGAGAGAAGTCTGTTTGTTTCCTCCTGAGGGTTTTACTGCCACATCTGCACAGCTGTTTCCTGCAGACTCGCTGTCTAGTATTTCTTTGTATTACTGCCAATAGCTGATGTGGGCTCCTGAACTGTGGCTGACTTGACTGAAGTTAGGAATAGATAGCATATAAACCACAAGAGTAGCCTTAAGTGTCTGCATTTGGGCGTCTTGAATCAGTTTACACATACAAAGACAAGATCATGGCTCTGTACCATCAGAGAGGTATGTTGTTGCACTTTCTTGTTGCAGGCACGGCAGTGATTCTCGTGTGTTTCGTTTGGAGTTTGTCTCCAATCAGGAATTTACTGAGAGTGAGTTTATGAAGTGGAAGGAAGCGGTAAGTTTGCCAGACTTAAGTGTCGTCTTAGCAGCCTTCTGCCAGCAATACTTTACGTGGAAAGCAACCTCTGTGTCTCTTGTGTTTAGATGTTCTCTGCTGGGATGCAGCTACCCACGCTAGATGAGATAAACAAGAAGGAAGTGTCCATCAAAGAAGCCCTCAACTACAAGTTTAATGACCAGGACATTGAGGAGGTAAACAGTGCATTGTAGTGAGGCTGTGGCAGTGCCTAAAGTTGACAGAAGCTTGTAGGTTAGAGCACTAGCTGTTACGAAGCAAAATGATCATGGTATTTGCTTCCTAAGAAGAAAATAAAAGTCAAAATGAATTTGCGTGGCTGGATAGAGTAGCTTGGTGATCCAGCTGGTGTTTGGTGCCCGGTCCTGCTTTACGTCATCCTTTCTGCCCTGTTACCTCCTCGAACTTGTGTAGCAGAGCTCTGAACTCCTAACCCGAGTATGGCAACTTAGCTTTTTCAGAACTTCAGAACTAACAGCATCACAATAGATGCATTTATATCACAGTTTCTGCAGTTTAATACTTGCTTAATTCTGACCAAATGTGATTAGCATCAGATTTTTGTAGGTTGTTAAGTGAGGGAAATGGAGCTGTAACTCATTACCAAGTCAGAAATTAAAAAATGCAGCAGAGAGAGAGCATGAGTAAAATTGTGTGGCAGTAAGTACATTTCTTAGGCGATATTCATCTGTTGCTTCTAGTGTCTTGAGTATTGAAATAGACACTTCATATTTGCATATTCTTGCTATTTTCTCTGCATCTTACAGATTGTAAAAGAGAAGGAAAGGTTCAGAAAAGCACCTCCAAATTATGCTATGAAGAAAACCCAGCTGTTAAAGGAGAAGGTGAGAGATGAGATGGTGACTACAAGCTTAATGCAGTTTTTGATTTTGAAGAGCTGGAGCTCATCTGTATTTTGGTGGTAGTCAGCTGGACTTCAACTATGCAGCTAAAAGGTGGATTTCAAGGTCCATTGCTAGGTTCAGAATGCTTAGAACACAGTTAAAGCGATTGCATTCTTTTTTGAAGGGCAATTGCCAACAATTATAGCTGTCTGTGTCCTTTGAACATGAAGGTCTTAAGCTGTTCTGCTTTAGAATCTCTTTTTCTTTTTTTCCTTTTTTAGACTATGCCATAATGACATTTGATTTCCTATGCTTTTTAAAACAGAAAAAATAAAAGTTATGTTAAAAATTGTCTTTTACTCAGGGGTGACTGAATTGTCACTTTATGACTAGTAATTTATATTGAAAAGAAAACATTTCTGAAAGATTTACTTGCCATTGAACTGTTTCACGTGTAGTGCTCCTGGAACTAATAGACCTAACAGTGCTGAGAAGCCAAAGCCAAGTCGTCAACTAAACAAGCAGTCTTAAGTATCTCTGAAGACAGAGATAGACATAACGCATTCTGTTTGGATTTATTTGTGCGGTCCTTTTTCAAGACATTCGTGCTTCATAGTAAAAGCTTCAAGTAAAAGCAGTTTGTATTAATCTGTAGTTCTACATTCTTTGGCCTAACTGTATTGTTTGGTCATCATTTTACTGTGTGCAAATATATACACTGTTAGTTTTCCGTTGCGGAAGAGTGCAATTGCTTTATGTTGTCACCAGGTGGCATAATAAGCTATAGTTGTTGGTCTGGTGGTGTGGGAGGGGACTCTCCAACTCCCTGAAATAACTAGCAACTGACAGTTGCAGAAATAACTATTCTTTTCCTGACCGGGTAAATAGTGATATTAAATCTTAATCAAACCCATAACTTGAATCATCTAAGTGACTTGCCCTCCTCATGCTGGGACTGGTGTTACTATGTCTTCCTTAGTTTAAGGAGTTCCGAAGATTTTTTTCAGAGTAAGAAGTCCTGCTTTGCCTTGAGCTGTGAGGAGAGTAGCTCTTTGTTGTATTCTTACTATGGGGGTAGAACACTTGCAACTGAAACAAGTTTAGCTGGCTGATCTGTGGGTCTATCCCTTGTTTCTCTGTGGTAGAGAATAGTACCTAATGAGTTACTGTTTGCTTGAAGGCTATGGCTGAGGACTTGGGGGACCAAGATAAGGCCAAACAGATTCAAGATCAGCTTAATGAACTTGAAGAGAGAGCAGAGGCCCTAGATCGTCAAAGAACAAAAAACATTTCTGCAATCAGGTAAGAAGCAAACATTGTTTTTTTTTTATTAAATAGTATCAATCAAAATATACAGAGAAGAGAAACTAATGTAATAGTGAATAAACTGCAAGATTTTATATTCTTCCCTGTAGAATACATTGATGAAATATGTATCATGATGGCTCTGTTAGTGTTTGCCTAACTTCACTTGCTTGCATCTGTCGTTCAGTTAAAACTGTCAAAAATGTAAACACTCTTCCACATACCCCACGTAGCAGTGGTGATGCAATACGAGTAATTTGTGATCAGGTTGAAGCTGCAAGAATACTCTCAGATGTTTTGTTGTGTAGGGATTGATAAATGACAGTCACTTTCTTTTTCTTTCCCCCACCTTCCTTTTTTTCCTTTCTGCAGTTACATCAACCAGAGAAATAGAGAGTGGAATATCGTTGAGTCTGAGAAGGCTCTTGTGGTAAATAGTGCTGAATTAATACTTCTGTACCAGTAGAGGTGAAATGATGCAAAGGGGGATAATTGCATGGTGAAGTTATTAAATTTTTTTAATGATCTATAAAATCTTTCATATAGGCAAATGACATGATTTTAAAGCTTTATCCTTTTGATCAACTCAATTATCAGCAGATTACTGACTGTAATAGTGACAGTGCATTTTTTTTATGGGAAAGAAATCAGAAAGGAGGCTTCAGAGAATAAAACAGTAAAGGAAATACTTGATTCTCTGCAGTGAGGCTTCTACTAAGAAAAGGTTAAGCTTGTTAGCAAATGGTTAAGCCTTAACTGTCCTGAGAGTTGTGCACCTATTTACTGTGTTAAATTCAATGAGGACAGTTTTGCCCTGTGAAGCGTAGGACTGTGCATGTGTCAAAGTCTTTCTAATCAGTAATGGTGTTGCTGGTTTTCCTCTGATCTTGATATTATATACAGCTGATGAGTGCTTGCATGGATGGGGCACTGTGGGAGGATTTACAAGGGTGCGGGTAGTCAACTCTGCAAAACCATGTGCTTTTTCTTCTTCAGGCTGAAAGTCACAGCATGAAAAACCAACAAATGGATCCTTTTACTAGGCGGCAGTGCAAGCCTACAATAGTGTCTAATGTGAGTGTAATACTTCAGTTCAACTGAGGCAATTTGCAGAGAAACAAAAACCAATGTAATGCAGAGAGTAGGAAGGAAAATGTTTGTATTCATTGCTAACTGTGCCATACGCTATTAACGCTCCAGGTGCCAGGGTGACATATAGTTACGTGAGATCCTGGTCTTACTATCCCAAAAGAAGGAAAAAGCTTTTTTTTTTTTGTAATGCAAAGTGTGAGGGACATAAGTTATGTGGGTATGTACATGGAGAAGCAACTGTGGTTTAGACTTCTAAACTGAGTTCTGGGTAGAGTTATTCAGATGTAGTTAGCTCTGGGAAGACAGTTTGCTTTAGGTGTGAGTTTCACTTCTAATTAGATCTTTTAGGAAAGTTTCAACTATGAAAGGAGAGAGAAGACCAGACATTTTGGGCTGTGATGGACAAAGTACTTTAACACAAACTTCCCCTGTGATACTGTGGCAAAACCTGCTGCTGCAGTCCCTCGCTATGTAAACGATGGATAGCAAGGTGATCAGTTCCTAGTTGTAAGCAATATGGGCTGCTTTGAGGCCTGTTCTGGAATAGCATATGGTTCTGATATCAGTACTTTAAAAAAACTGGTCAGGATGACTTTCATCAGTCTCTGCAAACTGACATGGGAATGGAAAAGGATTTTGTTGAAGGGCTTGCCTTAAATAATTATCTCTGGAATAATTCTTTATTAGAATCAATTATAGCTGGGTAGCTTTATTATGGTATTTATTCTTTATTATTTTAAAGAAAATCATAGAATCGTAGAATAGAATGGTTTGGGTTGGAAGGGACATCAAAGATCATCTAGTTTCAACCCCCCTGCCATGGGCAGGGACACCCTCCACTAGACCAGGTTACCCAAAGCCCCATCCAACCTGGCCTTGAACACTGCCAGGGATGGGGCCTCCACAGCTTCTCTGGGCAACCTGTTCCAGTGCCTTGCCACCCTCACAGTAAAGAATTTCTTCCTAACATCCAATCTAAATCTCCCCTCTTTTAGTTTAAACCCATTCCCCCTTGTCCTGTCACTCTATGCCCTTGTAAACAGCCCCTCCCCAGCTTTTCTCTAGGCCCCCTTTAGGTACTGGAAGGCCACAACTAGGTCTCCCCAGAGCATTCTCTTCTCCAGGCTGAACAGGACCAACTCTCTCAGCCTGTCCTTACAGGAGAGGTGCTCCAGCCCTCTGATCAACTTTGTGGCCTCCTCTGGACTCGTTCCAGCAGCTCCATGTCTTTCCTGTCCTGGGGGCCCCAGAGCTGGAAGCAGTACTCCAGGTGGGGTCTCACAAGAGCAAAGTAGAGGGGAAGTCTTCTAGATATTCTAAACAGTCTTCTAAAGATTTCTTCTCTCCAGTAGGATGTTTCAGTCAGAACTGTAAGCTGAAGGCAAATGCATCTAACCATTGTTTTAAGACTAGTCACAGGAGCAAACCATATCAATAAGAAACTTATTTCTCATTTTCTCAAAGAAAGACTTTCTAAAAGATAACCTTTAGTTTGTTACTGGTCAGATGTGTTACACAGGTATCGGGATGATTTCAGATCTACAGCCTCTTACAGTTTAGATTCATGGATATGAGTGCTGGTTTGAAAAATGGTAGTATAGATTTTGCCATTTAAATACAGTGATTTTTTTTTTTCTTTTATTTTTTCTTTTCCCCTCTTCAGTCTAGAGATCCTGCTGTCCAAGCTGCCATCCTTGCCCAGCTAAATGCAAAATACGGGTCTGGTGTGTTACCAGATGCTCCAAAGGACATGAGTAAGGCAAGTTTCCATTGCTGTCTCTGTTATGTTCCTCCTACTGTCACCGTTTTGCTCGGGAAGCTTATGACTAATAGTAGATATGATGCTTCAGTTCTAGAAATAGGGATCCTGTAGAGCGTTGTCATAGAAAAGAAACAGCTTTTTCTTTCTTGAAAAGAAAATTTTCTCTAGCAGTATGAAACCTGAGCTAAGTATGTTTGTGACGTAAGTGGGGGGAAAAAGCATTTTTATCTCTGTCTACCTGGACAGATAAGGGTTGGAGACTTACCTGTAGTTTTTATTTCAGGGTCAAGGGAAGGATAAAGATGTGAACTCTAAATCAGCCAGTGACCTCTCAGAAGATCTTTTCAAAGTGCATGACTTTGATGTAAAGATTGATCTTCAGGTTCCCAGTTCAGGTAGGTGCTGCTGCTTTAGCAAGTTGCTGTTCCCTAGCTTTGGTATTGGAGACGGTATTGAAGCAAAATTTTAGGGGAACCAAAACACTGGACAGGGAGTGAAGGTATGCTCTTTGTGAACTTGACTTTGAGAGCCTGAGATGTGTGGCAAGAACAGTTTAGTGTCATAGAATCATAGAGCCATTTAGGTTGGAAAAGACCCAATTTGAGGCCGTTTCCTCTTGTCCCATCACTTCTTACTTGGGAGAAGAGACCAACACCCACCTCACCACAATCTCCTTTCAGGGAGTAGTAGAGAGCAATAAGGTCTCCCCTCGGCCTCAGCTTCTCCAAACTAAACGACCCCAGTTCCCTCAGCCGCTCCTGAAGACTTCTGCCTCAGACCCTTCACCAGCTTAGCCCTTCCCTGGACACGTTCCAGCACCTCAGTGTCCTCCTGGTACTGAGGGGCCCAGAACTGAACATGATATTCGAGGTGCGGCCTCACCAGAGCCGAGTACAATGAGACGATCACTTCTCTACTCCTACTGGCCACACTTTTTCTAATACAAGCCAGGATGCTGTTGGCCACCTGGGCATGCTGCTGGCTCATATTCAGCCAGCTGTCAACCAGCACCCCCAGGTCCTTTTCCCTCAGGCAGCTTACCAGCCACTCTGCCCCAAGCCTGTAGCATTGGCTGGAGTTGTTGTGACCTAAGTGCCAGACCCGGCACTTGGCCATATTGAACCTCATACTGTTGACCTTGGCCCATCAATCCAACCTGTCCAGATCTCTCTGCAAAATACGAGACTTCCTGAAGCCAGTAGTGAGAGAACTTCAAAGAGTTAGCAGGGAGATGAGGGTTAGGCACTAAAGGACACTGAAAACCAGGAAGGGCACTGGATGAGACACACACAATAGAGGTTTAAATGTGGCTGATTTGTGGGGTGTTTTTTCCTCAGACAGAGCACCGTTTTTGCATCTTGCTTGATGCAGTCTCCTTTCTTAACAGAAGAACCTGGGGATTGGTTAAAATGTGTATTGCAAACATGAATAGAAAGTTTGACTTCTCTCTGCTTACTATCTGTCTCTTTGTGCTTGCTGTTCTCATGGGATAATGATCTGTTAAAGATCTCAGAACTGAGCCTGAAGGCTCTGTTTTTGTATTGTGATTTCAGAGTAGTTTTCTTAAGAAATGAAAGTAATTTACCAGCAGAAAGCTAGATTAACAGCCAAAATTGCTTTATCTATGAAGATAATACAGGCAGGATCTGGTACTTCATTAACTGCAGTTCTAACTTGATGTATACTAGAGATGCCAAATGTGATTTTGTGGTGAAGGTGTCAGCAAAAGCAACAAGTAAAAAAACCTATAGTTGCCATGTATTTCAGTCCTTTCTCTTTTCTTATCCCCAACAGAATCTAAGGCACTGGCCATCACCTCCAAGGCTCCACCAGCAAAAGATGGTGCCCCTCGGCGATCATTGAACTTGGAGGACTACAAAAAGAGGCGGGGGCTTATTTGAGCATGCCCACTCTGCTGCTTCTGATCCTGCATGCTCCATGACGATGTCCTACCTTTTCTTCCTCCCTTTTCAGTTCTCCCTTCTGGGTTGGAGCAGCAATGGAGCTGGGAAAAGACTCTTTAAAACTGCCAGTCATCTGTAACATAAACCATTCAACTATTTACTGTATAGACCTCCCTTCTTGCCCTTTCTTCCTGCCCCCCTCACAAATGTGGATCTGTGCTATTTGGGGTTTTCCCATTTCTTTTAGTTTGAGTTTTGTTTTTATTTTGTTGATGCAGCTCGTTGGTCCACTCTGTGTTCAGTATTAGCCTGAGGTCTGGATTTCTATAGGAATCTCTTGGTGATCGCAGAGTCAGCACTTGGTGATCTCCCCTTACATACCACCACAGGCATGGTGAATAAACATTGGCGCAAGACCTTTGTGGCTGGAAGGTCATCTGCACTTTCTTCCTCCTCCTCTTCCTCCTTCATCCTAGCTTTGGAGAAGGGAATCTTCAAAAACTGGCTTAGGTTCAAAGTGTAAATTTTTTTGGGAGGGTTGTGTGACTTTTTTTCAGGTGTTTTTTATCATTTTTAAGCTGCAGTACTATTTGTATCCGTCTGTCACAGTTCTTTACGGCTGTTTTGAATTTCTACCAGCTGTACTTGAGCATCTGAAATTGCAAGAAAGAAACTCATTAAATGTGATTCTTCTTACTAAAACGGCTTGGCTGATAATAGCTGTTTAAGTTCATGTTCCTTTTTTTTTTTTTACTTACACTTAACTGATGAGAGAGGTACATAGCTCTTAATGTTGGACTTGTCATCTATAGCACATCTGGAGTCTCCAGCTGTAACTGAGTGGAGTAGCTTTTTCTGGGATGGCCCTGGGGTACTCATTGGTTGGGCTTTAATTTCTTCTCCAAGCCTCCAATATTACATATTTGTTAAGTCATTGTGTCTTCACTGGGCTCCAGCTCACTTTGTTTCTTGCTTTGTGAACCATTTAAACAGGGCCTCTAAAAACCAGAAAACTAGAGGGGGGAGGGGGGAATTAAAAAAAATCACTTTGTGTGGAAGGGGAAGGACACAGTAAGGACATAGTAGGAAGGTCAGTGGGTAATGTACGCGTAGTAGCTGATGCACATTTTTCATATATGAACTGGTACAAGTGTAGTGCAACACTAGCACAAGAATTAATGTGGCTTTATGGAACATTTGACTGGACACAAGGTGACAGCTAAATTATCACTCAGGTGTAAAAAAAAATAAATAATTAAAGTGTAAATATAAGCGATGTTTAACAAAGAACTTTTCCAAATGAAACAACTGAATATATGGAGCTAAGAACTAAATTAAAAGAGAATTAGAAGTCTAAAAGGTTAGAGGCCCTCGTTCAGGTAAGCGTGCAAGCACGTGTGCGTTTCTACTCAGACCAGTACATATATAATAACTTAAGCGCTGAACTGGATAGGAATGTTTCTGGGGGACCCCAAAGAGGGAAAATGCTGATGCTCTTCTTGTGTCAGAGCATTACTGTTTTTCTGAAATCACACACTGGTTATGTTTAAACCTGTGTTTGATACTTTCTTGTTGGATTCTTAATGAAACTTTAATCTAGTTCTTATTTAACTTTCTCTTCCTTTTTTAACAGTAGCTTTAAAGGAACATCATGTAATTGTGTGCAGATTGATACTATGAACTGTGTGTAAAAAGAAAATCAACCTATGAAGCAGCTCTTAGCTACCGTGTAAACAAATACTTAGGAATCCTTCAGTACTTATTTACCGAATAGTCCATAGTTCTAAGACGCACATGGGTTATTCTGTAAATATGTAATCATGGACTGCTTTATTTGATGGCCTATTTTAGCAGCTTCTCTGGAGTTGTAGTAGGCTCTCACATATATGTGCTTTTAACTTTTTAAGAGTGGATTTATGGAATCTGCCATGATAATTTCATAGGAGACATCGTGATTCACTGTGTAGATACGCATTTGATATGATTTTGTTTTTTTCAACAGCTTCAGTGATGTTACAGATTTGTAATAAAAGAAAATCAAAACTTATTTTGCAATAGCCAGTTTTCAAAATAATACGTCTCCAATGCTTTGCAGAAATAATTGCAAAATCAAGTGATTCAGGAACTGATTTTTCCACAGAAATGCCTCAGATCTCTGAGGCACAGTGACAAGTGGTCTCTAAAGGTAAAATTAAATGCAATTCAGTATTTTTAATATGCTTGCCCTTGATGTATTGGTTTTAGGTGACTTCTACATTTGGTAACACAAAAATAGTCTGTACTACCGCCGACATGTTGATGAGACCTGTACAGTGTTGCAAGTAATTTTTAGTGGAGATAACTGAAACAGAGGAGATGCAGTGAGTTTAGAATGCAGATCTGAATGATGAACTATGTCCTAGTTATCTGCAACTATGCAACTGCCAGTTACCCTCTCAAAGTCTTTGGATTCTGCTGAAATACTGGTTTTGAGAGAGGCAACAATCAGTAAACTATCATGCAAACCTCTTCTATTGAGAATAATACATCCAGAACGTACTCTTGAATAGTTACAGAACTGTGTATGAAAGCTGTAATCTTTTTTTCCTTTAAGTGCATGTAAAGGTGAGTGACTACCCCTCCCACTCATTAGAGAGGGAGGGACTTGTTTGCTTTGTTTTATTGGTGTCTTAGCATAGTTCATCACAATTGTACAGACTTCTATAAATAAACTTGGTTTGTTGGTTTAATAAGGTTGATTGTTTATCCCTTGATCTGAGGTGCTAAAGGTTTCCTCTCTGGAATTTGTTTTTTTTGGGTTTTTTGTTTGTTGGGTTTTTTCAGAAACTCATACTTCTTTTATCAGTCTGGATGTTTTTATTTAAAATACTCATACTGTAAAATAATTAATGGAAAGTAAGCCCCCTCTTTTGCAAGAGTGGCTTTTTAACTCCTGAATCACACTCTACCGACTGGAGTTGCTCTTAGCACTAGAATCAAATGGAGCCTCTGGGAAGGTCAGTTCACTTGCACCGCTGCTGCATCTCGCTAAAACCAGACTTTGCTCCTCTTGTAGAAATCCAGACTATTTTTGTAATCAAAGATGCTAAAGCATGTAGTTGAACTTAGAGAAGCTAACGAATGAGACGAAGCAAGACTGTTCTCAGGGGGTGCTTGGTGGGAGGATGAGGCACAGCAGGCCTAAGTTGAAACAGTACAAGTTCTCCCAAGATGCAAGGAAAAACTTTTTCACCCTTAGGACAGTTGGAGTGTGGACTGAGTTGCCCAGAGAGGTTGTTCTGTCTCCCTTTTGGAGATTTTCAAGAGAAGGCTGGATTAAGCTATGAGTAATACGATCCAACCTTTGTAACTTACCCAGCTTTGAGTGGAAGGATGGACTGGAGACCTCCCCGCCGACCCAAGTTATTCTGTGATTCTATAAGCAATTTCATAGTGCTTTCTCCAGTTTTGTCTGCATGTGCTGCGCCCTCCCCATCCCCCTTCCTAAAAGCAGTGCACGACTTGTCCCTCGGACATGGTGGCTTGACAGGAGCAGCATGGCATTTCCCAGGACACATCCTTTCTGAGACTCTCTGGGTGTGTAGGGCTGTAGAGTTCGTGCTAGGGCTGGCTGTGAAACAAAATTGTCTGGATTTATCATGGAAGGGGCAGGAAGACTGCCAGTTACGCTGTAGAGGAAGAGCTGTAACAGATTTGATTAGCAAAGTGTTCCATTTGATGTGCTTTGAACAACAAAATACATTTTGAGTTTTCCACCTCCTTATGAACTTTTTTTAAGTGCACATGCTTTTAAGCTGCTGTGCAAGGTCACAGATTTTCAAGGAATCTTTAGACAAAGGGTCTGGGGGATGGGTTGATAGTTTCTAACTGGCTTTGGGAAGGATAGTCAACGCAAGGAAAAAATGTTATGCCTCAAAGGAAAAGGAATGAACTAGCTTTAAAGAAAGTATGTCACAACTAGTTCATTCCTAGCAGAAGGTGGGAGCAGAAGGAAGCGAGAACTGAAAATGAGGAGCCTGCACAAATGCTTCACTGGTTTTACGTGCTGGGAGATAAACAGGCAATGGAATGGCGTCTCAAATTTGGGCTTTGGCATCTTTGTTTTTTCCCCCCTGTCTTAACTAGAAGATAGTTAAGCTTGTCCAGACCACCTTAAGCTTTGAGTTTTCGGGTTCTTAATCATGGGGGAAAAAAGTGCTGTAAATATGATACTTAAACTACTGATACATACACAGTCTTACTACCTTCGGCACAGTAACTTAAGTCTTTTACAGGGAGATGTTTAAGTAGCCAAATAATGGGTGGATTTTTTTTAATCTGGAATGCGTAAGCACTCACTGGTTGTATCTTACCACCGTCATCAACTGTTTGAGATTTTAGCCCCTCCGCATGCTCAGCAGCTGAAGGAATATCACATGAGCAATTTTTTTAGTCTCATACTGTGTAGAGTTATCTGGGTAAAAAACAAATGTATTTTCTGCTTTGTCAGTTGCACTGCAGGGATAGTCAACACGAAGAGAGTTGTAGTGGTAACATCTTAAACTTTTCCAGCTGTTTGGAAAGCTAGCCATTAGATACTGCCTTGGAGTTCTTTATGCCTTGACATCTACCCAGATGTTAAAGGCTCCTGTGGCCCAACTGTGTCAGGCCATAACTACTAGGTGTTCCTCATGTGCCAGCCTTTGGACACTTGACTATTTTTCTTCAATGTTTCTCTTTTCTACTGAAAAGAATCAGTATCCTGCTAAGAGTATGAGCAATTAAAGGAGGTGAATTAAAGTAAAAGCTTCCCTGGAATAGCTACTATATTGTCAGTATATAGTAGAATGGGGTAGAATGTATTCTTTATTTTTAACTTTGCACTTGGTCTTCAGTATTGAAATGTGAGAGGAATTATTTGAAACGGAAAAGGACTTTTCTCTTTAGAAGTGCTAGCACTTAGTGTCAAAAAAATGAGTGAGCTGAATGCTTTAAGGAACTTAATACCCTTGTGCAGTATGAAGTAAGGCAGTGTCATTTCTTTTCTTAGAGTCCTAGTTATGGAGGGGTTTTCTTTGTGTGTTTTTTCTTTTCTATGTATCAAGCTTAAAAAAAAAGTTGTTGATTGACTTTCCTTATGGGTTTTTTTTTTTGATCTTGACAATAGCTGATGTCTTTCTAATTCCTGAAAGCTGCACTCTGCTCTACTTAAACTATTTATATGCCATTCTGAGTTTCTGTCTTTCCACACATTTATAATCTGACAACAGAAGAAACATTGAGCCCTAGTGAGGATGGGAAAGAGTGGTTGGAGTCTGGAAAATATTGAGAGCCCCTGGTCCACGAGGACAAATACTATGCAAACTTCAAGATATAATATATGCTGCTTCCTGATAGCTAGCCTTCCACCTCTGCCAAATGTGGCACCTGGATTGAGTGAACCATGTTCTTTTCAACCGTGTTGTACAAAACCATCATCCAGTTAGTAGTTTTTCTGAAATTATTTTTAAGGAACGTTATAGTTTTGAAATAGGTTAACTGGGAAATTAGTGGTTACTCATACAAACGCTTGCAAACAACATCCCTGACTTAATTGCATGTGCATCTGTGATCAGGGATCCTGCCCAAGTTTTTTTTGGTTTTAGTAAACGTATAAACGTATAAAATTTTGTTATATGAGAGCTATGTTTTTGAGTACTGTTCTGGAGACATTACGGTAGGTCAGTACAGAAACCCGCGATTGCACCAAAGGAGAAAGGGAAGAAAGCCACTGGGAGAACAAACAAAATCTTGCTGGAAGTCTCAGGTTAATGTCCTAAATCTCATGTTAATTCCTAAGTAAAAATTACATTTCCTCAGTCATCCTGGTGCGGGTTTTTGATTAGTTGGTAAACCTCTGTCAGCTTGTTCTCCTTGAAAATACAAAGATGGATCGGGTAATAAATTACACTGCAGATGTAACTGCAGTAACTTTTGTCAAGTTGTTCAAGCTCATTTTAGACAAGATTCATGCTAGATACTGTACATGAAAGCGAAGAATACTGGGCACTTTCTGGCATGAGTTTATATACATACAATGACCAGAATACACCAAGTCTTTCGAGAGTTGGGATTTGTGATTCAGTGGATTGGAGGAAGGGGCAGTACTGATTAGAAGCTGGAAGCAATCTGCCTCTTATAAACAGCGTGAACAAGGTCACTGTGCCCTCTTCAGGAATTAAATTAAAAATATCTTCATTTAAGAGCAGGGAAGGGGAAAACTCAAGCTGTAAAGTGTGCCACTAAATCAAACAGATAAAATTTTATCTGAAATCTGTGATGACTGTGACTTGTGCTTTATGAAAGGACCATTCTCAAATGATATGTTTGCTCTCCTTCATGACTACGGACAAACGTGCAGTTGCCAGATGCCCAGCCTGGGGCAGAGAAGTATTTGCCTTGAGTGCAACAGTGTAAGTGGTGGCTACTTTGTCCCTTCTCTAATACTTCCTGGTGGCACATCGGCCAACACTTAACTCACTTCCATTATTTTTCAAGGTGAAATTCCTGTGTAAAAGACCAACTCCTAAAACCGGATGTGTGGCTATCAGGTTTTAGGCCTTTTACTGGAAGTGGTAGTGAAGGAATACCAGCTGACGTGAGGAAGCCATCTGAACGCCAGAAACTCCGCAGCCAACGTGTGGATGTTCTTCTGAGGTGGCAGTTCTAGTGCACCCTCTGCTGCTTACCGAGAAAAGAGAAAAGGTATTTCTCTTCTTATTCAAGCAACAACGGACTTTAAGTGGTTGATGGTATGGCAATTAGAACACAATTGTTGCTCCTACCCTAAATATGCTGTAGAGGATTACTCTGAAAAATGACATCTTTTTCCAGGAGTGGCCCTAATGCAGTGGCTGTGGTTAGCACAAACACATGCTCAACAGTTGGTTTAATATTGTAGATTTTCTTGATTTGGGGAAAAAAAAAAGTCTATGACTAGAAAGGCAGATTGTATACAGCATAAACACTAAAAAGGAAAAATACAAATTTTTTGTTTCATACTTTGCTCTTGAAGACTTACTAGTCATGAAAAACTGCGAGTAGCTATTCTTTGCGACGGACTATAGAGGCAAACTGGTTTCCCCCTATTAAGGTGAACTTGAAGATTTAAATAAATGCTGTCTTCAGCTGAAAAAGACTAAATTAATTTCAAATACAAAGCAGTAATTTTCAACTTTGAATCAGGATTAGTTGATTATTAATTGATTCTTATTTTCATTGCGAACTTCTACAATATTTTCTTAAACGATCAAAGACAGGAAGTTGAAGATAGCAAAGTATGATGGCAAAACCTGAAATTATAAGTAAGCTGAGAACAATTTTAGCATTCTGTAAAACTGTTTAGCTCTACTCCTAGTAAAGGATCTGCTGTGCAGAGTTTGGCAATTTAGCTTAGCAAGGAAAGTCTGCGAGTGGGGAAAATCTATTGTAACAGCATGAGATATATGGTCTTTAAAAAAAACTTTTATCTTAAGCTAAAATCCTTTTACTGCTTAACACTGAACAGTTTTTATTATTACGGCATTAATATTACAGAATGCACTCCTGGGTTTCCTGTCACTGTGGTGCCTGTTTCAACTAGTACAATCTATTCATAGCAGCTAGTACTCTTCAAGAGGCAGGTAAGAGTATTGGGGGTGGGAATATGTTTATAAATCCTGTCCTGAAACACTTTAGGGATGAATGCCCATAAGCCTGAAAACATACGATCCCAAATATCCTTTAATGGTCTCTTTAGCTTCCGTTGCAGCAGATAGGAAGACTCTGTGGGAGGCAGTGGGAAATGGATAGAGTCCTCAGGAAGAATACTTTCACTCACAGGTGACCTGAGTTGCAAAGTCACAGGGCAGGCCCGTTCCTGTGGTGATTATTCTGTGTTGTTTGCTGCATGCTAAGACTGAGGTCTTTGTGGACTGCCACACACTAAAGTTTTGAATTCTGAAGGCTACTTATTTCCCCTTTGTTTTTCTGTGTTTCTGCTCATTAACTTCCACCTTGAAATAAATTCTTCAATTTATCACACCTTGCGTATTTATATGGTATATTAGTTCCCTTTGCAGTCTCTTTTCAAAGGGAACAATGATGCTAACTTACCTTGGGAGGCAGAAACCAAGTCCCATTCATTGATAAAAAAGATTTTAAGATATCACATTTGTTGGCCTGTCTTTACACATATTAGGTCTTAACTATTACTGTTTTTCAAAGTACCTGGGTGGTTTTGGCTTGTCTTCTGGGGGATGGTAGAAGATGGCCACAGCAGAACAATAGATGTTTTTTTGAATGTTAAAATAGGCCTGAACTGAAGAGAGAGTTTGTCAGGAATGTAACTATATACCAAATGTGACCTGAACCTCAGCTTTGAAAGGAGATGCTGGCTGAGCGGGCTGCGCTTACTCACTTGAGCTCTGTGCTTTGGCAGGGTGGCAACAACAGAAACCAGGAAGGAGCCACAACACTGTTGTTCCTCAAACAACCTTTCTGCCTGTCCTGCATCCTTCTCCCCCTACAACAGGGGAGCGCAGGGCTCAGAGAAAGCAAGATCTGGGGTGCTGGGACAGAGTGAGGGACTCTAGAGATGCCCGGAGAGCAAGGAGAGTGAAAGGCAGCACCTCAAAGGCTGACACGTACAAACCTGGGAGCTGTCCTTCTGAAGCAGGGTCTGACTTCACCTGCTCCACTGGTGATCCCTTGAGTTGTTTTCCTGGTCCGCTGAGCTCAGGAGAGTGAGGAGGCAATGTTGCTCCTGAGCATGCTGAACAACTCCCACAGCTCAGCAGTGGCTCGTAAGCACTCTACTCCTATTGCCCTCACCAGATTTTTGGCACCGGTTTGTAATAACACAGCTGTACAGGATTAGCTTCTGTAAAAAATGTGCCTGGAGTTCACTATTGCCTTTGGTTTCTTTATAAAACAGTGTATATAATGTATATTACTACTCTTAACTTATTACTGTGGCTGAAAATTAATCTTGGGGGATAAAAAACAACATGGTATTGTAGAAAGTCATTCAGTATTAAAAAGAATCGATTTGTCAAGTTCAGGGGAGGCAAAGCACCGCTCAGCCATGGCAGGGAGCTATGGTAACCATCCACTTGGGCAAGCACATTCAAAAGCATCACCTTGAGGAGCACACAGGGTATTTTTTAATGTCTCTTAAAAAGAATTAAAAAAAAAAAGGTAATAAATGCCTACAGCATGCATGTCATCCAGGAAAACAACCACATCAGGGAACTTTAGGTTCTTCAATAAAGCAATTAATGTAAAATTGATGAAAGTATCTGGTACTCATTTCTATAAATGGAAGACAGTTTGAAGGCTCAATGTTTAGAAAATGTGGTGACTCTGTTCCAGAAGTCCTGTGCCTGAAATTAGACTGTTCAAAAATTTTGAGGCAAAGCTACTGAGTCTCTTAGAGCAGTAGTTAGTGAGGAGAAACAGACACACACGCAAAAACAAAATGCAGGGAGGAGTTGTTTTTTGAAAGTGGACTGAGCTACAAGATTTGACCAATCTCTTAATGGATTAGCACTTAGGCTATTGTTACAATTCCAGGTGCTTTTGTTAACTCTAACATTGAGCAAGGGTAGCAAAAGGTGAGTTTCTTGAGGGGTTTCCCTTGGCATGGGAGGACTAAGACTGCAGTCTTTTTGAGGCAAGTGAAATTGTTTGGTTTGTTTGCTGGGCTGTGGAAGGAGCTAGGGGCTCGCTTGCTGAATGGGTTGAGATGGTGCTCCAACTTGCACCTGGTGAAATGCTCTTTTTTTTTTTGTCTCCTATGTCATGATCTCAGACTTCACCTTTAGACATGAACAAAGCTAAGATAAAATGTAATTAAATCAAATTAGGTACCTCTTGTGTTACCAAGAAAAAAGAGGAGGAGCACTTATTTGTGATGGTAGAACACTTAAGGTGCAATTTCTTGCTCTAGACAACACCAGACCATGAGGCTGCAGAGCTAACTCACATCAGATGTGAACACTGCATTCAGTTTCTGTGAATTAAACACAGAGACTCCTGAAGCTGTTAATCAGGATGGGAGGACAGGAGATTTGCAGAATAGTCTCTTTTTTGTTTTTACATTTATTTGGGATTCATTTAAAACAGCAGAAAACTTGTGAGGATCTCTCTGAAAAAGTAAAGTTTTCCTGTTTGGGACAGACATACAGCTATAATAAGCTTTACTTATCTGATCAGGCTGTAAGAGATTGATTTATTCCTTCTCTATCAAGGGACTAAACATTTCACAGTAAAATTGTGTGGTGAGGGAGAAATATAGTAGGTTTTCTAACAGCTTTCCAACAGGAGGGACTTACAAATCCTGGAAATCTGTCAAGTGGAGAAACAAAGATGCTGGCAGGGGAAGGGCTCCCACAGGAAGGCAGGCAGACTGTCAGAAGTTTTGCCAGGGAATACTCTGCTGCTTCTTTAGAGGGAGAAGCAGCATTCCTCTTTTAGGTAGGGAAGGGTGGCCATAAGAGCTGCCCTGCTAATCAGATATCCCTTTGGGCCATTATCCTGTCTCAAACAACGGCCAGAGTTGGATGATTAGGACAAAAGTATAAGAAGTAGGGCACAAAAAAAATGCTCTTTCCCCTTGATATCATCTTCCAGCTTCTCAACATCCTCAGTGCAGGTGCATCCTGAGGCACAGGTTGTTTTGAAACTACTATACTTAGCAACCACCAGCAGAGCTAGCCTCTTTGGGTTTGTTCACAGTCTCTTTTGGAACCTGGAGAAAAACACAGTGGCAGAAACTACCGCATTTTTTTTCACAAGCAATACAAGCCAAGAGACACGGAGAGGAGCAGTCTCTGAGATTCACTACTAAGAGTCTGTTGGAGGAGGGGCACAGGTCAAGGAGAAACTATGATGGTCTTCATTGCAGCCAAAATTTGCAGAGGAATTGTGTAGTGTGGATGTGATCATAGAACTGTGAAGTAGATGACTTGGTGCTAAAGATCTTGACTTTTATTTTATTTTTTTTTTTCTCCCAGTCAGTTAGTAGGTGAAGAGGAACTAAAAGGAAAAAGTGGTACTGGGGGAAATGAATGTTCAAGTACTTTTCAATTTGGGTAGTACAGGTACATTTGTGGTGAGCAGATGTCAGTGATACTTTTAAAAGTCTCCACTTTATATTTGAAACAAGAAAGCAAACTGCAACACGAGCAGTGTAGGAGCAGAGCGCCCGCCCAACCACCACCCCTCTAAGCTGGCTGGCTGCTGGCGTGTGGTCCTTGGTCAGGTGTGAGCAGAACCAGTTGCTGATGTGGGAGAATGTGAGCACAGCTACCTGCCAGTGCTCAGTCTCCCCTGCTGTGCTGTCCTGAGAAAAGATTGTGGAGACATTTTTATAGAGCCTGTCAGATGCTGTCCCAATGATATTGCCATCTAAATTTAGTTACAAGAAAACTCTGTTGGGCACCTGTCCTAAAATCTTATTTCTTGCAGCTGGGTTAACAACATATGATCCACTCTCTCTTTCTTTTGATCTCTTTTCTGGCATATATTTTTCGAATTACATCAAACTTTGGCTGTACGCCTTCACTTTCAAGGCGCTCTGCTGCTTATTCCTACCTTACTAATTATCTTTTGTCATTAATGAGACACCGACTCCTGCCTCTAATCTCTGTGGTCGACTTAAACATATTTCAGACAAGCTCCTTCATGCTTTCTACCATGCTGCTCCTCAGGTTTTAGAGGTGCTTTGTGCAAACACTCTCAAGGGTCTCAAACCATCCTTCTGTTTCCTCTGCAGAGCCCCAGTCCCTCACCCTGCCATCTCCAGCCGTGCATCCTTCCTCTCCTGTTCACCTCCCAGCCTGTCAGGCTCAGCCTTCTTCCCCAGCTCTGCCCTGGGCAGCACACTTTGGTGGCAGGGACTGTAGCTGCACAGAGGGAGTGAGCAGCAAAGGTTTTTCCATGTTCTTGAGGCCACATTTGGTCGCCAGTAGGCTGTGCTGCTATTCAATGAGACCTGGACAGGCTGGAAAGTTGGGTGGAGAGGAACCAAATGAAGTCCAACATGGGCAAGTGAGGGTCCCGCACCTAGGAAGGAAGAGCCCCAGGCACCAGTACACGTTAGGGGTTGACCTGCTGGGAAGCAGCTCTGCAGAGAAGGACCTGGAAGTCCTGGTGGACAAGTTAAGCATGAACCAACAGTGTGCCCTTGTGGCCAAGAGGGCCAGTGGCATCCTGGAGTGTGTCAAGAAGAACATGGCCAGCAGGTCGAGGGAGGTTATCCTGCCCCTCTACTCTGTCCTGGTGAGGCCACATCTGGAGTACTGTGTCCAGTTCTGGGCCCCCCAGTTGAAAGACAGGGAACTACTGGAGAGAGGCCAGCAGGGAGCTATAAGGATGATTAGGGGACTGGGGCATCTCTCTTATGAGAGATTTCAAACAGATTTGAAGAAAGTTTTTGTGGAAGGAGAAAATACATGGAAGGCAATCCTGTTGTTATCTTTATGGAAGGTGAAAAAATAGCTATTCTGAATACCCATTGTATGAATACATCTGGAACACTTAAACAGCCTGTAGACTCATGGTTTAGTTTCCTTTTCAAACACATTAAAAGAATTGTTAAATACCACTCAAACTTTCAAACTTTTTCTTACCCTGCTGAGTTGCTTAAGGTGCTCCATGATGGGGAGTAGCAATCCCTTATTCTCTCCTCTGAGCTGTACCCCTTAAACTCTGCACAGCCAGCCTGAGGCATGCTTGGCCTATTGTCCCAAGGCCCCGTATTTGTCTCCAGTGTTGTAGTGAATATTACAGTGATCACAGAATGGGAACATCATTTTTTTTTTTTTTTTTTTTTTAGCTTTCAGCTCTTTACATATAGACCTGTGGCCCCACAGGTACTAAAGGATCAGGACATCTTGCTAGATTTGAAAAAGCTTTCCTCTCTGTTTTAATTACTGTGGCTTGTCTCAGAGGATTAAGTTTTCTGCTTTTTCCCCCATATCTGCTCCTTGGGACAGGTCTGTGCTTTCTTTGTTCTGTGCTACCTTCTTTTCTGCATTTGAGCAATGCTCACCTAACAAATTCACTACTAATCTCTTCTGATCTTATCTTAAACCAGAAAACTAAAACAAAGGAAGAAGCTGCACCAGATATTAACAAATTGAAGTGGCAGTTGAACAGCAATGCTTGCCAACTGGTAGGGTGAAGAACTAAATGTCAGCAAGTCTGTATCCCTGCCCCAGCCTGGAACACAGTTCCAGGACTTTTCTGTCAGCTTGTTAGAAGTGTCTGTCACAGAATCACAGAACAGTAGAGGTTGGAAGGGACCTCCAGAGATCAGCTAGTCCAACCCCCCTGCTAGAGCAGGGTCACCTAGAGCAGGTTGCACAGGATTGTGTCCAGGTGGGTTTTGAATGTCTCCAGAGAAGGAGACTCCACAAACTCTCTGGGCAGCCTGTTCCAGTGCTCTATCACCCTCACAGTGTAAAAAAGTTTTTCCTCACTGGGCACCAGTGGATGGTTTCCTCACTGGGCACTGGGCACCACTGAGAAGAGTCTGGTCCCATCCTCTTGCCATTTGCCCTTTAGATGTTTATTAGCATTGATGAGATCCCCTATCAGTCTTGTCTTCTCCAGGCTAAACAGACCCAGCTCTCTCAGCCTTCCCTTATATGGGAGATGCAATCTTTGAGTTGTTCGATTGCACTTACAAGTATTCATTCCAGTACTTCCTTGCCTTAATCCTAGGGTCTGAATGAAAACTTTTGTCTGAAAGCATTGCTGCCTTTATGTTTGTGCCCACTTCCAACATCTTGAAGAGGCATCTTTGTGTGAACAGAAGACATTGTCCAATGCAGTAGCTAAACCTAACTGTGGCATTCTGTGGCCTTGGAAAACAGTGCTGTCCATTCAAACTCCAGGTGCTGTTTTTTCAGTGGTGCATTTCCATTAAATGCATTTCAGTGGTTCATTTCCATTAAAATTATGAAACAGTTAAAAAGTCATTAAGTTGTTATGATTAGAGCTCAGAGATTGTTCTTATAATGAAGAAAAGCAGTTCATTGCCCATTGTATCTCCAGACTTTATAGAATGGCAGTTTGGAAGAACTTCTACCAATGGAATTTGTAATTTACTTATCTTTTGACTAATTTATTGCACCAAAGCCAAGACTCCCCTTGGATTAGCTAGTCAACACTCATCTTCGGTCAGCTTTGAGAGTCCTTGTTGTATAATCACAAAACCACAGAATGGGTGAGGCTGAAAGGGACCTCTGGAGGTCATCTTGTCCAATCCCCCACTCAAGCAGTGTCATGTACAGCAGGTTGTCCAAGACCATGTTCAGATGGCTTTTGAATATCTCTAGAGATGGAGACTCCACAACCTCTCTTCAACAGCCTGTTCCAGTACTCAGTAAAAAATTATTTTCTGATGTTTGTAGGGAACATCATGTTTCAGTTTGTGCCTACTGCCTCTTGTCCTGTCATGGGACACCACTGCAAAGAGCCTGGCTCTTTCTTTTTTATACACATCAACGTATTACATGCGTTGATGAGATTCTCCCTGACCCTCCTCTTCTCCAGGCTAAACAGTCCTAGCTCTCAGCCTTTCCTCATATGGGAGATGCTCCAGTCCCTTAGTAATCTTACTGGCCCTTTGTTGGGCACTCCAGTATGTCTCTTGCACTGAGGAGCCCAGAACTGGACACAGCACTCCAGGTGTGGCCTCATCTGTGCGGAGTGGAGAGGAAGGATCACCTCTCTCAACCTGCTGGCCACATTTCTCCTAGGGTAGCCCAGGACACTCTTATTTTTTGCCATAAGGGCATGTTTCTAGCTCATGTTTGACTTGGTGTCCACCAGGACTCCCAGGTCCTTTTCTGCAAGCTGATTTTCAGCTGGTTCACTCCCAGCATGTACTGGTAACTGGGGTTGTTCCTCCCCAGGTGCAGGACTTTGCACTTTTCTTTGTTGAGTTGCACAAGGTTCCTTCTCCAGCCTGCAGAGGTTCTTTGGATAGCAAGACAACCATCTGGTCTATCAGTTGCTCCTCCCAGTTTTGTGTCAAGGGTATGCTCTGCTCCACCATCCAGATCATTAATGAAGATGTCGATCAGTACTGGACCCAGTATTGACACCTTCGATAAACTGTTAATTACTGGCCCTCTAACTAGATGTTGGGCCACTGATCACCACACTTTGGGCCTGGCCGTTCGGTCAGTTTTCAGTCCACTTAACTGTCTGCTCATCCAGCCCACAGTTCACCAGCTTCTCTATAAGGATCTTGTGGGAGACAGTGTCAAAAGCCTTACTGAAGTCAAGATAGACAATGTCCACTATTCTGCCCTCATCTACCAAGCCTATCATTTCACTGTATAAGGTTATCAGACTGGTCAAGTATGACTCCCCTTGGTGAAGGCGTGATGACTCCTTCCAATAACATCCTTGTCCTTCATGTGCCTGGAAATGGTTTCCAGGATTCCCTTCCCAGGGAATCAAGGTGATGCCAACCAGCCTGTAGTTCCCTAGGTTCTCCTTCTTCCCCTTTTTGAAAATAGGATTGACATTTGCTTTCTTCCACTCCTCAGGCACCTCTCTCAATCACGATGACTGCTAAAAGACAGGAGAGTGGATTCATAATGACATCAGTCAGCTCCCTAGCACTTGTAGGGGCATCCCATCGGGGCCCATGAAATTATATATGTCTAGTTTGCTTAAGTATTCTCTAACCTGGTCCTCTTTCTCCAAGGGTATGTCTTCCATGCTCCAGATATTCATCTTGTTTTCTGGAGCCTGGGGTTTCTGAAGCAGGTCTTGCTAGTAAAGACTGAGGTGAGAAAAACATTCAGTACCTCAGCCTTTTCCATGTGTCACCAGGGTCCCTGCCCCATTCAGCAGCAGGCCCACATTTTCCCTATTCTTCCTTTTGCGTCTTTTTGCCAGGAGGTCCTTCTTTATCCATGCTGGCCTCCTGCCACTTTTTCCTGACTTCCTGCTCATTGGGATGGACTGCCTTTGAGCTTAGAGGAGGTGATGCTTGCATATCAACCAGCTTTCTTGGACTCTTCCTCCCTCCAGGGCCTTATTCCATGGGACTCATTCAAGCAGATCCCTGAAGAGGCCTACTCTCCTGAAGTTCAGGGTTGTGGTCCTGCTTTTTGTTCCTCTATTCCTCTCAGAATCCTGAGTTGACCATCTCACAGTCACTGCAGCCAAGTCTGCCTTTAATGTTTACATCCCAAATGACCTCTTCCTTTTTGTGAGTACGAGGTCTAGAAGGGCACCTGCCTTCATTGGCTCTGTTGTCATTTTGGCCAGGAATTTGTCATCAATATTGTCCAGGAACCTCCTGGATTTCTTAGGCCCTGCTGTGGTGTTCCTCCAGCATTTATCACGAGGTTTGAAGTCTCCCAAGAGGACAAAGGGCTGTGAATGTCAAGCTACTTCTAGCTGTCTGTAGAAGGCCTCATCCACCTGTTCTTCCTTGTTAGGTGGCCTATAGCAGACACTTACTTACAGCATCATCTGTACTGGTCAGCTCTATAGTCCTTACCCATAGGCTCTCAGTTGGTTCATCATCCATCCCCAGGCAAAGCCTCATGCACTCAAGCTGTTCTGTCACATAGGGGGCAACTCCTCCTCCTTGTCTTCATAGCCTGTCCTTCCTAAGAGCCTGTATCCCTCCATTGGAGCACTCTAACCACAAGGGCCATTTCACCATGTCTCTGTGATCCCGGAAAGATCACAGCACTGCAACTGCACCCAGATCTCTAATTCATGTTCATTCCCCATGCTGCATGTCCAAGTGTACAGGCACTTCAGAGGGACATGCTGGTGGGTTTTCCCATACCAGTGCCTTGTAGGCACTTCCTTGCTTACATGCAATTGCTTGTAAGCAATTGAGGTGACCTTGCTTACCTGTTTTGTTGATTTTGTGTTCCCTTTCATTCACATCATCCTGGGCCCTTTGCTTGTCAACCCTGTCTGCTGCTGCCTCACCAGGACTGCTGGAAACTCTTCTCTCTTCCCCATCATAATGCACATAAGGTTCTGTTCCATCCTCTAGAAAAGTTGTTGTGCAGAATTGCTTATGTCTCCTAGAAAACCAAAACATGTTTCTTTTAAGAATGTAGGATAGGGACAGAAAATGCCCTGAATATTTATGCTTGCTGGGGTTGCTGTTTCTTTTCATGGTCTACAGGAAAGACTACACAATGTGTGCACTGGTGCTAAGTAAAGGTAGCTAGGAGGAATTGTCTTTTATCTTTGACAAAAACAAATGTTACAAAAGTTTCTTCCAAAAATGTGAACCATACAATAAGCTTTCAGAGAACAGAAATGGTTCGCTCTGTTCACGTATTTATTAATATTTCTCAATACACTCAAAGGTCATACAGTTCTCAAGTGGTCAAACAATGGTATACCACAATAGCTGTTTCATCATCTCTCCCTCTCCCGCGCGCGCGCTCTCTCTCTCTCTTTCTAAGCCTGAACATGCTTTCACCTTTGCCTCATGGTCTAAATGAAAACATTAAATGCATTAGGGTTAAGACTGAATATTTCTGACACACATGATGTGAATTTCACAAAAAAACTGAGGAATAAATAAAACTATGATTGTCCTCTACTGCAATCTGTCCTTTTAGATTCAAACCAGTCTGTTGCCCAGGCTCACAGTAATAGATTTAAACCAGTGAATGATTTGATCCAGAAAGAAGGAAAATGATATTACAGAAAGATTTGAATTTCACTTAGGAGGAGCTGAAATGTTGGTGTTAAAATACTATGATAACTTGACTTGTTAATGTTATAATCTGCACAGCCTCTTTTTGCTCTGGGCAAACACGGTGCTGGTGAACGGTGCCCGTCCTGCAGCCCTGTGCGGGACAGTCCTTTGTCTATTCAGGGAGCACATACTGTGCTCCCATGGTTGCTTCATTGCTCCACCACCATTGCCCTGCTGCCGGGCCCTGATGCCGTCCCTGCCGAGAGAAGACCTCGGGGAAAGAGGCAGAGAGACACAGGGATGCCCTGCTATGGGAGCTGTTGGGTTNGCTTTTGGGGCTGTTTGGTTTTTTTGGGGTTTTTTTTTTTTTTTTATTAAGGGCTCCTTTTAATTCTAAGCCACCAACTCTGCCTTCATTACCCAGGAGGGAAAAAAAAAAAAAAAAAAAAGAAAAAAAGAGAGTGCTTCCTGGTACCAGGAGCATCATCTTCATTATTGCCCTCTACAACTACCTGAAAGGAAGTTGTGGCGAGCTGGGGGTTGGCCTCTTCTCACAGATAACTAGGGACAGGACAAGAGGAAATGGCTGCAAGTTGCGCCAGGGGAGGTTCAGGTTGGAGATGAGGAGAAATTTCTTCTCGGAAAGGGTGGTCGGGCACTGGAACAGGTTGCCCAGGGAGGTGGTGGAGTCACCATCCCTGCGGGTGTTTAAGAAAAGGTTAGACGTGGTACTGAAGGACATGGTTTAGTGGGTAATAGGTGATGGGGGGATGGTTGGACTAGATGATCCTTGAGGTCACTTCCAACCTTAATGATTCTATTCTATTCTATTCTATTACCAGCCAAGCAGAGGCAATTGTGCCAGCAGCAGGGTAGGAAAAAGAGTACATCAAGAAACTGCACAAGAGCTTGTGTCTAAGGAGAGGGAACCAAAAACTGAACGTCTGAAATTCTGCAAGACTCTGGCAGGCAAATTGGAGATGCTCAGGTGTGAATTGTGTCTCACTCCAAATGGCCAGGGAGCCATGTGAAAGGGAAGGGAAGCCGCTGTTAAAAAAGTTGCTGGATCAGAGGCTATATATGTGGCAAAAATACAGGGTAAGTTAAGAAAAGTCAGTCAGGTATCAAAGACAACTGAATTTCCAGAAACAAAGAAATACAGTTAAACTCCTTACAATAAAGTTGAGTAGAAAGATATTGGGAAGAGACTGTCTGATCCAAGAACATCTTGCAATAGGATGTTGACATCCAAAACTGAGGAAAATATACATGGAATTTCCTAATTTAGACTTAGAAAACAACAATCAAACTGCACGAGGATGCAAAATTAAGCAGCAAAGCTCCAAGTGGTGGAAGGGAAAAAGCCTATATTATCCTGGACGATATTAAATAAACACCAGAAACAACAACAGTGAACATAATTTCTCAGGCATAAGTAATTTAAATATAAAGATAAAACAAAATCTTGGAAATAAATAGCTTACAATTGTTTTAGAGAAGAAAGTTATTATTCCATGCTTTAAACATGCCAGGGCTTGTTAGGAGGATATGTGTGTTGAGTAGACATGTACTCACAGACATGATGATCAATTTAGAAATATTTTAAAGGTGTGAGATGGAAATTGCTGTAATATAAGATGTAGCTGTACTGACAAAAAAAATAATCTACAAGTGTTTCTTTAGTGCTCCAACAAAATCGGAGAGGAATTTGATAAACAGAACAGCAAAGAAAAGTCTATTAAATGGTTTAATTCTGTAGTAATTATGGAAAATGAAGGTGTAAAAGTCTGCTTAGCTTTAGCTCCAGGGACTAATGCAATATAAAAGTGGCTAAAATTGTATACTGTTAGTCGCAAATGAATGTAGATGTAGAAGTTTATCAAAGAATGTGGAATGTAAAATAAAAAAAAAATCAGAAATGCCCAAGACAAGCTTGAAATTGTAACTGCAGAAACTTAAGATGTTGAAAATGGCCTAGATTTGCTTGCATTTGCTTGAAAGACATTCGGTACGAGCTTGGATTATTTTCTCGATTTACAGAAATAGTCCTGTTCAAGTACTAAATAAGTAATCTCTTTAAAAAACCCAACAACTATAAATAATACCTGGTATGTTTGTGATACCACACTAAATGTGATAACTGCTTATAAAGAGTACCCAATTTGATTACTAGAAGTTCAAACGTTTTGCAAAGGGATACAACTGTACCCATTTTCTATTGAATATAGAGCATCCACAATCTAGTATTCCTATGGAAAAAAGTAAAGACATTTTAAAAGACTAGGAAGTTAAGCCCAAACTCTTAACTGGCATAGCGAAAAATATTTGAAATTTGGAAAGTTTCAATAAAAAGCTGAGGATTGGACTTCCTTACAATATAATGGGCAATATTAAAAATGTGAATATTGGGATTTGTTATTTGCCCAAAGGAGGAATAGAACAGAAAATGTTCTAGAAAAAAGCAGACTTGAGACAGTGGCAAACAAGGCGGAAGAGACTGGGGACTTTTCTAAATTTTCATCAGGTTCCTGCAAGACGATTGTTGGACATGATCGGGTACATAAAAGGAATAGTGAACATTTGAATTCTTACACAAAAAAGGGTGGGAAAAAGAGAAGTAGGAGTTTCTAAGTTAAAATACAGGACAAGCTGTTAAAATTTGACATCTTTGAAGGACAGGAGTGAGCCAAACATTGTAGAGAGCAAATCCTAGGAGGTCTTTTGGAGAATCATGAAATGATGTTTGAAAATACATTGTGTAATTATTTTTTTTTTTCACAGAATCACAAGGGTTGGAAGGGACCTCGAAAGATCATCTAGTCCACCCCCCCCCGCCAAGGCAGGGCCACCTAGAGCACATCACTCAGGAAAAATTTCTTATGGAAGACAGAGTTGTAAAGATAATTGCCTGTTTCTGAAACTGACACAATCATCCCAGATCAGCCACTGATGTGAGGTAGTGCAAGATATACCAGGTTTCTGCGAATATTTCATTCTGCCCTGAGCTCCTTTTTTTCCTCCTTTTCACTGTATGTTAAAAATATACCTTTCTTACAAGTTTTTGATTCAGAGTTCAGAGGTTTTGGTGTGATAGATTAGAGAGTGCAATGACTTATACAGAAAATAAATTAAGAAAAACTGGGTTTAAAATTAAACTTTGTCACTCTAATTAGAGTTTCTGTGAACTGGTGGATTGATTGTAGCAGCTTGATGCATGTGTTATTTCTGGCTTCGTTACTCACACTCTCCTCTTTTCCAGTAGAGTAGTGGGAGTGAGGCACTGAACAAACAAGACAAGGAACAAACAAAAAAAAGATTTTAAAGTTAAATTGTGAACTGAACATTTCAGAGGATTAACTGCAGGTCTATTAGAAGTTGAATGAAAAGAAAATATGCAGTTATTGCACGGCAGTATGATTATTTCCATTCACTGTTTATCTTACTTTCCCCAGCAAATTAGATTAAAGCTACAGCAGCAGATATGAAATTTTGTTGGGAAAGTTGCTTTTCAAAAATGATTAACTCCATGTGCACAAGAAAACAAAGACTCGTGAGCATTTCATGGGTAACCAAAGCCCTGCAAGCCTCATCAATGCAACACTCACTGCACTGCTGCAAGAAAGCCGGGGAGCTCGTGCCGAGTACAGTGTGAAGGCTCTTGCAACCCCAGAGAGTTTCCCTTAACCAGGGTTTAAATGGGAAGAGTGGTTCATCTCCAATGCAGGTATGGGGACCTACGGAGAAAATAGTCCATGGATTATTTTCAACCACCAATTTAAGGAAGCTGTGGCTCCTGGAGGTGAAGCGGGATCCCGCTAACTTGGAGGACCATCTGGCCAGAGCAAAAGGATTGAGGTTAATGAACTCCACTGAAAATATTTTTCACAAAGCGCAGTGAACAAATAATGCCAAACAAGTGTTGCAGAAAAGAAATACAAGAGTGTATTAAGCAGAAAGAGAAGAACCTTAACATTGACATTTTTTAAGTTGCAAGACTGCCAGGCAGCCGACAGCTCAGGCCCACAGCTTGATGTAAACACCGATGTCAGGTTAAGGATTCGCATCAGCCTGGGAGTGCCAGGTACCAGGGACACCACTGGGGACACCGCCCACTGAGGAGACCACCGGAGATACCAGTGGGCCCTGACCAGTCTCACCTGGGGCCTTGCCCCACTCATGAGCCCTGGGGCTCTATTTAAGCTCAGCCCAGGGCTCTCAGTCTCTGCCTGGTGGGGTGCTACTCTCTCGCTCAGCTGTGCCTGTGGAGCACCTTGCTCTGGGCCTCAGCGCTCTCAGTTGGACCCAGCTGCTGTGGACAGGCCCTGCCACCCTGGGATCCCCTCATGCCCAGCCCTGCAGGAACAGCTGCCATTGCTGCTCCTCAGCCCATTGGCAGGAGCACCTCCAAGCATGTAGGTGTCGTCTGAGGAACGCTGCTCCGAGGAAGGGTTGTGGTTTTAGCATTTAATCATTAGTGCAAAGATGAGCTCTGACAAACAAGTAAGCAGGTGAGTAGCATATCTAGTTTGACTCCCTGTTTCTAAGCAAGCCAGGTCAAACCTTTGCCTCATGGTTGTGTTTTGTGGTACCTGAACCCCCCACAGCTCTCTTCTGCAGAGTCACTTCTGGCTGTGGAAGACAAAATGCTCAAGCCTGTGGTGATCGCTTGTCTGTTCCTTCCCCTTCCCCTCTCTGTTGGCCTAGCTTAGGTTAAAACCCTTGATTTGTAAAATTGGTGTGTGTACTCTGTTTTAAAGATGTAGATTTTTTCCTGCTTCTTTTAAGTGATTGGGAGTAGTGGTTCCCAAGACACTACAGACAGATTGCTTTACCTGAAATTCTTCTGTTCCCCTTAACAAGAAGCGTCCTGTTTTCTTCCCCAGACAGTTACCAAGTATCCCCTAGATTAATAAGGAAAGCTTTAAATCTAACACCACAGACTCTGCAAAAAGATTTCCATCCTTGGTCAGCCTTATACCAGAATGGCTAGCTCGAGTTGTTTGTAAAATGATTGTCTGGCAAAATGATTGGCAAAATGATTGTCTGACACTAGTGATCAGCAAAAAGACTCTCATAAAAATATAGTGCAGAACTCTGCATGATCAGCAGAACATTCAGCACTCACCATCCCAATAGTCAGTTCTGACCCATCTTTGTAAGCCAGTTCAAGTGGTTTATTTACACTAAAATCTTTTTTAAAATGATGCATCAGTTTTCTTGGTTACATATAATTTCAGATTTTATGGTATAGCTGGACCAGGAGAATCCCAGAAATGACATCTTCTGAACATGTATCAAATTCAGAAGAGCGAGATGCCTAAAAGTCTCCCCTTTTTGCTCTGGGCAGGTGCCAGAGTTGAGAGTCATGTAGGAGGAAAAACTGGCAGAAGAGCCAGATGTGAAAATTGCTTAGTTCTGTGAGTAAAGAAATCAATCTTGCATTCCTGGCTGCAGGAAGACTCTCAGGTAACTTCCCTTTTCGCAGCTAATAGCTTTTCAGTAGGCACCTCTACTGCTTTACTACTTCAAGATTTTCCCTATGGCGTGGGGGACTGTGTTTTGGGCAGACCTTTTAATCTCATTGTTTATGTATTTTTCATCTGCCTTCCCAAATCCATATTCAGCCAAATCCCTACAGAGTCTGAAATCTTAATCAGACTTCCTATAATTTTTTTTCTGGTTGGAAACTTCTTGTGTGTTTGGTATCTATCTTAAGGAGAGGGCAGGGATTAAAATCAGCAGTGTTTAGCCTGACTTAAAATTATTGTCCCAGAGCCACCCAGGTGTTTAGGTATTTAAATATCTGATGATTGCTCAGATCCCCCACATTAGTTTGTTTCTATTAGCTGTATTGCTTCAAATTAGCATAGTAGAGAGACGGTCCTTAATATCAGTTACAGCGGTTAACATGTTATATTGCTCATTGGAGTCCCCACCCTTACCTTCTAAGACAGTCTTGAAGCCAAAATATACATCTGTGTTCCTCCTTTAGGAGTACCTCTGGGGCTAGTTCTTCAATTTTTGCTGAGATTTCTGGCAGGGGCAGTAAGAATGCTTCCTGTGAGAAAGTCACACTAAGGCACCTCTACCAAGAGTACACATGGCAGTAGGAATATCTGGATGTCCACACGTCCTTGCAGTGGTGATGTTAAGGAGAAAACCAAGACAAAGCAGGACTTCTTTCAGAGGCCACAAAGTGAAATTCATACTGGGCTTTATCCACCAGACCACAGCAGACACCCTGAGTCGCTGCTCTTGTGAAAGAAAAGGGAGGTGATATTGGGTCAGAATGACAGAAGCAGCACACAGCTATGGTGCTCTTGCTTGGCACCAAAAGAAGGTATTTGGAGCAAAGAAGTCAAATATGTAAGTGACAAAATGAAACTATACAAAACTGTAATGCTAATGGTGCTGCCTCCATAAGCCTTGGAATGATCATACTGTCTCAGACCAAAGCTCATCTAGCTTTGTCATGTCCTAAGAGGACCAATATCTGATCTTTAAAAAAAGACAAAAGTAACAGAGCTGCTTCAAAAGTTTCTTCTGCAATATAGCCACTGAGGTTCCAAAAAAATCAGTGGTTAGAAACTTCTTAAACTGAAGATGGTGGCACTTACTACTTCAAAAGGGCACTTTGGTTTTTGCGTGAAAGCAACAGCAGATGAAAGCCATGCTTAATCAGCTTTGCTATGGAAGGACAGCTTTATCTTTAAAAAGTTGAAGAAAATCAAATCACTAGAGATTTCAGGCTTTTTTGCAAAACTTATTTGGACTTCTGCAAGAATGTTATGCAGGCAGCAGCCTGAGACTCTCTGAAGAAAAATAAACCCAAAACAAAAAAACACCCTGCCCTGATCACCTCAATTCAGTTTTTATTCTTTGAAACTTTCCCCAAATGGCTCTTCCTAATGACATTCCTTGAACAGTGCTGAGTAACAAAAGTAGCATTAAAGATCAGAGCAGTTAATACTTTCAGCATTCAGTGACGTGTTTGACTCTAGTAGATGAATACAACTCGTGTAGTGCAGGACACTTGCGCTTGTTTGAGCGATGTCCCAACCCTTTACTGTATGTTATTGAAAAATACGCTAGAGTAAGTAATTTGATCTCCCTGTAAGTCCCAGTTTCCTTTTTTATTTAACAAGGTTTTAAATGTTCACAGAATCACAGAATCGTAGAGGTTGGAAGGGACCTCGAAAGATCATCTAGTCCAACCCCCCCTGCCAGGGCAGGACCACCTAGAGCACATCACTCAGGAACACGTCCAGTCGGGTTTTGAATGTCTCCAGAGAAGGAGACTCCACAACCTCTCTGGGCAGCCTGTTCCAGTGCTCTGTCACCCTCACAGTGAAAAAGCTTTTCCTTATGTTAACCCGGAACCTCCTATGCTCAGTGTTACTCAATGCTTTTCAAACACATGAAGATGAAGTGATAAGCAGTATTAAGGATTGCCCGTAACAGTCATATACATTGTGTAGGTAAATTCTGTGGTTTAATGATCATTTGACATATCTTCAAAATCTCAAACACATTCTTGCCAAGCTGTGGCAAAAGCCCAGGCTATTCTATTTTATTATGAGATATTCAGTTATTGGTGTTGGAGGATACCTTTAAACAAAATCAATCTTTCTTATTCCCCAATTTCTCAGGCAGTTGCTTATGTACTAGGCCGTACAGTGCTTGTACACTTTCCTTACTCTGTTTCATGAAACATTTGATGGTAAGAAGAGAAAATGTTCTCCACATCTCTTTGAAGGGATTCTTGCAGTTCTCCCTGTCCCTATAACAAGCTGGCTTCCAGGGAAGCTCTGAGGTGATAGCCCAAAATATATTAGCCTGCCTTTTCCTCAAAATCAGCCTGTCTAGAGCCCTCTCCCTTTCTCCTCAGAAAGCTCCCTCCTCATCCCATTACCAGCTTCCATCAGGAGCACTAACTGTGGACACCCAGCCTAGTGCTTCAAGAAATTCCTGGGTTTTTTCCCACCCATGAGTCCCTGGCTCTAGATTTTGCCATTTCCCAATGAGGATGTGGCAGCGTGTGTAGCAAAACCAAACTCACTGTAGGTTGTCTTAGCTTCCCAGCAATCCAGTTCTTATAGGTTCAAAGCAGTCTCTCTGTTAGGCTGTAGCTCATTTAGATGGGGCATGCTGTGGTACAGTGGCTTGCTTCTCTCAGTAGCCAGCAAAAGATTGGTGAGGAAGGGCCACCTTAACCACAAACATCAGCTGCAGAGCAGTCAAGGGATGCTCCCTAGAAACAGCAGTGGTAGGCTCACTGTTGTGGCAGATGGTCATGCAGGATGATCTGGGCTGCTTAGCACAAGTCTGTAGAAAGGGTTTGCTTTTGTGCTAGGTGCTGACAGGGCTGTGCTGTTTGTGTACATTTTCAGTGCTGTTTTAGAACTGTTCAAGACTATAAAACCATGTCACTCTTGGCAGGATGTAGTTAAGACATACTTCATACAAATCTCTTTCGAAGCTATAAAAAATATGAGTTGTGAATGTATAGCAGAACCTGAGAATAGGTTGCACAATGGCTATATTGTACATGATTGTACTGAGATATTATCGGAAAGCTAGCAGTAAACTTTTACTACAAAGCAGAGGAAAGGCATCAAGACACACAACAAGTCAACATAGAGCACAATGTAAATACAATTTGATTTAACCCATTGTTTTTTTTCTCAGCTGTACACCAAGACGCTATGGAAATGGCACTAGGACAGTCAGATATGCAGATACCACTCTGCCTCTGAAACGGACATAATGACCATGCTGGCATTAAGGAAAGTACAGGGACTTTCTGAGAAGGTGTCTCTAGAAAAAATCCTATCCTCTCATATGGAGACAGGTGAAGTCGGTCAGGAGTGGATGACTTTTACCACCAATGGTTTGGGTGTGCTACTTTCCTTGTGTTCAGATTAGATCTATTGGAAAGATTTCATTAGGCACAATCCCTTCCTGAACTTGCCTGAATCTAGTGAGTGTGCACTGATTCCTTCTTAATGGGGTAACCTATTCTGGGTGTCAGGGAAAATTTCTCGTTAGCAGTTTCCAAACCTCCTAGATGACAGCTCTGTCTTTGATTTCACTTCCAGCCCCACTATCCTATTTTTACAGCAGTGAAACATGCTAGTTAAGAGAAGGCTTTAACTCTTAACTTGAAACAAATGCTTAGGTGGAAACTTTATTGTGAAACAGAGAAAAAGATAGCTATTGTTCAATATTGCTTACCTTAATGCACCTGTGTAATGTCAGATTTGTGTTGAATGACCCAGTTTGTTCTAGATTTTGTCAAAGCAATGATAAACATACAGCTAATGTAAAAGGTCAGTCTGTGATGCAAAAGATAAAGAGAATATTTTCCTCAGCTGTCTTCAAACACCCTTATGTTGTTTTACAAAGACTAGAGAGTAGAAATATGTATATTCAGATTGGTCTCCAAGGGTTTTTGTCTTCTTATCGTAATACATGTCAGTGAAATGTTCCCAGTGAATGAAGGCAAACACTGTACGAGCTGTACTAGTAACCTCCTATGGTTCCTTCTAACTTGCTATGCTTCAGTTTTTCAAAACTTGACAAAGCTGTGGGTGATCTGATCTGGTATTTGTGATTGTCCACTTCTAGGAGGGGGTTGGTCCACGTGAATTCCAGAAGACCCTTCTGACCAGCTCTTAATTTGTTTTTTTTCTTTTTGTGATTGTATAGTCTTTGATTTATTGCTTATCAGCACAATGGCAGCATTTAAGCTGAGAATGCGGTATTCCAAGGAAAGCATACAGACTAGCAGAAAACTTCGGTCTCTGATTAGACAAAAAAAGCATGGATAGAGTTGAGGCAACAAGGAAGCTTGTTTTTAAAAAAAATTAATGAATTTTGTGGGTAGATAAAGAACTATGGTCTGAAGGCTGCTATCGAAGCAGTTCACCTAGGCTATATTCATACTAAGTAAGTAAAATGAGGGCTAAGATTACACTAACTTCTGACAACGACGTTCTTGATTGCTACATTTCTGTCACAGCTAGTAGAGCACTGTCAGAAGCTTTTTAAAAATTATTATACTGACTGGTGCCAGCCCTATTTTACTTATTGCAGTTGAGCCACAGCTGATTGAACTTTAAGAATTGAACGGCATCCGTACCTTTCTGTAACAGCTCTCCTCCCTTTGCACTGGAGGCCGGGAAATTTCAGAGTGGTCTAATTTCTTAGCAAGAAGAAAAAACAAATTATTCATTATTGTAACTTCACTACAGTGAACTCAGACTGAGCTTTCTGTGGAGTCTGAAGGAGTGGATGCAAGGCAGTTACAGAATATGGATAAATACTTTTTCTGTGGCATTCATATCTTGCATGTCCCAAATCTTCTGCCAGTTGATTACATTTTCTTCACCTGCTGCATAATACGCACCTGGTGGTATATTCGCATCTGTAGAGGTATGTAAGGAGTTATGTCACACTAATTATCCTAGTGTGCTGACAGGTGATCCTTGGCATAATTATGACCCCTGACTTGACTGAGAAATGCTCATAAAGATGGAAAAAGATAAAGCTTTCTTTTTCTGAGAGCTTAGTGCGTGTGCTTCAGTCTTTTGGAAGCATTCTTCAAGCAGTTGTGTGCGTCAAGGATGAAAGTCATTGTTCTTGTCTGTCCCTGGCCACTGATGTGCACCGTGTGTGGTATTCACCGTCAAGCATGAAAAAGCAGCAACCATAGTGTGTGTATGTGCATAGGCTTTCCACAGCAGAACAGAATTTTGGTCCCTGTTGTAGATTACCGGAGCAGAACAAATATCCTATGTGTGGGGAAGTAATGATGGTTCTCCAGAGGCAACTCTGCTGCTGCTTTACTGTGGCTATGTGGCTGCATAGGCTGGGGCTGAGAACAGCACGCTCTGCAAAAAGAGCCCCCTTTCTCCCTCAGGAAAGTGAAAACCAGAGCTGACCCTCTGATGCAGAGGGTTGGGTCTCATTAACTCTGGTCCTAGTGGAGGGGGAAGCATTGAGAACCAAGAAAACCATGGCATGAGAGTCACAGAAAGGTAGGGCAGGAAGACCTGCAGATCAGCCACCAAAGCCCCAGCTGGCAGGGAATCTACAGCCTATTTGGACACTCTCTTGCTGGGGTTTACCAACATTATCAGTATAAGTTTATTTCTAATATCTAACTGAAGTTCCTTGCTGTAGTGCAGACACATTATTTCTTGTTCTTTCCAAATACAAGGGATTATTTCCTTTTCTTTGCAAAATTACACTTTACATATTTGAGGTCTGTTAGGTTTCATCTCAGTCTTCTCTTCTTTAAGCCTAAAAACCTCAGCTTTCACATTTCTTTATCAAAGGTCTTTGGATGTCTAAGCATTTACACCTCTCTCCTGGGTCCTCTTCGGTTTGACCATATCTTTCCTGAAGTGCTGTGTCCAAAATTGAACAAGACATACGGGAATCTCAGCAAATCTTGTCTTTATTTTTTGATTGGAAAACAAGTTTAGTTTCTTTTTCTCAGAATTTTTCTCAATTTTTGGCCACAACAAGGATAAACGTCTTGTTGCCCCAAACATCACAGTCCAGGAGTATGATTACCAGGTCTTCGGTGTATAGCCTAATAATGTAACACCAGAATCTCCTCTCAGTCCTGGTTTGTTTGTGATGCAGTTGCCAAACATAAAACTATTCTGCAACTGAACGTGGCTTCTTTGGACTATCTAGAATGAGGAAATTTCGTCTAGAAAAAAACATAATTATAACATCCAGCAAATACACTGACATGCAGTGATTATTAAACAAAGTTCGTTTTGTAATTAGTGAGAGCTACTTGGAGTATGAAGTTTTGGAGAAATGACCATTATTCCATTAGCCCTTTCCTGTCTCCTTCCCTTTCCTATGGACAATGACACATGATGATACAGATGAACATCTGTATTATTCATCTATCTGAACAACAGAGAGAACATTTGTGCTAATATTGCTACACTTAACTGCTGCTTGTTGACGCGCTCTAAAATACACAAGCTTAATCATGTTTGCTGTTCTTAATTACATTTTCTTTCATCGTATGAAGGTTCTTCCTATTATAGTGTTACAGACATGACTACAAATCATGTATTATGTGTGCCAATGAGGATTTCAGTTAGCATGCCGTGTCTTTGAATGTTCTTTGTCATAAAATTTATGCATTGTGTGCAATGTCAATCAAACCATACTGTTACGGCTTTTTTTTTGACAGCTAAGAAATTGCCTTTTTTGCAACCTCAGATTTACACTTGAGAAAGTGTCTCAGGGTTCCCCAATGTCAAAGGTGCCATTGCAGAGCAAGAAGTGGCCTAACTATTCCAAAGAAAGTATCATAAAATTTCTAGGTATTAGACTAAGTGTACAAAATATTTCCAGAATGATGACCTACACAGTGAACTCATCCAGAAAAAATTGCCCAACTCTGAAATTTAATCAAACTTCATTGCTTAATAGGAATGTGCAACTCTTACTAAATAACATGGACAGTTCAGCAGAACAGTGACTTCTTCTGGGCGAGCAGTCTGGCGTTTGTAAACAAGGAAAACTGCATAGAGCTCCATGTGGAGGTGAATGTCTTTCAGGTACATCGGAAAGCTCTGTGGAAGGAACAGGAAGCTGTGCCAGATTTGTGCCAGACATGACCAACCCTATATGGGAATAATAGACCATTGTGTGTTCTTTCACCACTCCAGTGAATAATCCTGAGAAAGATGCTAAAGGAATCCACAGAGTGGAATACATTAATGTAAAACATGTCTTACCTTTCAACTAAGCCACTGAAAAGACTACATTTTGAACAAAGGCAAAGTATTAAATTATTGCAACACTAGTCAAACTTTAAAGCGTTTCTGCATACATTGGTAGATTCTGGTGGAATTTAATAAGTAATCTATGTGCTCCAACCTGAATCAGGAGTCAGCAGTCAGAAGACTCTTGCTTATGAAAATCATACTGGTGCTCGTTAATTGCCAGAGTGCTATTTGAACTGAGAGCTTGTAGAGAAACACTTGTGTATTGTGTTGCTAGTTCCCTGAGATAATTGTATCTTGGATTTCTTATGTTTTATTTAGCTTATTTTTTCAACTTAAAATTAATGACTAATAAATCTCAGAATTTAGTAGAATAAATACAGTAAAAATGTATTGAAATTTCCCTGTAGAAAATCTTTCTTTAATCAGTATGATATGCCTTGTGCCATGTCCCCATGAGAAAGAGTAAATGAATAAAGAATAGTTATGATTTTTCATTCAGAAATGTCAAAGTATAGCTGAACTGTACAAAGAATTGGAGTACATGTATGGACATGTACATGTAGCTAAAAACTAACAGAAAAGATACAGGAAAAAATATTTCTTCCTAATTGCAAGTAAACCTGAAAAATCCATAATCCTTAAAACTTTCTTAGAATATAAAACAAACATTTTATTGAATGACCCCATGTGGAGGCTTACAGTTCTCTTATAGAAAAATGAGTAACACATGGATTTGATCAAGTTTGCTTGTTCTGTAAGTATTTAACCAAGAACTTGAAACTTACCACTTTTGGTCTTTTCTCTGAAACAAACCCTAGTGTAAGAGTAAGCTTACCTGATACTTCCTTCTATATGTTTGGCACTGTTTCTTGCTCTACCTGTTTGCTGGCTACCCTAAAATGCATGACTTCTTTCAGGGATGAGGTTTTGGATACATACTTAAACCCAGACACATTCCTCTAACACAATGGCGTTAAGAATATCTTAGAGGAACATTAAATAGACTGTATTGTTATTTAACTAGAAAGTTTATCAAATGGATGTTGGAAAGCATATATTAAGAAGCACAAGTAAAACAGTCATAGCTGTGTGTATGATCATGATATAAATACCCAGAAAGGCAAAAACAAAATCTAGATGTGAATTTCTGAAGTTTGGGGGAAGTTTTTGTTCAGAATATAATTTTAGCAAGTTTGCTATATCCAGGCTTGAACAAGATGCTTATACATCTACATGCCAATTAATAAATACAGTTTATGTATAGGTAAGCAAGCAAAACATTTCACAAATAATCTTTTGAAAAATCTGTGACGTTCAATTGTATCCATTGATTGCTGATGCTGTGTTGGTCTCTGTCAGCACATAGCAAAGGAGAAAATAGGCCACAGAGATTGCAGTTTCCCCTTATCCAGACAGTTAATTCTCACAGAGAAAGGAAACACTAGTTAGGAGAGTTTTACCTATACCTGCCAAGGCCTTTGGTGCCACCCATCTGTTAGTACTTGAAGATGTGAAGTGCTCTAAGATCCTCAGACTTACCCTGTTCTGCCTCTCTCTTGGGGCTGTAAAGAAAAATGCCTTTTATTTCTTTTTGGTAATATATTCATATATCTTAACCTCTATTGAAGAAGACTCAATTCAAATTCTATGTAAGGAAAAAATATCCCTTATTAATCAAGTGTATATACCAATTCCTTTAGTATGTGTACACAGGGAATGGCAGAACTTTGGGTATAGTGATATTACCCCTAAGAGAATTCATCACCCATTTAACCAACACACCAAATTCTTCTGAAGATCAGTAAGCAGAAAATCAGAAATGGAAGCCTCTCTGATCATACTAAATAGTTCAAATGAGAAGAAAGAATGCATTCTTTTTTTCTTTTCAAGCCAGCCAAAACACTTCAAATGTTTGCGTGCAAGTCTGGGGAATGCAGGCATTTTGCCCACATTGAAAATTAAGTTCTAGTGAATTTTCTTTGAACAGCTGTAGTACTGTCAAGGCTTTGGAGAATGATTTGACTTTTCTTTTTTTGATGAATGGAAACTGCTCACTTTGATCAAATAAGTCTTTGAAAAACTGCAGCTTGCTTTTTAGCGTGATTGTTAGATACCCAGCCCCTAGGTATACAGAATACTAATTCTTTCAGTGCTTGTGGGGAATGGGCCATGCCCAGTCCACTGCAGCTCTGGACTGCTTCAGACTGTGCATTTTATAGGACTGTCAGTCACTCTTCTAGCAGATACTGTACCTGTATTAAAGACGGACCAGGAGTGGCAGTAATACTGATCCAGGCAACAATAGGGCCATTAGTCTGACTCAACAGTGTGCAAAGCTTTA
Organism: Psophia crepitans; assembly: GCA_013399095.1. Taxonomy (NCBI): domain Eukaryota; kingdom Metazoa; phylum Chordata; class Aves; order Gruiformes; family Psophiidae; genus Psophia; species Psophia crepitans. Next base: position 1,506,438 of record VWZZ01002130.1, on the reverse strand, counting down.
GAACAGATTTTAAAGGAAAGAAGTAATTAAGGCAGGACAATAAAACGGAACATACATTTTTTTCCAAAGGTAGATCACGCTGTACTGATCTGATATCTTTGATGAAAGAAATTATCTAGTTAAGAGAAATGCTATTGATTTAACTTGCCTGGACTTCAGGAGAACCTTTAATATAGTATCAGTTTGCAGCTGAGAGCTGCACTTCTGATGAATACAGTAAAGACATACAGGGTCTTCACAGCATTGATGTATGGTGTGATTGACATGTAGGATGGAAAGGAGATGTAGAGAGTGGATGGGACATGGCAGACTATGGAATTGGTGACCCTTACAGCAGTCATTTATTAGGGCCCGAGAAGAGGCAGTACTAATAACTGACGTGTGAAGGGCAACAATCTAATTACAAGTTTTATTTTTTTGAGCCATATTAACCAAGGGACTGTGGAGGTTTCTCTGCATATTCTCTTTTCCTTTTTATGTTCTTTAGTGAATATTGCTTTTTCATGTGTAACAGGTGTATGTTACCTTCCCTTCTTTCCCCTGTCAGGAGGGAAAACTTTTCTCTTCCAAACCCGGATCAGAGCATCAGCAGTTTTGCCTGAGTTTTTTGTTTTGGCTTGGTTTTTGAAGGAATTTGGTTATAAAATACCCAAAACAAACTTTATTTTGCATTGGTTATTTAAATAATCAAATTTAAATAGTTTTGAACTACGGAAAAGCTGGGTGGCAAGTCAACCATCCAGAGATTAACAGAGTTTATGCAGAGAATGCAACCTGATCCCTAATCCTGCTACCTGCTTCCAGAGGTCTTGCTAGCCTTTTATTAGGTAACCCTGTCACTTCAACTATTTGCCTTGGCACTCAAGCATATCAGTAACGTATACAAGTATTATTGTAATTTTATTTTTTATGTGGAAAATCTTATCCCCAGATCAAGTGCTGAAGATCACCCTGTTTGACTGTGTCCAAGATCTCTCCCTGCCAAATGTTTGTTTGAGACACACCTGCACTTACAAATTTATCTCCAGGAGATTTAAATATGTATCACCCATTTTCATTAGTTTACTTGAGACAAATAATACACAGGTTTGCGGGTAACTGATATTATTATGCTTCTGAACTACCATGTGAGTATATATGTTAATGTTTACTCACGTATGGAGGTAAAGGGTGCCATATACAGTTAGTCCTACATTTAAAGGTGTACGACTTTTTTCCATTGAAACAGTTTGTTACTTATAATCTTTACCAAATGTAGTTGTTCAGATTGAAAATGTGCAAGTTTGATTTTTACTTGTTCATTTTTGCAATTAAAACTATAATTTATTTGATATTTCCAAAGCAAGATCAGTGTATTATGTTGCAGTTCACTGTTTCAGAAGATAAAGGATAACAGAGAATACTAACTAATGCCTACTACAAGCCATCATACGAGAAGAGGGTGTGAAGCCAGCCCTTTAGGCTCCTATCTGATACATTTGGGGAAAATACTGCATTTCAAACAGTGACTTAATGAAGCTGAATATTTTCTCAGTGTTACTCATATGTGCTCTTTCCTGGCACCAGTACTTCTCTTTGTGCTTTATGGATGATATTGAAGATTGGGAGCAGTCATAAGAATAACCAAAATACCTGAAATGTGTTTATGATGAGCACATTTCAAAGTCATAGGCTCTTCTTGGCTTGTTTTTATTCCTCTCTTTGTTCCACTTTGCAGACCAAAGCTTGATGGCAGAAGTCTGTTCAGTCTGGCGGGAGGGATGTTTAACAAGATTCTGGGGCTGGTGACTGAGTTTAGGCAAATTCAGGCTGGGGAAAAAGGTGAAAGTTTTTATTAGGAAAGACACAAGCAATGATGAGTTAAGACAGAAAAACTGAGGATGGATTCCTTATCATTAAAAACATTTTAATCGAGGTTGGGTGATTTTGAGGTTTGTTTTAGCCCAAACCCACGTATTTAGTTTCAAGCAGTAACTAAATCAGACGTGAGTTCTGCAAGAGGGTAGCCTAGCTAACCAGAGTCTCTTGCCTCATTAGATCTAGGAATGTTTTTCCCATAATAAGGCTCTCAGTCATTTCACTAAGAAACTCTCATACATCTGGTGATGTGAACCAGAAAGGTATCAATGTTGTTCCAGGAACGGGAATAGAACTTTGTGAAAATATATCCATATTTGGATGCCTCACATCTCTCTAAATAAGTCAAATCTTTTAAGTTGTGGAAATTTTCAACTAAATTATTCAGGAATTGTATGTATGGCAAGCAGGACTTTCCAGCTTTGCAGGAGCTGTGGAATGCAGGGCACCACAATTGAAAACATTTTTTTCCTTTGTTGTACCTTCTCCTTTTCCCACTACAGGTGGAAATGGAAGTGAATGAAAAAAGCTCTACCAGAAAATGCAGCTGAGTTTTTATAACAGACTGAGATTAAAAGATTCTCTTCAGTTTGCATCATGTTATTCTGTAATATCAGCATTTCCTGTTCTCTCTCACATCTGCAAAGGTAAGCGTATTAAAACACCTTTTTGTGATCTGCTTATTCCTTTTCTGTACCATAAATATATTTCCCCATGCTTTTAATAAAAACATGAGAGTAAGATAAAGGAAAAAAAACCAAACCCTTATTTCTCTAATACCAAAGCCACTTATCCTGCTGTGTTGGAGGCTTCTGCTTAGGCTCCCTAATAATAAGCACACTCCATCAGGATCAATTTGTTTTATTAGCAGTACTCTGCTGTAGTTAAGGCCTCCTGGGTGGGGACTGTCTTTCTGTTACACATGCAGATAAGAACAACGGTCTTCCAATTCTTTTGTAGGTATTGCTGTTTTAAAAACAGTCATAACTGATGATTGTTGGTCATTTTTGTTGCAGCGGTTTTGTTTGGTAGTTTGTTATAAAGATAACAAACGTATGTATAACTGATACACTTGTGGTTTTAGCTGATAAGGTGTTGCTCTGCCTAACAGGGTATAATACAAAGATTATCTGGAAATTATTCAATCTGAAAAGCTTATTAAATTGTGATCGGCCAAAATAGTCGATAACTGCCCATCATCCATCAGAGGATGAATAAGTCACAGACAACAAACAAATATATTGGAGAACAACTTCCAGTGAACTTCTGTAGCTCTTCTTGCTTTTTGTTTAAATGGACAGTAGTTAACATAGTGCAGAAATCATAAAGTTAGCCACTTTATCAAGAAAACCACTTGCACTTCTGCAGACTGTACCATTTTTAGGCTTTACAGGAATTGAACACATCAGGCTCGTGCTGTGGACTTGGTTCTTAGGGTGTTGCCCTTCTCTTTGGATAGGTGAGTGAGTACCTGTGATATACATCTTCAGGCTGTCAGCGTGGTCTAGAGATGTGGTCTGATTTTCGTCTCCCAAACTAAGCACCTAAGTCTATTGCAGACTGCAGAGTCTCAGTTTCGAGGTATGAATGAGGGTGTGAAATGAACTAAAAGACAAGCTTAGGCAGAACTACTGATATAGAACTACAAGCAGCTGCTGTGTCCCGAATCAGGCCTAAAGTTTCTGTGAGCCCAACTTGCTGTTAGTGCCAGCAGGTAGCGAGTCAGGCTCAGAAAGTCCATCTTACCTCATACAGTCCTCTTCCTGCTCATGACAAAGGTGCTGTTGTAGTACACAGGGTGCTGTTGTGATCATTGAGCTGCAAGAGAGTAAAGGACACATACTGGAAAAAGATTTCCAAATGAATACTATTAAAGTATTGAATTCCTTCTTCTGCTTTCATAGTTCCCTCTCTCCTTCTATAAATGTGAATCTCAGGATGAATTCAGTGCACACACTTTCATACACATCCCTTTGTATACGTCAAATATGGACGTTTGTTCATCCGTAGGTCACCAAATAGCTCTTGGCACCCAGACAGGCTAGAAGTGAAATAATTGTGTACCACTCCAGAAAAGGTAAAATCAATGTATTTTACATCAGTTTCTGAAACATCTCAACCAGACTTCTGTGAGCTTTGAATCAGACCTTTTTGAAGTAGAAATCAACAGGTTCCATAGCGCAGGGATAGTGCATGGATGAAGGAAAATGTTTAAAATCAAAGAAAACATTAAATATGAAGGTAAAGGTCACTCAGCCCAAATGTTTTCTTCCATTTTTTCCTAGGATTTAATATTGCTAAGAAAAAAATTCAAACTCTCTTGCTGAAGAAAGACCACAATGGGTTGTACTGTACATATAGTATTCAAGGATACACCTTCTTTTTATATGAGCTAAGGCATTAAGTAAACAGAAAGCAAACTGGAACCAGAGTTGTGTGAAGCTGTATTCAGACAGGAAGCTCCAGAGGCAGAAAATGTTGTAGAGGTACTTTCTCTACTGTTTTTCTATTTCTCTTAGAATATTAGTATGTTTTTTGTTTGTTTTTTTTTTCTTCTAGGTGTTTTGCTAGTAAGTCAAAATATTCGTATTCTCTTGTGTTTTGAAAGATACGGAGTTCTGATTTTAGGCTTAGTGATGTCAAAGGCAACTGCCTTTTCAATTGATCTCTTCAGATGCAAAAATAATTTTGCAGTTGTTAATGCTTTGATGTGGTTTGTTGTTTGTTTGGGGGTTTTTTGTTTGTTTTAGATTGCCTTAATTGCATTAAAAAGAAAATAATAAACATACAAAATTTTAGCTAGATATTGAGTGACTATTTCCTAGTACCTGAGAAATAATGTGTGTAATTATCAGTGTAAAGGAGACCCACAAATCAGATAAAATGCTAAATCTTTTGTAGACAATAGAAAAGTAGTAGTATGAAGAAGGAATGTTGATGTTATTTATAGACTTTTAAACTTCATGAGATATTACATTCTATGTTTTCTATATTTTTTTTCTGTCTACTTTGATTAAAAACCAGGATAAAGTCTCATTTAACATCTTCAGTTTCTCCTTTGATATTTAAACCTTTTAGTTGCAAAACTCTAGAAAATGTTCTTAAGGAACAAGAATTTTTGCCCGTTCAAACTTCTGAATTTTTTAAACTACCAATGTGATATTGTAAGCCTATTTTTATACTAGTGCCAGGACTCTTACTCATGAAAACATACAGAAAATACAAAAATACGTGCAAGTTTCTTCTTTTGCTGTCATTTCCTTGTTGAGATTGTTTCCAGAATACTCTTTCCTTTTGCATTCTTATATGTCAAAACCTGAAGCTGCTTTGGTAAGCTTTCCACAATAAAACTTTTACCTGCGAGATGAGTTCTAGTACACTATTTTGGAAGTAGTAAGTTGCCTTCATTTTTCAGCTCTTGCAGAGTTTGAATGGGGTTTGCCGAGAATACAAATTAATTAGCAACTTCTGTTTCTATTTCACACTCCACTTTAATCTTTTTAAAATCTTAGCCTTTTAAAAAAAAGTTCTAAATTTGAAAGCAAGGAAGGTGAAATGAAGGATGACCTTGTGTTTTTTACCTTCAGGCTTCACATACACTAGGAGTGCTTCACTACTTAGAAATTCTTGTCAACTGTATTGGCAGATTTTCTGAGTAACCACGTTAATGTAAAACAGTGGTACACTTTAAACATTTAATCACCCCTGTGTTCTGTGGATGAAGCAAGAGGTATCTCTAAAAGTGTCGTTTAATTGTGACTGTATAAAGTGCTTCTGCCATCTTCCCCTCTCATTTGTATAGACGTTCTTCGTTCTGCTATGGTGAGTGAGCCCCAGGTCAAAGCTGGGCATATGCATGGTTAGTTGCATTTGTACGACCCATATTACGGTTACACAACATGACTCCATGTCCTGTTTCTTAAATAACTGTAAAAAGGGCTATTGAAAGTTATATTTTCTTTGTATTGTTATATTCACGATGAATTAGGATCTGTGGGGGGAAAAAAAATCAGTGAAGAGTCAATAATTTAAAAAGTGATGAACTCTCCAGAGGGTATTAAAGCAAGGGTTCATGCAGATTTACTTTTCCAAGGCTACATTAGTTAACCTAAATTCACATACTGCTATTGCTTCTTTTCCTTTAAGAGAAGTAGAAGCTGTGGGAAAGCTGTTGTTTATCTTAATTACTACTTAGTTTTAGATACTGTTGCTACTAATTAAAATGGTTTAAATTAATATCTCTCATCTTTGCAGCCGTATAAGAACACCAATATTAAAAAACAATTACACAGTGTCACAAAAATCCATTTCATATCTGAAAATATCATTGGGATCTTTTGTCCTCAAAAAGGACCAGGACTTTGCCCTCGTGGATTGCTTCATGTCCTGGAACTTGGATCTTGGACTTTTATCAAATGTTTTATTACATCTTCCATTTAATTTCACTGGAAGACAGGCTGAGGAGCACAGCTATTGGTATTTACCTTTGGGGCTTGGTCACTGTATCATATGGTGGGTTTAGATGGATGTGGTTACAGTTGAACAGTCTATGCTCATGCCAGAAGACAGACTTTGCCTTCAGATGTAAGGCTATTCCCTGGTTTTATAGAGTTTTTAAACTCTGATGGAATAAATGAAGGCTTTAGCTTATTTGTTCCTTTGAAAAACTTTCTTCTCGGCCTTATTTCAGGTGGAATACCTAGGCCTCACCAAAACTTTCCTTCAGCAGAGTCTGAAAAGTTTACCCAGAGAAAAATCGTAGGATAGTGGATTTGTGAAAACAATGTTTGTTGTGTGATTCCTGTAGTTTTCTATATCAGGTAAGCATGACTTTCATGTTATGTCGTATATTACTCTGAATTTAAAAAGCATGTCTCAAAGAAACATATTGTCTCTTGTATTTTAAACAAGTGCAGTATTCAACAGAAATTCAGAAGGCCAGGAAGCAGTATCAAATGGATTTTTCCTGGTTCAAATAGTTTATAAAATGTGAAATATGTAATTTTTCTGAAAGGTTAAAACTGCTTTAAGGATGTGATTTTTTCTGTGCAAAATCACCCAAACATGTCTGCATAAGTGAATTGCAGAGGCAATGCAGGTAATGATCAAGACTGCTGTTTGCTGGCAATGGAGTCGTGTCCTAGCAACTCATGTAATGCATGTAATGCAACAAACAGCCCTCTCTGAGATTTTCATTCAGCTGGTCAACCAGTTCTTTTGCCAAGAATGTCTATAGATTGACAGAATTGGATCTTTGATAGAAGGCAGGCAAAAGGACTTTAATCTTTTCTGCGCAGTCAGGATACTTTATTAAATTCATATGACCTTGAAGTTTGATTAATACAAAGAGAAAGCATATGAAAAAATTCTGAGATGAAGCAACCTGATTCTGCAGCCCTGTAACAAAGTATGTCTCCATGTTTTCTGTCAGCATCTCATTTCATTCAGTTTAGTGCTCTTCCATCTCTCATCACAATAAGTGTCCCCTGAGGCAAATGAACTTCATGTTTTATTAGCAGTTTGTGGAGCAGCTCCCCAGGTTTTAGCAGATAAAAGTACTTCTCTAGCAGACGCCATTAGGAATCCCCAGGAAAGGGACAGGCACATTTCTGATATTTAGAAAAGCAGCGGACAACTATCAAATACACTAGTCTCGGGAAGGTAGCAGTCCTTTTACCACAACTCTTCACATTTCTTCTGAGAACTAAAAGAATGTACAGTAGGAAAAAAAAGTGGCATCATGCCAGTCTGGACAGTGGTAAGCCTTGTACTGGCTCTTCCTAATTACTTGGCTTTTTAAAGATGACCACTCTGTTCACCTCTTCACACATTTCTCACACAACTTCTAAGAGTTTTCAGAGGAAGCTAACAGCTCTGATCTTGCTTCACAAGGTGTCTTCATATGCACTTTCCCAGGCCCAGCTGTCACTATGGATAGGACTCATTTCACCTAACTTGAGCTGCCTATAAACTACTCATCTATTATCTGTGCAGGGGTTCCTGTCACAGTGAAGGGAGTCTAAGTAGAATCAAGACCAATAGAGAGCTCTTCTGGAGACAGACTGTAGAGGCATACTTGAGGAGGAGGTAAACTGCAGTATTTCCAGATTATTCTCAGATCTGTTCTTTTCCTGTTTCAGATGGTTCCTTTCTTACTGAGTTTAGTTATTAGTCATGTAATTACAGATCACCCTTTTATGAAGAGTGATATAAAATGTGCTTCAGTCTTCTACAAGTGAGCTATCAGTAGTCTTTCCTTGTAGATTTGTTTTCTTGCTACCCCTTACGTCCGTTGCTTTTTGTAGTTAAATTTGTGCTTTATCCTTTCTGATTTTGCTTCAGCATCTAGTGCTTTTCTTTCGTACTTGTCCTTAGAAGTTTGACTTGGTTTCCACTTTCTGTACATTTCCTTCTTGTGTTTCAGGTCATTGAAGACAGTGTTGCTTAGCCAAGTTGATCTCTGACCATACTTCCTATCCTTCTACTGTGTTGGGATTGTTTGTGTTTGTACCCTAAACATAATTTCTTTAAGGAACTGCCAACTCTACTGAATCACTTCTGCTTCAGCCATGTTTCTTGTGAGACCTTACCTCCAGTTCCCAGAGTTTATTGGAGTCTTCTTTATATATATAAAATCCATTGGGCTTGAATTGATCTTTCCTCTTGTTTCTCATCTAAAAATAATATACATTATCGCATCACGGTTGCTCTCAACCAAATTACCTTTACCCTCATATTCCCAACCATCCTCCTTCTTGGTTGCTTAGCAGGCAGCCTCTTGGCAGGCTGCTGTTGTAGCGCTTGGCAGGATCTGACAGCTGCTGTAGACCATATGCAGGGAGTGGTTAAATGCTGCTTGTTATAGCCAGAGACAGATACAGCACATTGCTTTGTAATGTGCCACTGGAGATGCTCACCTAAACATTCATGGGGAAACACTTGCATTTTTTAGCTGAGCATTTAATCAAAGCAATGACAAATACTACATATACAGAGTGTTTCAGATGCTCTCCTGGGAAAGCATCTGTGTGGATGTGGAAACACTTTGCCCAGCCTTGAAGTCCAGGTAAGGAGAAGACAAAAACCTCTCCCCTATTTCCTTTGCAGATCTAGGCATAACATTAAAATAATGTGTCTCTTTGTACTGATCTATCTTTGTATGAATCTTTATTTTCTATTTACCATCACTCAGAGGAATGGGAAGTCTCCACTGAGGTTGTCTTATCCATGAGTAAAATTAGATTGTTAGTAGCTTTTCATGTTACTGTTTTTTCCATAGTGTAGTCAGATCTCCTCAAAGAGAAATTTCTTTGTCATAGAGTTGTTTTAGGTTTTGTTTGGTTTTGTTTTGTTGCCTTTTTTTTAAATTTATGTATTTAGAAATTGCCATTGAATTTCTCAAGAAATAAACTGAGACATTATTTAGCTTTTGAAATCACACCATGATGAAGTGAATCTACAGAGTACTTTTTTAACAGTCTGTTCTTCATTGCTATATGTCTCCTCGGTTAAGACCAGAGGAGTTTAACATACAGCTGAAAGTTGATGGTGCCTGCAATGAAGAGACAGAGGCTCTTATTCACTTTCTGGCTTTGCTATGGGTAATATGTGTCTTGACTCTTCTCATTTCAATGCAGCTGCAAAGGATTTTGTCAAATTTCAAGTGTTTAAGCAGAAATTTTCTATGCTAGGTATCTGCCTCAGGGTAATTTTTAAAAGCCTTTGAGCAAAAATAGTTTATAGCTTTTTATATAGGGAAACTGTGCCCTTTTTTTCTCATTTTAAATGGTTCAGGTGACGTTTTCTCTAAGAAGTTCAGGTATTTCGCAGGCTTTGGAAAAAGCATTTGAAAAATGAGGTTATAACTGAGCTTGTAAATTCTCAGTAAAGCCTCTGCTGGACTGAGGTGGCACAGGGGAGTAAACCACCTGTTTTAAATAACAAGGCAAGCACGAGCAAGATTTTTTGGGGGAAAGTGTTGGGGATCACTGGCAAAATAGTTTCAAAGAATGAAATCAGCAGGAAGAAACTGTGCCTTGATGAGCAGTGTGAAAATTGATGTGGGAGGGAAAGGAAAGGAGAAAATGTGTCAGTATAGTTTGGGAGATACTAAAATAGCTAGAGGAGCTGAAGTGCAGAGCCTGGGACTAGCTGAGTACAGAGCTGAGAGCGAGAAGGAGTGACGCTGCGTGGGAGGCTTGGAAGAAGAAGGAGACAGATCTGATGAGCTGGGCTCGGAAGTGTGGTTGGTGTGGGGGGCTGTGAGGCTGACTGAGGGGACTAAGGGAGGAGTCTGGCAGTGGGAGCCAGCATAGAGCTGGCTTGTGCATGGGGAAGACTGAACAGCAGAATCAGGGTGAGATCTGAGGGGTGTTTGGGAAGCTGGAAAGCAGGATTTGCTGGGCAAGCTGACTGGGAATGATATGAGGATGGCTTTTGGAGGTGAGGATTTGCTGGAGACTGGGTTAAAATTTTGCCTGAGGAGTGGAAGCGGGGACTGGGGGAGAAGGGGTCACACCTGGGGTGGGAGCCGAGGGAAAAACACTAATTCCCATACAAATACATATCCTGCAAGAGGGGAACTCAGTGTTGGAGAGCTTCTGGGAAGTGGGGTGCAGGGACGTAGAATTGGGGGTAGCAGGAGTGGAAGACTCTGGGCAGGCCATGCTGATGTTGAGAGCAGGGGAAGCAGGGACAAGCTGTGCGAGAGACCGTTCTCCAGTGCCAGGAATGACATCCTGCACGCCTGAGTCTTGTCATCTTGTTGCAGTCGGCAGGTGAGTCTGACAAGCTTGGGTCTCATCATTGTTGATGCTGGGTTTGCTCAGAAGATAGCAACCCCCTGCCACTAGCAGTTTTTCCACTAGATTATCATAAGTTCGGTCAGAGGAGCTAAATGATTCCCCACTGACAGTGATTTTTCTGCATGTTGGTCTGAGGCCACATGAATACATTTTCCAGTAGTTTTTCAACACCTGTTTTTTAAAGAAACAAGATGTCCCACACAACTTGGCACACTCAGTTTGCAGGATGGATGTGCTCTTGAGATGCTCTAGGGCTGCGCAGTAGGATCCCCACTGTCTACAGCAGATGAGGGAGGGTGTGCAGTGAATCAGGGAAGAAGTTTTAGGATGACAGTTTGGGTTCTTTGTCTGTTACAATAATCCCATGTGGTGTGGAATGCCCACCTTTTCAGAGACTCTCACTCCATTTTCTGGGTACTTGACCAGGCTCTGGAAACCAGATTTGCAGATCTTTTGAGCATTCTTATCTGTAACTGAATCAGCAAGACTATTTTGAACTTAGAGTGTACTGTAACTTTAAATACTCTGAAACGTCAGCTCTTTAGTTTCAAGACCGTGCTGCCAAAAGCCAGGTCCTTCATCTTATGCTCTCTATGACTTAGATCATGCACCACTTTAATGCTACTATTTCCTGACTTCTTACTATCTGATACTGCATGTTCCATAGTAGGTTGTAAAAACATGTTTCATAAAAACAGACTTTAAACATAACATTTCTACTGAACAGCCTATCCTGCACTACAGAGGACACCAGAAAGGACAGGAAAAATAGACCTAGGTTCATGTAGAAGAGAGAAGAATGCACACATGCAGTTTGTCAGTAAGTGTCAGGATGTTTCAGGCAAAGAAGTTATTTCTGTAAAAGAGCAGAATACCTGTATAAGGACTTGTACGTGATTCCTGCACAGGACTTTTTGGAGGAATACAAGAAAGAAAGACTTGAGAGGTATGAGAATAGAGATATGGTTTTGGACAAATGGCTGTTGGACCTTGAAAATTAAGGTCAAAATCTGGACTAAAATGATAGAAGAAGCTGGAGGAGATGAGAGCAAAAAGGAAAACAATTCACGCAGAGATATTTGTTATGTGCTGGAGTGTGAAAAGAGAAAGAGATCGTGACTGTCATCAGTTAATGGCAGAGGAGTGCTAGTGAAGGGAATACAAGAAATATATAATGAGGTGAACAGCAGCCAGGAGGTTGCCTGGGGGCTATGTGCTAAGCAACCAGGACTGTTACAGACAGTTCTGGCTATGCTGTTTGGTGTGCAGTGACAGGAATAAATGAATGAAGTTTACACTGGGAGGTGAAAAGCAGGAGGGGACAGAGAGGATCTAGGGTTGAAACAAGGTGGGTAGACCTGAACGGCAAGGTCAACATTGCTATTACCAACAGTAACTGAGAGGAGAAATATGGGAGGGAACTGTAAGACACATGAAAAGCCAGAGACTTAATTATCAATATAATGAGAAAAGCAGAGGGATATTTTGAGGTCACACCTCCCATGAAACAAGCCTGGGAGGAGGTCATTCATTGCCACTATGGTAGGCGTACATAATTTTCTAAGCTTTTCTTCCACAATCCCTTTTCTCCCTTTCTTCCTCCTTTCCAAGTTTCTTAGGATCATCTAGATGCCCTAGAATAAAGTGCTGAAGGTTGCTTTTCTATGATTGGTTTTGCAGTGGTTTAAATGTCAGTTGATACTTGCGTGAGATTTTGAATTAAGCATTGAGATAAGAAGGCCCTACAGCCTTCTTACCAGGTAACCAAGCAGAGGAGGTAGACTTTGCTCTTGCATTATCTGTCAGGTCCTGAAAGCACTAACAGGGCAACTGTCCCTGCCCAGCCTCCTGGGGCTTCCTCCACCCTGCCCACAGCCCAGGGCCCCATGTCAGCCACCCGGAGCCATCAGTCCCTGCCCCAGCAATGCTGCAGCAGTCTGGTCTCCAGCTCCCTGTGGCCCAGCTGAGCTGGGCCCACCTAGGGGCTGATGTCACTGTGGCTCTGCCTGGTGATCTGGTCTCTTGGCTGAGCCTGACCACCATCTCCAGGTCTTCATCCTTCAGTGGATTCAGGCTGGTGAGGCCCCTGCCACACTGGCCATGTGGTTATTGCACTTGTCTCCCAGTTCCCCATCCCAAAGGGAAGAGCTGTCTCTCATTGTTCCCTGACAATATCAATGGGAAGTGTCCATACTTACAAAATCAAGAACCCGTGGTCTTTCTGACTACAACTACAGGAAGGAAATCAGAGACAAGTTGGATCATATAGTAAGGGCTGGGTTCCAGTGCATGACTGTCTGCAGTGCATCGAATCTCATTCCTCTCTCAACATCTGTGGTAATGTATTGGATAGTATTGCATATTCTTTTCTATACTCATTTCCTTGAGTTTGTTCCTCTTCATCTTTACTTCACTGAACTATACTTGGTGCCTTTTCCACTCCCATTCTCAACCCCTCTTTCTCACAGCATTGTCTCAGCAGGCTATACAGCCTTCCTTTCCCATGGCCCCGGCTCTGCCACTTTTCCTCAGGTTGCTGCTCCCTGCCTCTGGGAGAGTTGCCTCTCTGGGAGTTCTTCTGTCACACTCTGTGCTGCCTTTTCCCATGTACTCTTTTTTTTCCTCTCCTCACGTTGGTTCTTTTCATCCCTAAATTGGCTCTTCCTTTCACTTGCTCTTTTGTGGGCTGGTTGGTAACAGTTTTAGCGTACTGGCAGCCTGACTGGTGTTGGCAACCCTGAAAAGGAGGATTTTAAGGAGTGATTTTAGATGAAAAATTTAATAGCTCTGTAGGTGCTTCAGAAACTTCTTCCAAAAAGGGGCCATACTGGTTTTGGTGAGTTGTTTTTTTTTGCAAAACCACATCAGGAGCGCAGCAGAGGAGAAAGCAGAAACTATTTGTTAGCAGGGGCTAATGGTAGCAGGGGGCTAGCAATATGACTGATCAGAAAGTAAAGTTGAGCTTTTAATACTGCATAAGAAATGACAGGTAGAGAAAAACCTTGTAAGGCAGGACAGGAAGATGACATGGGATGAAATACAGAAGGAGAAGCTAAAAGACAGGCATAAGAGGGTGATATAATGAGAAAAACAAGCAGTTTAATGGTGGCGATGAGGAAGATAGCATTGCAGTTGCTGAGACCAGAAAGAAATCTGATGCAGTAATAGAGGGCTGAGATGACTATTGCAGGGAACAAGAATTTTAGCTTGTGCCTCTGTTGGAAATTGTGACTTTGTACCCACCTCACTGCTGCAAAGTGTGCTATTCTGTAGGATACCCCTGTCCGTACCCAGTCTAGCTCATATGTTGTCTCCCTACTGAGCTTGTACCTGTTCTCCCATAACACCTCTCAGCCTTTGCTGCTGCAAGTGAGATTATGTCAGACCTTGGCTCTTGTTGGCAAAATGACCTAGATCATATGATTCTTCTGGCCCTTGGCTGTCTGCAGCCTTCTGGAGGTTCCTTGTCTATTGATGATCTTCCACTGCAGGGACCAGACCAGCCTGCCTGCTGAGACTCCAGTTTCTGCGGTCTCCCTTCCTCCTTCCCTCCTGTCCATCCATAGTGAGTTGTGCAGGAACAATGGGACTGCAGATTTGGGTGAGCAAGGGTCAATTCACCCTGTTAGAACAGTACGCTCAAAACTGTATCCCGCAAATCTTGTTTTTCCTGTTCATTTGTTATTCTAGCTGTTTCTGGGGGTATTTCTACACGTCATCCCCTCCTCACCTCTATGTACCCATGTACGTATCAGTATGTATGTATTTGCAGTTGTCTTTTTGAAGGGATTAACGGGGCTTAAGTACAGAGTGGGGCTCCGCTACTGAGAATGTTATCTATTTTGAGTGATTTTCCCTACCTTCCACTGAGCTGCCCTACTGGTACCTTTTTTCACTTCTGGCTTCAAATATATCAGCAACACAAACAAGTACTGTTGTAATTTCATTCCTTTAATGTGGAAAGTCCCACTTATCATCAAATAGGGTGCAGAGGATCACCCCTTGTGCTCAGCTGTGACCACGTTCTGTCTTTATGGAAAAATTAGCTTGAGACACACCTTTGTAAGTTTATCACCAGGAGACTTTAAATCCATATCAACCTACCTGGTTGGTTTACTTGGAGCAAATAACATGCCAGTGTAACTGATATTAATGTATTTCTGAACTACACATATGTGTGTGTGTATGTACATGTGCTTATAGTTCAGAAATATATATACATATACACACACGGGTTTGTGTACATCTATTTCTGTACTTGGGTAGTAGGTGCCCTACATAAAGACTTAACATTATTCAACATTTCCAGTTATAGGACTTCTAGTTGTTTATAAAAGTATCAATATACTGGGTTTTTTCAGACTAATTTTTTTAATACTTCTTTTAAAACTGCAGATTTTTCAATTGCAATGGTTCAGCAGTTCCAAGAGAAGGATTAGGGAATGCTGTATTTAAGGACAGAACTATGTACCAGTGACAGCTGTTAAAGGCAACCCTATCTACTCCCTCAGTGGCTGTGCTGGGCATAAACCTGCATGGCAGGAGGGAGAACTTCGAGTGTGATGCGCTAGATCATGTACTCACATGACTTTATTGTTAAAACATCTTTGGACTGTCGAAATATTTCCTAATTTGAAGAGTACTGGAGTTCTATATCAGACCTTGTTTTTGGTCAGGGGAAAAGGAACTCATTACAAAACCAAAGTTGATTGTTGGCTAAGTGTGAGTGGTTGTGGTGGAGCTGCATATGGTATGAACAGTTAAAGTCCAGACCACTAACAGATCTATGGAATGGTTGCCGAAGGTCTAGTACAACAAAACGGAAAGCAAGTATAAGACAGATGGACCAAGAGAAGGCAATTTAAAAGCAAAAACTATCTGATAACTCAGGCATATGGCAGTTTTCTGAAAACCCTGGAAAAATACAATCTCATCATTGAGGAAGAGAACTTTTCTGGGTCAAATGATCTATCCTGAAATACAGGGGACGTGCGAGTAGGTTGCCAACCACCCCTCCATATCCAGTGTAGAATATAGAAAAGGGGGAATCTTAAAAGTAATTGTCAAAAGCAGAAAATTGTCATGTGTTTCTTGAAGGAAACAGAAGGATGGAAAGAACATTTTATGGTCAGCTAACTTGAGAACAAAGATATGAACAATGTAATAAAAAATTTTTTTTGTTTTGTTATGATGAGTGCGTATGTTGGGAAGAAAAGAATCTTAACAATGGGTTAGTAGAGAAAGATGGTAGAATTATCAGAAGTGAAAAGAAGGTTGTAATTCAATAAATATTTCATATTTTGTAAGGACTTCAGGTCTTTTACCCGTCTCACATGCACATGAGGTGATTGGCATTGCTTTCCTCAATAATCTGTTTCCTGTTTGCTACCACTCTTGGCTTGAGCGATTGATCTGGTTGCTCTCATGTAGAAACTTTGGATTATGTTAGAGAAACAGGATCTCACCAAACTGCCTTACTATTTTTGTTTGGGCATTGTTGATTAAGATAACAACTTTGATATAGTGGATTTAGAATTGTATAAAGCATTTCACTTGATACTGCAACATATTTGGCTAAAAAACTAGAAAGCTATCAAATCAGCTGGACACATATTGAAGGAGTTAAACACTAGTTAACTGACAGCCCTCAAAAAATCTCATCACCTGATAGAAATCCTTTTGAAAAGGATCTGCAAGAAAGAGTTCTATGAGGATCGTTCCTCTTACTGCCTGGATTACTGTTTAGTAATGTCCAAAAGAGAGTCTTAAAATTATTTCTGATGAAATCCACAGGATCCAGTAAGACATGCAGAGTTGAAAATACTAAGCCATAGATAGGTAGCGTTGATATAATGAAGTGATCTGAAGAACAAGCAAAACCCAACGCTGCAATATAAGGATGTTATCTAGAAGATTTTATGCTTCATTAAAAATGGAAACCAACCTAACAAACAAATCCAACAGCCCCCCAACTATGTGTAACAAGAACAAAGCAGATTAATGCCTGATATCTAGTTTTAGTATTTTCTCCTCTCCTTGGTGATATGTTATTTGCAAAGAGACATTTAGATCTCTGACTCCTAGTTGTGTTACTTTTCATTAGAAGACATTTCTGCCCCTCACCACAAGAAAGACATCGAGGCCCTGGAGCGTGTCCAGAGAAGGGCAACGAAACTGGTGAAGGGTCTGGAGCACAGGTCTTATGAGGAGCGGCTGAAGGAACTGGGCTTGTTTAGTCTGGAGAAGAGGAGGCTCAGGGCAGACCTTATTGCCCTCTACAACTACCTGAAAGGGAGTTGTGGCGAGCTGGGGGTCGGCCTCTTTTTGCAGATAACTAGTGACAGGACAAGGGGGAACGGCTGCAAGTTGCGCCAGGGGAGGTTCAGGTTGGAGATTAGGAGAAATTTCTTCTCAGAAAGGGTGGTCGGGCATTGGAACAGGTTGCCCAGGGAGGTGGTGGAGTCACCGTCCCTGCGGGTGTTTAAGGAAAGGTTAGACGCAGTACTGAAGGACATGGTTTAGTGGTTAATAGGTGGTGAGGGGATGGTTGAACTGGATGATCCTTGAGGTCTCTTCCAACCTTAATGATTCTATTCTATTCTATTCTATTCTTTTTTTTTGAGTCCTATGGTACTGTCTTTCCACCTTTCATGTGGCAGTCCATTCTGTTGCTCTTTGGTTACAGCAGAACTAGACTATTTATTATGAAGTAGTTGTGTTACTAGACTTACCACACCTTGAGTGAGGAATGCCTTGTAGTTATCCAGTCACCTTAAATCACACTTAATTCAAGGTAGGATGAGGTAAAATGCAAATAGTAGAAGTATTAATTCATTACATCTAAAGTAGACAACACAGTTACAAATATCTGGAAAGAAACATAAGTGAAGAAATAGAAGAAAAAGTTAATCTGATCTAATGGCACTGAATATATCACAGAAGTGGGTTT
>VWZZ01002130.1:1466652-1488785 GCA_013399095.1 Psophia crepitans | reverse complement strand
CCCCCCCCTTTTTTCATTTCCAGGGGACTTGTCCCTCTTCTGACAAAATGACTCTCAGAATTTTCTTTCCTCCTATTCCTCAGGTTGCTCTTAGGTGATTTTCATTGTTGGAGACTGCGTTACACAACCGTATTGGGCTCACCCATCAGAAGAAGCCTTTGGACTTCACCTTCAGGTAGCTTCTCTGAATTGTCATGTTGACCTTGCTTGTTGATGGACAGTTTTAGCTCTTACAGCCAGTCTGCACTTGGAATTTTTCTAAGGGGTCCAGACAGATTTCACCTGTCACCTTGGAGCTCATTCTATCCCTCCTTATGATTTGACCATTCTCCTGAATTAAACTAAGGGTTCTTTTGCTTCCACAAATATGCAAATGTCTTAGAGGGCTTGTCTCCTGTGTTTGACTAGCTCATAAACAGGTTCTTTCCCTCAAGGAGGCAAGTCTCTTCCATTTCCTTCTGGTGACTCACTGACAAGTTTTAACATGAGATATGTCTTGTGACAGACCTTATATTCTGTACCAGTAATTTAATTAATAAATAGAGATGATACAAGTATCTAAATAAGGTAAATTAATCTAGCTGATTATCTGATTCCTGAGACAGGTATGGTAACAATAACTTTCCTGAGGTGACAGCATTTAAGGTAAATGAAACCTAACCTCTTTCTCCTAAGCATCTTCTAACAAGGAGTCGCCGTACAAAATTATTTAGTGTCATATTTATTTTAATTGCTACACAATGTGAAATTGTGTCTTCAGACCACTTCTGAAAAAGAATAAAAAGGCATCACTCAATCTTGGACCTTGTGAGATCAATGAAAAAATCTGACTGACTTTATCTGGCCTTGAAAACAGCCTTTGATGCATTAGAAGTCAATAGATCACACAGTCAAGGGAGAATTGACGTGCAGTGAAGAAAAGGTTAAAGGCTGAAGATCAACCCTTATTTTTCGTGTATCCTTTAGAATGGTCTTACGCAGCCGAGAAAATGCAAAAATATTGGCTAAATGCCATCATGTATAAAAAAACTGCATTCATTTGAATGAGTATTGTAACAGTTTAATGTAAACATAAGTAAATTGTTAATATATGTGACTGCAGGTTTGTTCATAATGATGTTTACAGGTCAGTGAGTGTGACCAGCCATTCCTCTCCATTTCTCAGGTCATGCCTACACTTAGGGAAATTTAGTAATTAGTAATGCTGTTAACTGTATGAGTTTGAAGATATTCTGGTAAAGATGTGTGATGTAATAATCAGCCGTCAGCCCAGAAAGGCAGAAGCCTTGTGTGCAAGTACTTTTTCAGCAATTTAGCTAGTGCTGCCTCTACTGCTGTCTCAGAACATGCAGGAAACCAGTTTCCATTATGGCAGCTGGGATTTATGTACCTCCACACTGTGGGGAGCAGGGGGTACCACAAATAATTCCTGTGTGGTCCTGTTGTATCTTTGTCAAAACAAAACAAAAGTTGAAGTTACATCCTCAGGAAATCCAGGCAATGATGGTTTTATTGCCAGCAGGTTCAGGGTGAAAAATTGGACAGCAGAAGACAGTGTTGCTTGACTTGTTAATGGTGCAGACTTTATGGGTCAGAAATAGAACCTCATGTTTGCGCTTAATGGTTTTGTGGTTAATTTTGCTACTTCAAGTAAAAAGTGATGAAAAACACGCAGCTGAAGAGTTTTTTAATGAGGGCAGCACAGTCAGATCGAACAGAGGACTTAGCTCTCTCTGCAGGAAGTGCAAGGGGACAGAACGAACGAGCGCAGGAGAGGGAATACATTGAGTGTTGAGCTGCATTGTCCTTCTCTCCTTTTATCTGTGAATGTGGAACACCTCCTTTTCTGCTATTTCCTCTCCTGCTTCCGTATGCTTCCTGCCATAGCAAACCATTTTGGTGCTCTTACGCTGCAACAGCAAGAGCAGAAAACATATACACATGCAGTGTCTTTGGGAGAGAGACAGTGGGAGAACTCATCTATTGCTAGTAGTTAGGATTCTCTGTGTGAACGTGGAAGAGTTTCTCTTGCAGTGAATATTGATTCATTTGTACAAAGCAGACAGCTTCAGTGCAAGAGATGGGAAGAATCTCATCCTGAATGCATCATAGGCTTTTGGATAGGCCTGTTGCAGGTTACAGAAAACTTTGTACTTCCAGGCTCCAAAAAGTAATGTAAAAAACCCCAAACACCAAAGTACTGTAATTCTCTGTAATCCTAAACGGGGTTATTGTTACATAATGTGAAGGGATGGGCAGGAACACTAGCTTTAAATGAGGAGAGGGGAGGAGCATTTGCTCATACACAGTTCATTGTTCTGAGAAGGAGGGAATTTTCAGATTTTGAAATGATCATATTATTTGTCCGTTTGACATAATTGTGGTGAGTCTTTTTTATAGGATAATTTTAACTAACTAGCAAAGCCTGTTCTTATAGGGCTTGAAAGGTTTTCTGCTATCATAAATTCTGTAAGAGAATACCATGTTATCTTTGTTGTATTAGTCATATACAAAAGCTAACTTGTATTATCTTTCCTTGATGACAGAAAGGCGAATTTCTGCTTTAGACATCACGTCATCCTTCTTCCTGTGAAATAATATGAACCAGAAGGTGTTAGTTTTCCTTCTCCCAAATTTTATTTTTGGAATATTTCTTTTGGGGTTTTTCTGTAAAAGACAAAAAAATCTAACAGGTGAGTAAAGAATTTACCAACAGAAAGCCTTAATGTTTTCCAGAACCAGGAACACCTTTCCCAAATGTGTTAGAAAGTAACTGTGGAGCCTAAGTGATAATACTATGAAAATATCCAAGGCCCTGTCACTGTGATAGCTATCTTAGCCATGTATGAGAGCAAGAGCACGATAAAAACCTGTTGACATTAGAAGTATTTGAACGTCAATCTCACTTAGAGTAATATTGCTAACATGTTGAAAGTTTTAATTTTAACAAACTTTTCACTAAGCGGATGTGGTGGGTTGTTCCTGTCTAGAGGCCACGTGCCCACCAAAGCTGCTCTTATCGCTGCCCCTCCTCCGCTGGGCAGGGGAGAGAAAATGTAACAAAAGACTCGTGGGTCGAGATAAGGGCAGGAAGAGATCCCTCACCAATTGCTGTCACAGGCAAAACAGACTCAACTTAGAAAAAAAAAATATTTATTACCAAGAAAACAGAGTAGAGCAATGAGAAATAAAACCAAATCTTAAAATACTTCCCCTCATCCTTCCCTTCTTCCTGGGCTCAACTTTACTCCTGAATTCTCTCCCTCCTCCCCCCAGCANCTCCTCTCTCCACGGACCCACAGGTCCTGCCAGGAGCCTGCTCCAGCATGGGCTTCCCACAGGGTCACAGCTTACTTTGGGTGCATCCACGTGCTCTGGCGTGGGGTCCTCCTTGGGCTGCAGATGGAATCGCTGCTCTACCATCATCTTCCATGGACTGCAGTGGAATCTCTGCTCTGGCACCTGGAGTATCTCCTCCTCCTCCTTCTGCACTGACTTTGGTGTCTGCAAACTTTCTCACATCTTCTAACTCCTCTCTCTGGCTGCAAAAGCTACCACTCCTTTTTTTTTTTTCTTTTTGCTTCTTAACTCTGTTATCCCAGAGGCACTACCACCGTTGCTGATGGGCTCAGCCTTGGCCAGTGGCAGGTCTGTCTTGAAACTGGCTGCCATTGGCTTTATCGGACCTAGCTTCCAACAGCTTCTCGCAGAAGCCACCCCTGTAGCACCCTCCCTGCCCCCTCCTGATACCAAAACCTTACCACACAGACTCAAAACAGCAGGATAGTTTATTGCATGTTTGCCATAGTGGAGTCTGGTGACAGTAAACAGAAAATTCATTTTATCTTCTTCCTTAGTTTTTGTGTACAGGGAGATAGACTGAGTGCTATGATTGTCTACAGAGAAAGACACATAAGTCTATTGCATGCTAATGGTTTAATTTTTTTTCCTTGGCGGCAGGTGCTTTTCCTAATCCCACAGAAGACTGGCTGACAGTTCAGAATGATCGCAAAAGCATGCTGGCTTCTGTCTGCCTAAAGAACAACCTTCTTAAATTAAAAAGCAAATTGGATTCTCATGTTGCAAACCAGCTCTTTGTGGAGCACAAACACAAATTTATCTACTGTGAGGTGCCCAAGGTAGGCTGCTCCAACTGGAAGAGAACTATTTTTCTTCTCCAAGCAAACTTGAATGCAGAAGCTTCTGAAATTGAGCATGACCACATCCACCAAACCTCACTGATCAAAAAGCTGGTGACTTACCCTCCTGCCATACAAAAGGAATTCCTGAACAATTACACCAAAGTAATGTTCACCAGGCATCCCTTGGAACGGCTGGTTTCAGCTTACAGAGACAAACTTCTGCACTCTGAGCCATTCTACAGTATCACTGTCGCCAATGAGATCAGGGCAATGTTCAGGAAAAATCAAAATTCTTCTGAAAAAGTGAGTTTCCAGGAGTTTGTCAACTTCATTATAGCAAAACCGCCAAATACTCTTGACATTCACTGGAAACCAATGTTTCTGCTCTGTGATCCTTGCAACATTCACTATGATATTCTGGGTAAGTATGAAACACTTGGGTTAGATTCTGAGCATGTTCTGAAGGTCATTGGAGCACCAGAGAGCCTACACTACCCCAGCTTGAAGAGGTATGGCTCAGAGAAACGAACTAATGGTGCTATCACCTTGGAGTATCTCAGACAACTGAACTCAGAACAAATTGAGAAGATAAAAAAATTGTATCAAATGGATTTTTTCATGTTCAACTATACTATGAAATACGAGGATTATTTTTCCCTGAATGACTAATGTAGGTTAAACAAAGGACAGAGTCTCCTTTGTACAAACTGGAATGAATTTGTCCTCACAGGTGCTTGATATATGGGTTGGTAACTGACTGCTGCTGAGGTTTTACTGGTGTTTGGAGACATGGTTTGTCATCCTAAGTAATCTTATAACAAATCTCTGCCATGATTTGCTGTACTATACAGTACTTTACCTATATGAAATCATTGTCTTCCTGTTGATCACTAATGGCATATGTTTGCTTTATGAAGCCTGTTTATAAATGATAGATTTTGGTCTTTTGGGAAGAGGTAGGGGAAGAATGAAGAATGTTGTTTTTCACAATGAATAATTTTAGAACACCATTTTAAAATAGAAATTATTTTAATTTTTTATTAGAAAAAGCCATATGAAGCAATAAATAATCTGTTTTAGGGTCAAACCACTCTGTCTGCAAGATCCTTAATCACGAGTCCTGTAGGAAAAGAGCAAATAACTTCAGATACTTGAAGCTGCATTACACAGAACTTAATCCTGGTCATATTCTGCTCTAGCCATGCTCTCCCAACAGCCCACCACCCTCATCCCTCAAGCAGTATAGTTGGCAACAGTCCAGCCAGGGTTTCCCTTATATCTCTTCAGAATCTTCTGATTACCAGGTCTGGTGTTCATGGTGACTGCAAACTCTTTTCACCAGCTTTGTGAGCTAAATGGTCTGTTTTAAGAGGGAAGGTCTGAAAAAATGTCTTTTTTTTTTTTTTTTTTTTAGAGAAGCAGTTAGAGGTACTTCTAAACTATAAAACTGGGGTGTTGTAGGATCTAAAATCTCAATGAAAAGGTGACTCTTATGTATTCTCCAAAAGCACTTACAGCCCAGTCAACTGACTGGCCAGTCAGCATGGCGGGGACAACTAAGTTTGAGGTTTCCCCATTTGTGCCTGCTGGAACCCATGAGCCCTTGGGACTTACCTGAGCATGGCACTTAGATGGAGCTGGGTAACCTCAGATAATACATTTAGTCTACCTGTTGCTTTCTCATCTCTCAGGAAACTGAGTGCAAATAAATTGTAGAATTATGGTGATGGGAGCAATGAAGCATATGGGAGAAGCACCTCAAACCATTATCCATTCATATTCCTAGGTGGCTTTGGTTTTAGATCACTGAGGAGTCTCTAACTGCTACTATAGTAAGTACCAGGCTTGCCCCATTTTTAGAAAACATGTATTGCCTAGTCACATTGAAAATTAATATGTGACCATATTAATTGTGGCACGTTTTAAACACCAGTTGTGAGTATTAGCACCATCTTTCGGAAGATGACAGTCTCTCAGGAGCTAACTTGAAAATCTCAAATGCACGTAGTTCCTATCAGCTATATCTGCAAAAGTACAAAGGCTGGCAGGCTAGTCTTGGATCCAAAGTTGGCTCACAGCTTCTCATTACATGGAAAAGGACAGGGACAAAATAACTTAATCACACTGCAGCCACCAATCTGTATAGCCATTGCTCCGAAGGGAAGGGGAAAAGAAACTGGGAAAAGTGGATGCAATGGGATTTCGGTCATGAGGGTTTTGAAGAGAGCAACCTATGTAAGGAATGGAATGCAGGGATGGCCTACCCCAGAGGGAAGATGCAGTGATGTGTTGAACATCAGCTGAAGACACTGATGAGACCATGGTGACAGAAGGAGGCAGAGGAAGAAGCTCTGTGAGTCTCTCCTTGATAGCAGATGGTACACAAAGCCAAGACTACTGCTCAGTACATCTGGCAGCTCTACATGGCTGGCTATTCCATAAATGAGACAGCTTTGGCATAGGAAGAGATCCGCAGTGAGAAGACCAAGCAAGGAGAGCTAAACATTTTATTTTTTTTTAAATAGCTTGTGATTTTATGCAGAGTGATTCATGGCTCTGGACCTGACTCTCACCACCACCGTATTTGGTGTCCCTGCAGTCCCACTATGCCCTGATATTGGATTGTTCATTTTGCCCTGGAAACCCTGTCGTTCACGTGGACTTTTTTTTTTTTTTGTTAATTGTGCTGAGGCAGAGAAAGCTGAAAATTACTCCCATCAAAGTTAAGATTATGCAGAGGGATCCAGATCCAGTCTCTCTCTTTCCTGAATCAGAGCCACCTCCAGCCACATGCTTCTCCTACTTTCTTTGCCAGATCATGCAGGGGAAGAGGGGAATAAGATTTGCTTCATAACTTGCTTCTATATCATAAATTCCTCCAGAGCTATAAACTTCAATAAAGATACTTTAATTTTGTGGCACCATCAACCAGCCTAGGGAAACTCCGAAGAAATGAGACTGACAGAGTTTGATAGGTGACTTTGCTACCAGCACTCTAGTGTTAACTCTCCCCTCCTGTTTCTCGCTGTTGGATACGAGTGGCTTTCTATTCTTACTTCCTCTTTCACACAGGTTTACATATTCTTCCTACAGCGGTAACAGAAAATGGATGGCTAATTAATTCATCATAAGCACTAGTCAGTAACAGAAGGCTGTCTATTGATGCAGAAAAATCTCTATACTATTGGCAACGGACTTCCAGATTTGACATTTGCCTATAAGAAACTGTAAGTAAGTAGTGCATTGCCCGGAACCACTGGCTGCTGTAATGCTGTTTAGCTGCTGTGGGTCTCAACAAAAAAACCCGCAGAGGAGATGTGTGTGCATGTGTGCACATATAAGAACAGTTTTAGGAAGCAGTGTCATAGAAGAATGGTGTAAGTTGTGCATTACTGATGATAACAAAATAACAGGTTGATATCTCTTGGAAAAGAGAAAAAATGGACCCTGGGCATCACCTTACAAACAATCTTGTAACATTCCCCTGCAGGCATCTTTCAATGCTCAACTCATTTTACTGCATTTCCATTTCTGTGAGCTTGAGAATATTTCCTAACACCCCACCCCACCCCAAGAGCAGCTGTGCAGTGGTGCAGGAGTACATAAGAATTCTGCAATATGTTTCAGAGTTAATGAAAACAATGGCAACTTGCTGTACGTTATAAAAATCTTTCACAGTTTGCAAAGACAGGCATGAAAGTTTGGGCTGAGCTCAAAAGATGAGTCTCCAGGAGAAAATTGCAAGGTCCTTTGCACCTGCATTGAGTTGGCTCTATTTTTAAGCAATAGCTTTAAGCGGCAATGCTTGCGGAAAACTCTGGTCTATATTTCCTAACATGAGAGCGACTGCCCTTGCTCCAAGCAGAGTGGGGACTGTACCACCCTGTTTATTCCCCAGGTGGAAAGGAGAAGATGACTGTCTCTTCATGGCCTAGGTGAGAGATTTCCTGTACTCTTCCCTATCAGTGCACTGTCCAGAAGAAAGGCTCTGAGCTGAGCTGACCTCCCTCCTGCCTTTGCCCAGAGAAGAACCCCCCGTGGAGCTTCTTTCCTTTGGGTGCTAACTCTGGGTGATATTTTCCTGGGAGGAAAGTGGGTGCTTGCCGTTGGGAGCAGGGGTGGAGGTGGCATGGTGTGGCTCAGGGCTTTGGCCCTGGGGTGGATTTGAAGGGTCACAGGGTGCCATAATTCATCTTTTGATTCATTGTTTTATGCATGTGATATGACCGTTGCTATGTTTCATTTCTTATAACCATAATAAACTGTAGTGAGTTAACATACTAATCTATTTGTTCATCCTTCTCAATAACATCTGTTTAAAAAAAAAAATTACTCAGAGCTATTCCATCAAATCAGAACATAGGCCACAGGCTATTAGACAACAATAAATACAAAGCCATTTCACTCTGCTTTGGTACATTAATATAAAGGTGTCTCACAGGACTTCTAAAGAATTGAAAGAATTAGCAAATAGTAGTGAGCACTGCAGTTTGGAGAAAAGATGGAGCTAAGCAGGGAAAGGAAGAGAAACAAAAAATCTTGCAAAGTCAAGCTTGCAGCTTTCCAACAAACCTGTCTGTCAGCAGTGAGGAAGTAAGAGAGAATTTTCCAATTCTCGTGAATATCCACATGCACACCTTTCAAGAACGGTATCCACAAACCTGACATCATACAAGTAGAACAGACCTGATAGTTGATCAGTATATGTCAGCAATGGAGACCATGTCATCAGGTGTTCCTTGAAGCAGATGTTTCCTCTGCTTAAAAGCAATGATTCTGCCCCTAAGCAGTCCTAATTTTTCACACAGTTTTGCCTTAACAGGCAAATAGTGAATTAGTGTTTTCTTGTTCAGAGAGCTTCCCAAAGCAGGACAGCTGTGAACAAAATAAAAAGCATCCACAGAAGAACAGCATGAGCAATGAAACTTTGAGTGTTTGCCCCTCCACGGAAGTTTCCTCTGACCAAGACGAAGAAGAGGAAACACCACTTGTATAAGTCATTGCTCTGCAAACAAACTGCAGCCCTCACGGCTCACAGCTCACACCAGAGGTACCACAGTTCAGCCAGTACTGGAGCTCAGAGCAGAACTTAGCCCGAGCACCCAGAGCTGAATAGTCTACTCCAGTTTCTATTTCTATGCTTTAGCAGAAGTATGGGGAAAGCTTTTTACCTACAAATCTATGACTAATATCCCCACTCCCACCTCACTTGATTGCATTGTCCCCCCTTTTTTTCCCCAGATCCCTTCTTCAGTATTCACCTGAGCTGCATGTATGGACTGCTGCTGAGTTCCCACAGTTAGGGGCCACCAAACAGGTGCTGCAGATGCTGAATTATTCCGGCACAGCTTGTTGCCAGGTGCGTGTTGCTGGATGTATTGCAACTATTGTCAGAAGGCTTTTTGTGTGAGAAAGTTGCTCAAGCACCTGCTCCACGAGTGAGATATTACTACAAGGTGAGATGTGAATATAAAGCGAAGGACATTTTGAAGGCATTTCCCCCCTAAAAATAAACTCATCCTCCATTCAGGTAGGTTTAGTGGGTAAGTGAGAAAGGTAATTTTAGGATCATTGACATCAAGTCTCAGAGGCCCCTGTTAATTATAAACCAAAGGAGACAGGAAACCCTCTCTCACGAGGGGCATCATTCTCTGCAGGGTTAAATTTTGTTTACCCCTAGAGATTTGTTAAGACTTGTCCCCCGGGGTGCCAACATGGTTAAGGAGGCCCTTGAGACTTCTAGCTTTTGATAAGCATGGAAAAGTAGAGTGATGAAACTGGGAGAGAATTGACCTGACATCTGAACATTAAATGATTGATTCTGGGTCTATCCTGTTCCAGAAAGACAGCACAGGTAAGAAACTAAAACAGCGGGGAAAAAATCAATCAAATAAATATACACAAATTAACATCCTGAAGATTTTTGGTATTTAGTAACTGAGTAGTACATTTTTTGGTCTTTGTTTATTAGGTTCCTGTCTGGAAGGCAGAGATTATGGGTTTGGCTTTTTGGGGTCTTGCTGTGCAGCAACTACTGCTACAGGTAGAGCCCTTTAGGTTTTGTAATTTTAAGCAAAGGGCCACAGTGATGGTGGGTTGTTTGGGGTTTTTTTTTGTAGTAATACTCCTTGTTACTGTGCAAAGCCAGACACCCAGTTAGCTGTACACAGTGTCAGAATTTGGATTTGTTCCCCACGTTCCCGTTGCTGTGGTTTACACGCTGCGGGACTCTCAGGACTCTGCTGGCAGCTGACTCTGTGCTACGTGTTAGGCATTTGTTACAGGCTCTGCCAAAGCTTTTCATTCTGCTCAGGTTTGGGGTTTTTGTTTGCATCTGAAACAGATTCGGCCTCCACATTCTGCAAACTGCAGGTTTAGGAGTTGATGAAAATATTTAGTCTCTCTAAATTTGTAATAATATACATAAAAATCAGCTCTGAAATAGCTGTTTTAACCTCTTCATATGTAAACTGTTCTACAAATTCTTTATATGAATTTAAGTCTTGCAGCCTTAGTAAAGACCATGTACTGCAATTCCTGTTTATTTTGCTTTATTTTTTTCCTAATTCGTGTTCTAATAAACCTTGGATATTGTGAGTTTAGAATATTTTTCTGTCTTTCAGGGCAGCACACTGTAAGGCAAAGGTGTAATCAGGTCTGCCTAAACGAGCCCCTAACTTGGACACACACAAGGCTCTACAGTAACGATTAACAATTTAAATCTATCATTGAAGGAGAAGGTGTCTATATTGATTACAATGATGTTGTAGTGTTTGAAGGGTGAAATATATAAATAAATCAGTACATAAATGAATATTTCCTGCGTCAGGATAAGGCATAGCCAACGTGCGCGTCTCTATCTGAAAGCAAGGAAGGGATGTGCTGTTCAGTAATTGGTAATATTTTACAGAGCTGTACTGCAGTGCTTCATGTTCCTGTCTGACTATGGAGACTTCCACAGGACACCCCTCCAGGGTGAGAGACACATGAACTCTGAAAAGCATGACAAGAGTTTCTGATACAGCGTTAGCAAACTGATTCGGATGTTTGCACAGCATTACATCAACCAGTCAGAGGAGTGAACATGGCTTTTGTCACAGCTATGTACGTGGAGTGCTTTCCACATTCGAATTAAGATTAAAGACGACTCTTGATCAAAATTTTTCACTTCCAGGGTTACTGCTGTAGTCCAAAAAGTAAGATCTGGTTGCTGTGGCTCTTGAGTTTTGGGAAAATCACAGTCCTTTATCTGTGGGACAGGTGTATTCTGTGCACACTGACCAGCAAGAATGCCTCAAGGGCTCTGAGCTCAGGATGGTTTGGCCTGGAGATTTCAAGTGGTCATAGACAGGGGAGAATACAGGTCTTAGAAAATACCACAGCTGTAATTCAAGCATCTGTGAGAATACATTAATTAAATGCTTGTCTCCAACAGTATAGATGGGAGATTAGAAGAACTGCGCTTGTAACCTCTAGTGCTTACCTACTAAGTATAATGATGGTGTTTTCCCATTCTTGAGAAATGAAGGGCTAGCAGAGGTCTACACAGCACCTTGCACCTGGAAGAGGAGAACTGGGAAGTCCAAGCTGAATCCTTTTACTGAAGTGTGCAAGAATGTTTGGGACACCAGTGAGGACCAGAAATGAAATGTTTGAAACAAGAAGCCTGGGGACTACAGCCCAACACTGAAGTGGGGCTGAACACAATAAACACTGGTTCACCAAGGACTTTGTGTCTCTCAAATTCTGCTCTATAATACAGCTCACATTCATCTGACCTACCCCTGTCAAAAGGCCTGGGGTGGCAGATACACTGCACTTCCTTTCTAGAAAAGTTCTTGGTGGAATTCCTGCAGGTGTTGAAATCAGCATTCAGTGCTTTTCCACTGACATGTGTAATGGTTAATTCCTCTGCCCATTCCCCCTAGACATCTTAGAAAATGAACCTGAAGGGGTCTTCAAGAGACTGTTCCAGGATTTGTCACCTCTCATTTGCTGGCTCATGGCACCAGAGCCCTAGCTCCCCACTAAACTTCCTGATTTTAGCTCACAGTGCCAGCTGCTGCATGCAACTGGCTGACAAAGCTCTTCAGCAAACAGCTCAGCAAGCCGCGAAAAAGGCTTTGCACACTGGTTATGTTTTGCAGAACTTTTGTTGATCTTTGTTGCTCTCCTTTGAATTCTCTGCAGTCCATGTGGTCCCCACCTCTCCTGAAGCATGATCCCCAAAGCTGGGTGCAATCCTGCGATGAACGCCACACGGATTGAAAGCATGAACTCAGGTACGTCACGTATTACATTCCCATTTGTACTGTGAATTCAATGACTTGTACTAGTGCATCGCCTCTTGTGTTTTCAAGACTGGGCCATGATCCTGCATCCAAACATCCCAGGAATCGAGACGTGGATTCTAATCCAAGATTTTGAACCTGGAACTGTTAAAACTCCTTAGGCTTTTGGATTTGGGTTTTTTTCTGCCTTTTCTTTTGGCAGCTAGCGCCCTTGGTAATTAAACAGTTTTAAACTCCCGTCTGCCTGTGAAGCGAGTAGCCGATTATTCATCCAGGTTCGTACGGGGCCATCTGGTGGCGAAGGGTGAGCCAGGCAAGAGAGGCCAACCCCAAAGCAGGCACTTGGTGGCTTGTGTCAATCTGGTTTTGTCCTGACCTCCTGTACCTCAAGACTCTCAGGCCTGTTCTTTGTCTCCCTCTCCTTCTCTCTCCCCCTCTCTCCGATTATCTCCCTCTTTTTCTGGAATAAGAATTCAGTTTCAACTTGGTCACTAGTTGTTTTCTTGTCCATCTTCCCTGACTGACATGTGAGGACTGTCCAGCTTCTGACACTGGACAGTTACCTGGTGCTGCTCCAGCAAGAACTTCTTGTTTCTGTGTTGCACTCAGCTTCTTCCATGGTGAAAACTTGCTTTTTTCTGAGGTTTGGTTGGTTGTTGGGTTGTTTTTTGGGGGTAGTGGTTTGTTTTAGTTTGGTTGTTTTTTTGTTTGGGGGTTTTGAAGGGTTTTTTGGGTGCTTTTTTCTTTTTTTTTTTTACCTGCAACTGGGCTGGAAAATATGCCATTGTGGATTTGACTTAGCAGCTCCCTTGTTAAGCTCTAACTGAACTTTATGGTTCACTGTTATATAGCAATGAATCATGAAGACGGTTAATTTTCAGTTGCCTACATTTGAAAAGGCATTTTCTTTTTTGTGCTTTGATTCACCTCTGACATTGTTTCGGGGCAGCATTTATCTTTTCGTTCTCTTTGAAAATCTCTTTATGAGTTTGATCTTCGTGTGACATCTGTAAAACAGGGTGTGTTATATGGTTCTGTGTGAACATCTAACCTGCCATTAAGCATTTTCTGTGTACAGGGCAGCTCAACACATCTATTTTTAATCTCAGCCAAAATTCTGCCAATGTATTTACATGATAAAATCTACAGATAACATTGTTTTCCAGGAATCCATGTATGTGTGTATCAAAGGGAAAAAGTTTTCATAAAAACTATCAAAAACTGCCTGTGAGGGAAATGTAGATCCTAGAATGAAAATGAAATCGAGCAAATGCCTAGACACTTCATATCAGTCTCCCTGTATGATCTCAGCCCAGTGTTTCCATTTCTGAAGATGCTTATGTCCTCATGAGGCAATTTGGCAAATACTTTGATAATATTATAAGAGAAATAGGATTCATTATTCCTCCAACTGAGTTACAGAAAAAAAACCCCAAAACATTAGGTTCTAGACAGTAAGCATAATAACTATTTAATAGTCACTCTTGCCAACTTTAAAAAACAACCAAAAAAATCACCCAAAGAGTGTTTCTTCAGGTTGATAACAACCCCATTAGAGAAGCAAAGGCCTTCTCCTTGCAATTTCAAAGCAGATGTGGTTTTCTTTGCTTCCTGTCTGGTCACCATGCAGCCTTGCAAAATTGTACTTACCGAAGACAATAATATAGGGATGCATGAATAAAATATTCTTGGGATTGTTTTCTTTTGCTGGTTTTTTTTCCCATGGTGTTAAAGACCATGTTAATTTTTTTTTATTTTTTTTTTTTTGTGGCAGCAGAAGCATGCAGTATTTCCTCCCTAGAACTTTTGCAGGGCTATTTTCATTATCACGGTTTATTAGGACATATATTGTAACTAGTCTCATCAAATAGATGAAACAGTGGAAAGCACCATGAGTTCAGGAGGCTGGAGGAATGCTTAATTGCTGAGCCACCTATACTGTCAGAGGAATCAGAAGAATTTGCTGAAAGATTGACCACTCCTGGCTGTAATGCAGTAATGTAGTTCCTTACAAGGAAGAATAGGTGGTTTAATCCTGTCTTGCTTACAGTGCCTTTTCCCAGCAATCTGCTGTCTTGGAAAGAAAAACAGAGATGGAAACCAAATCTAATGATCTGAAATCCCAGTTTAGTTACTGAAGAGATCTCCCGGTGCTCTTAGCAATGGCGGAAACACCAAAGAGAAGTGTTAGACATTAGCTCAGCACACGGATATAACAGCGTTAACTTTTGCAGTAGGGTCCTGGGTAGTTTGTTCATGTACAGAGTTCAAGAATCCATCAGAACAATGGTGTGGGAAAGATCAAAATTTATCCACTAGGCTGAAGGAAAAGACAGAGCAATTTAAATGAAAAAAGACAGATTTGTGGCCCTAGGGAAAGTAGACCTTCTCACAGCCCCCATTATTGATTTACTTTGGCAGAAATTGAGAGTTAATTAATGCAAATTAATGCAAAAATCAGAGGTTCAGCCTACTACCTGCTTAGCTTTCAAAATCATATGAAAAAAAAGTAATTAAAACTTCATACACATTACAACAGAAAAAGCTTGGAAGAACCAGACCTTAAGGATACCTTTTACATGTCATTTTATCTACTTTTTAGACTGATTTACTCTAGCAGCATTTAGTGCTACAGGCTGTCCATCGTGACTGGTTACACAGCATCAATGGTTATGTCGTGGGCAGTGTCGTGCTTGCACTGGCAGCATCGTTATGGTTACAGTTCTCTGACTATTTAAGAGTCTCATCAGACACTTTTCAGAGGCATTACTAGTAGCGGTAGTTCTGGGGACTTCTGGATGAAGACACAATATGGGTTCTCTGTTCTGAAGGCAGAGCCACTAACGTAACTCGGCACAAACGTTAAGCTCTGTTTCGGTTTTAAACGCTGCTTAGGTACCAATAGCCTTGCAATGACCGGCACCACCAGACCAGGCTATCCATAGCTCGTATGGAAGCCCGAAAGCTACACGCCGGAGGAGAAAGGGNCGGGCGGTGCTGGGTGAGCTGTCCGCGGTGCTGAAAGGCGGCCCGGCCCTGGCGCCCCCGGCAGCGCCCGCGGCTGCCCGCCCCCGCTCTCGGAAAGCTCTCCGCTTGAGGAATGTGCCGGGTACGAGTAGCGAAAGATCCTTTGAAAACAGCGACAATAAGCATACGAGTGTTAAATTTGCTCCTTTGACTCCAAGTAATGAAAGCAGGTGTAAGTACTTCTCAGGCAAATAAATAAAAAGCATGCAAATATTTAATTTTGTGCAACAACAAGAAGGAAAACCTCAGTTCCCTGAATATTTTTGCAAAGTATTTTAACTTTTATTCTGTCTCATACTTCTACTTTTGTTCTGTATTTCAGTTGATTCCAGAGAACAAATAATCAAGTCTTGTGATAAAAATCCCTGTCAAGTTCTCCATCGTACTGTGATCTAATCCACAACACTGGGCAAATGTTTGTGCCAACAGGCATGCTGGGGATATGCAGGAAACAGAGGATTGTTATAGGCAGATTGGCACTGATTTACAAATAAACCATGCCAAAGAACTCCTATATAATCCTGAAAAATTCCCCCTAAAATTTTGAGTAATTTTGCGCAAGCGCAAACTAGAGCCTTATGTTAAAACAAAGCTGCTTGCTCTTTGCTTAGCAAATACTCCTGCTTACCTTTTCCCTAAAATATGCTTATATGACATCACTAATAACACTACAGTGTGCAGTGTGTCTATGACTTTTCAGGATGTATTTGGTTTTTAGCGCAGCACTGTCAAATGAACTGGCAAAGCAAACTGTGTGGACAAGGAAATCTTTAACATACTAAGTCTTCCCTTCCCCCCCCCCCGACTATTCTATTGAATAGAAGCTTTAAGAGTTTTCCAGAAATTTCCCTCTTGAAAAGAGAAATAAAAACCTGTAACTGTTGAGATATAAATTTCTGACCACATTTGTGTTAAAAAGACTATTTCAATCCAGCTATCATGCCAGATTCATTACTGTAATAAAAACTACTAGTGATGCTTTCTGTGGAAAACATCAGCTTCTGCTTGAATCTTTGTTAAAATCTAAACTAATTATTTCAGATTTCCAGTTTTCTCCATAATCTGGAGATTTTTTAAAAAATAATTTATAGTTTTAGATGTGTTAAAAGTGTAATAGCCTCTTGCTGAGATATCTTTTAATCAGTTCTGATGGGGAAGAACCATGAGTTGTTCTTTAAGTACACCCCTGGATTGCAGGGTGAATAGGTGAAATTAAACTTCTAGAAACAGTCCACCTGTGTACACAATGCAACATATCTTGCTCTTCTTTACACTATAGTAAAACAGGAGTAAATACACAGAGTTTAATGTGAGCGTTACTGTAAGCACAGGCAAACAGGTTCCAGTTTTCTGAGCGGGCTATAAATGTCTAGCCAAAAATAACAACTGTGCCTACTTAGCGTAAGGCTAATAAGTGGTTTCACTGGAGTAATTATCTTTAAATCAAATCTTCACACTGAAGCTCTCATGGTCAGCTCACAGGGAACTATGAGGAATGTGGTTGTTAGGGGGAAGTGTGACCTGTAATAATCTCAAACACGACAGCAAAAATTCCTCTTCTGTTATGACATTTTTGTGTGGATTTTCTGCTAAAATGACAGTTGTGGAAGAGAAATTTTTTATTTAAGACGAGAACAGGCAAAACACCAGCAGAAACCATGGGAGTATCTCAGATGCTCTTCCACGAAGCTGCAGCCACTCTGAGGAGGCAGCACACAATTCACACGTCAAACTAACACGCCTGCAGTCAGCGATGCTGCTACCTGGCTGCTCCTTTCAGCACACGCTTCCCATCATGGAATAACACACCCATGGCCCCTTCTCCTCCCCTATTTTATTCTGTTCCCTGGGTATGTTGGCTCCCAGGCCAGCAGTGAGAGGGAGAAAAGTAGTGGTGACAGGCTGAGAAGAAAGTGCAAAGAAAAGGCCTTACTATTCCCCTTTCATGAGGAAGAACAGCAACAGTCTGCAGCAAGAGATGGGGCAGATGTGGGAGAAAACTGTTTTTCCTGCCAGGTGTTTTTCCCTTCCTTGCAACCTTCCTTCTTTTCACCTCCTACTTCCCATAGTACTTCTCTACCCTTCCCTACAGAGTAACCCTCTGCTCTGTATAGCAGCAGACTACTGTGAGGCATTTTGGTAGCAGGGGTGCTGTGTACGCACCTTCCCTCCCCCAGCCTTATCCTTCTGTCTTTTCTCAGTGTCATGGGTGTCACCTTATGACCTCAAACACTTGCAACCCCTTTTCCCAGGGAGCAGCGGCAGCGGGCTGTGCTGGAGGTATGCTGTCTCCCACACTACCTCCTCCTCTTGCATCTGAGTACATGAAGCAGCTGAACAGTTCGAGGTACTTTGGTTCAGGTGTATGACTTGGAGATGTAGTTTTAACTCCAGCCACGAAGGGACCTAGAGATCTATAAAGTACAATTTTCCACTTCACAGGGACAGAAATATGTTTGGGTTAGTACTTAGACACTGTTTAATTTAGGGTTAAATGCACTACCTTGCTTTGCAGACTACTGTATCTTTGAAGAAGAGCTGAAGGACTGATAAAAAACGCGCTTTGCGAAAGAGTATCCTTGAAAAAGGGCTGAAAAACTGATAAAAAGGAAACATCCTGCCCCAGGAGGCGCTGAGAGCTGGGTGATTGCCAGCAGTTCCTGCTGCTCAGGAGTAATACTATGGGGTACTAGCAGCTGAGCTGACAACAGGGCTGGGAATGGAAAAAGTGATTTCTGCATGTGCTGATCCGCAGATTCTGGGCCAGAGATCCAGAGCAGGGGACAGCTGAAGCTTGTGTCACTGCACATCTTAATAATCCAGCCACAGTACGATTTTAAAAAATTGCTGCCTGAGTTACAGCTATGCTGCTTCTTAGGGAAAAGCAGATTCCTAAATCCTTTTCCATATGGCATTCATTGAGCAGATGTCCAGAGTTTATATCAAAACTCTCCAAGCCTTGTATAGAGGAAATTGGCAAATAGCCTACAAAAATTAATCCGAAAAATAAAGAGCTCCTATTTCTTGTAGCAATTGCTTTCACGTCATATAACCTGGGTTTGGAGTCTCATTCTCCTCTTGCATGTGGTAGCTATGCACCTGGATAATTTGATCTGGTTATGTTTGCACGGCTGTAACATGCACTAACCTGCTCACTGAACCTAGTGAGCAGCAAAGACAGCAACTGCAACATCCAGCCAGGGTTCCCAGCCCGTTTGTAGCTGGAGACTGGCCGATGAAGCTGCCTGCCCTCGCTGCTCCTGCTTCTCCGCCAGCTGGCCCAGCCCAGAACCTTCTCTGCTCCCACCTTCTCTGGGCAGGGAAGCATCATCTTTCCGCAGAGCTGCTCCTGACAGCCACCACTCCTGACGGCAGTCAGCCCACCCGTCGCTCTTCCTTTTTTGCTCTCCAGGTCTCCAGCAGCTGTGATTTTCATTTCAGCCACGGGGGGGAACCTTAGCCTTAGTCAGGAAAGGTCCGTGGGCGAGCTGGGATCTTCCCTTGGGCCCCACCAGCTTTCAGGCCCACGTACCTTTTTTCAAGTCCTGAAAAAAGGCGTTCCTATATGAAAATGTACTCATCTTTTTTCCTTCTCCAGTTACATCCTGAAAGCGATATTATAACTACTTATAAACGTTATCTTGCTTGTATCTGTTGCACCCAAGAGAGAGACACGTGAATCACAACTCTCAATTACTTTTCAGGTCTTCTTAAGTCATGCTCTAGTTGGAACTGAAGGACGTGGTATTTCTCAGCTGTCACGCTCTAAGCCCTCTGCAAAGTCTCATGTGGCCAGTGAAGTCTTTTGTATGTGCAAAGCAGGCCCCGTTAAACCCAAGGCTCCCTTCTACATCATATTTAAGCTTCTGTCTACACGAAACCTTTCATACCTGTTAGAAGCATCCATAGCATCTCCTTTGCCTTTCAGTTGTCAAGGCTTAGAAACACTATGGGAATGCAAACTGAAAGGAAGTAAAAATAAGCAATACGCTTAGACATTATAACAATGCTTAGAAAGGGATTTCATGGGGATTTTCTTTTTTTTTTTGGCCAACATAAATAAAGGCAGAAAGGTGTTTTTAGCAGCAGGAGTGTGTGAAATGTGAAACCCCGGCAGTGAGAAGTAATACCGATCGAATCGAAATGACTGTGATAAACAAACCTCTTTACCCCTGCAGGTGGGAACGTGGTCCAGTGGTGACAGTAGCAGTGAACAAATCTGAAGTGCCCGTTTCTGCCCCTGACTCACACGCGTCTGTAGCCAACTCATGTATTGTCTGTACATCGGTTTACCCATCTGTAAAATAGGGACACACATATCTGTATCTTATCAGATCTGGCTCTTGCCAAGCGTCGTTAATGGATGCTGACAGCCCTTTGCTGTCAGGAATGAAGGATTTCACAAGTGGAAAGTACAAGTCACTAACACTGCACCAGGATGCCAGCACCACTCCTTTTGTTGAAACGGTTGTGCACTTACAAGCTAACGTGGCGATACTCAACTGACTGAAGAATCCCTTTATTCTCCCGGTAGTGCTGAAAGACTTTGAGTTAAACCTTACACAAACTTCAGTGATCAGTAGCTCTCTAGAGCTGATATGCTGTAAAAGCAGTGAATGAAACCTACCTAATCTTACCCGACTAATTACCACTAATCGATATTATTAAAATTACATTTTTCTGTTTTTATGCATGTATTAATTTATTGAAATTAAATGTATCCTATCTATTTTGTTTCTTCATTAGTTGAAGATAGAAGTTGGAATTAAAACCTTTAAAATTATATTTTATAACTATTAAATAATCTTAGTCCTCTGTGGAATGAGTTGGTGGTCTCAGAACCGTTGCTAAGGTTCATGTTTCCTAAACAAGGTTTCCTAATCGTAGACCACACATAATCCTGTAATTGCAGAATCAGCAGACAGAGCAACGGCTAAAAGTGGCTGGAAACCGAAATGTCGTTCCATGTGCAGCAGGGCTCACTGAAGGGTTCCTCTTTGGCCTGTGAAAGCTCGCACTTAACCTCCTTCCTGTGAATAAACTCTCTTTCCATCTTGCTTGTCTACAGACAGAAGCTGCCACAGCTACATAAATTAGTTAAGTGGTTCCAACTTGTGTATGTGTAATCTTGGATGCCCATTTAAAACTGGTCTCTGCATTTTCTGCTCCAGTTATAAATTTATGACCATGAGTCTTCTTAGAAAACCATCAATTATAAAATCATCCTTTTGATTTAGGTATGTATTAGGCCTACTCAGTCTTCATGCTTTGAGATTGCCTTCCTGTATTATAAAATTTGAAGCTAATTACAACGTTAACAATAAAAGCAGTGACTCTGTATCTTCTTTCAGCAGGAACATAAACCCGTACCAGTCTACCATGAAGGAAAACCCAACTGTGGACGCTTTGGTTTTCTCTCTGCCTGTTGGTGAAAAGCTGCACTGCCAACTGGCACTTTAGGACTAGTGGTTTTACATAATTGGGTGGTAGCTGTCACCCACCCGCCTCACCCACCTCATACACCTTGGCAGACCCCACAACTGCTTCTACACGGAGAACTAAATCCACCACCAGACTCGGTCATTTAAGCTGGAAATTCAGATTGCCCAAATTCCTGGCTAGGCACCACCTAATTGTAGAAAAAGCATTTGAAGATGCCTGAATTTTTCTTTATGATGTTCCCCAGCCGCCTTCCTGTCTGCTCCTGGGCATCTGCATGCTGTGGGCTTTGCGAGCGGCGTGGCAGCTGCCTCAGGAGAAGGCACGTCGTGTGGTGCCTGTTGAAACACGTCTCCAAAGACTACCTGCAAGATGGGGCTGTTAAATAAGTCAACTGCAACCAAACAACCCGAACAAACCAAGACAGGCTAACAAATTATTTGTGGTATCGCAGGACCCAGGAGCCCCAGCTGCGGCCTGGGCTGCGTTGCGTGATGTGCCGAGGGAGCGCAGCCCCTTCTGCAAGGAGCTCGCAGCCTGAGTACCAGGCAAGAGACAACAGATGGTGAGAGACAGATGGGAGAGTACAAGGAAACAATGAGATAAATGAGCAAAAACTAAGTTGAGGACTTTAGCATTTGGTTCCAAAATTACTAATTTTACTAATCATCTCAGCTGATGTAACCCTATGGTAGGACGCCTTCCCTGTTCCAAGGGTCTTAATAGCTACGCTTACAGCACACGCCTCAGCCCAGCGCGGGTTACGTTTCAGGCAAGAAGCGGGAGTTGAGCAGGGAAGAAGCACCGAGGCGGAGGGTTTAGTTGCTGACATTCACTCAGCAAAGGGCGCCGGGCTATCTCAGCGACCCGGGGCTCAGGGCAGGCCGATTAAGCACAGCTCAGCAGGCGAAGCGCTGACTGACGGAACACTGGGGCTGTGCAGGAGGAGAGGCCAGGCCAGCCTGTTCGCCAGGCGCCGCAGGACGTTACACGGGAGGCGTGCGAGCTGACCAGCGCGGTCCGCGGGGACCGGCAGTGCCCCAGCGGCCCCGCAGCGAGGCAGGCACGGCGGCAGCTGCAGCGCCGCGCACTTCGGCGGGGCTGACTCACCGCATGGGTCACTCACGCACAGCGACGCGGTCCCCGCGGGCTGGTGACACCTCAGTCACCCCCCTCGCCCCCGCGGGGATGCCGAGGGCCCGCGATGGCAGCCGTCACGCAGGGGCCAGGCGGC
>VWZZ01002130.1:1258271-1465491 GCA_013399095.1 Psophia crepitans | reverse complement strand
TGCTGCGTGCCCCCGGCTGCCGCGGGGTCACCAGGCGCTCCCGCTCGGAGCGAGGCTTCCGAGACCCGGCTCCACGCGAACTCCGTGAAACTCCAGCCTTGGGGCCAGCAGCAGTGCGGTGCGGTACGTGGGCTGCTGCGCCTGTTTGAAAAACGCTGCTGCGTGTTGGCTCTTCTAAAGCCCGGCCAGGTGTGTGCCGTTTCCTTCCTGCCCTGAAATTGTACTTGGTGTCCCGAGAATACGCGGGGATGTTTTTTCATCATAAGCGGGTTGTTTGTGGTGCTTTTTTTTCCAGTCTCTTTTATCAGATCTTAAAAATAAAATTTTTCCAGGCATTTACCAGCAGGTATTTTTTGTATTTTCCAATCCTGGAGTCTGTGGTTGTCAATTTTTTGAGCTGCTTCTTGCTGTGAGCATGACAGGAGATGGGGAGGAGCTTGGAATGGGTAGAATGCATGCTTTTGTCCATTCTGGCAGTAACACATTCTTCACAGTAAATCCCCTCTGTAATTTGGCAGCTTTCATCCGTGAAGTGCACTTTTAAAGGCGTATAGTTAGTTGCTTTTTCATGATCTCTAATACGTATTTGTCTGACTCCTTATAATACGTTTCTTGGCGCTTTGTAAGTGAAATATGTTGCTTTAGTGAATTGCCCCTCCTACCCTTATTGAGACCACAACTTAAATTGTTGTTCTACTGCCAGCTCACTGGCACAAATTGTTTCCAAGTGGAACATGTGTTTTGAAAAAAGGTATAAGCAAGAAGTAATGCAACTTGTAGGTGATACCTCCAGCTGGACTTTTCTCATGGTAATTGTGGGTTTACTACTTTAGAGGACACATAGTACAGGAGCTAAAATGCTGTGTGCAATATCGGTTTTGTTTGCATCAACTTGTGGCCTAATTTTGGGGAAAAAAAAATAAGTTGTACTTTGTCATGTTGCGCATCAAGAAACCGATAATAATACTACTTAATTCATACTTTTGATCCTGAGATAGAATTTGGTGTGGGGGAAACCATTTCTACTGTATTGTTGTTTGGCTTTCTTCTCTAAAATACACACTCTGCTAGCGGGGATTTTGTGAAAGTAGCAGAAGAATAGAAATTGAAGGTAGAAAAGGGCTTACTGGATCGTTTGACTCAACATCCCTGCTATTGTGGTGGGCTGCATGCGTGGTTAATAGGGAACAAGAATTTAGTGATAACACTTTAGCAATACACAGAACTCTGAGATGGCGTCATGACATCTGGTTAATTTGCCTGTGAATATAGGTTGAAGCAAAAACTATTCTTCAGGCAAGAAGTCATGCTGCCTTTAAGGTTTTGCTTTTGCATCTCTGAAGTCATTGGTGTTGTATGCAACATTGAGTCTTAAATCATTTGTTAGAGCGCTGTGCCTGAGATACATGCATGTCATGATGCGTACATCTAAACATACAGCATAACTGGATGTGAGTGGTATTTCTTTTATATTATTTGAAGTTTCTAGGTACTGCAAAATTGGAAAAGGCTTTAGTCACCTTTTAATGACATGGGAAGAAAATTTTAAAAGTGAAGAAGGTGGTCTTAAACAATGATTTATAGACAAACTAAAAATAGCTGTATTATAAGTATTTTAAACTCTGATAGAATGCCCTATTCATTTAGGTGCGTGCAAAATTGAGAACTTCAATATTATTATGAGAATTCAGTTGTTGGAAAAAGTTTTTGCAGATTTCCCAAGTTTAGTGCGACTGTAGGATTTTTTAATTATCTCATTGGTAAAGTAAGTATGCACTCGAATGCAAAGTACTTTGTTTTTAATGGTTGAGTTACTTTTCCATACCTGTAGTATAGGGGCAAATTGCCTACCAAGAGCCTGCATTCTGACTGATGTTCTTTATCTCACCACTTCTGTGGGAAGCTGGCAAACCAGAGGTGGGACTGGTACTAGGACTCTAAACCAGCAGAACTAAGTATCACCAACGTT
Organism: Psophia crepitans; assembly: GCA_013399095.1. Lineage (NCBI taxonomy): Eukaryota > Metazoa > Chordata > Aves > Gruiformes > Psophiidae > Psophia > Psophia crepitans. The sequence continues at coordinate 1,463,522 of VWZZ01002130.1, read as the reverse complement.
ATGATACTGCCTAATAAACTAAATGGGCCAAATCTTTTACCTGCTTAATGCATAGTTCATCCCTGCTTTCCTTGCAGCATTACCCACTGAGAGCTCAAATCCTGGAAATCTGCAGTTTTCCTTGTGGTCAGGCACACTGCCCTTCATCTCACGTGGCTGCACTGTGGGCTTGCCGATACCTGAAGGTGACCAGGACAGGCTTGTTCTTGTGTTTGATGTCTTTTGATACTGGACAATGCTGTGATACTAGTAATCCCTATGCTCAGCTGTCCAGTCTTTACAGACGCTTTCTTTAGTGAAGCAGTGAGTACATAGCATGCCCAAGTAGAAGTCTCTGCTTTGAACCTCTGCGGGTTCAGCTTTACAGGATGCGTCCTTTCTACTAATTAATCTTGAGGCAGGTTGGATAAGTGTGTTTTAGAACAGAAGGCTTTGGGTTCAAGGCAAGCACATACATGTGAAAATAGCTAGAAATTTTAGGATAACTGAAGGAATTTGAAGATTCTGTTTAGAGGTAAATTGGCATGTTTTGTTCGTAGGTCTTGTTTTTAGTGTGTGTATTTTAATAGATGAAAGCTCGGTCTCAGAGTGGAACACAAAGGACAGAGACTTTTCTGAAGGAAACTGAAATCAGAAGTGGGCCAAACTTGGTGTTCCCCAATTCATGGGAAATTGTGACATTTTAAAATTTCCCTTGTATTGGAATTTCCTTAGACTTTGAAAATGTTAGAAACTAATTCGGAGCTTGGCACCTTATGAGAGAACTCAGACCACTGCTGGACTGTCAAGCCTACTAGACTCCTCAGTGCCAACAGGGACCTTGGAAACTTGCCCAGCTCTTCAACTGTGGGAGTAGAAGTTCTGATAATGTTCCTGTTATCAGGGCTTCAAGGCTTCCATCTGTAGACCCAGGAACTTGAGACCTAAACTGAAGAAGGCCCTCCCAGGCCTCTCAGCTGAAGGCCTCTCTACTGTTGACCTGGAAACCAAACTTCAGTTCGGACTTTGAAATATTGTGGGCTCTCAAGCTGCCTGTGCAGGCCTTTCTGAGAGACAGGAAACTCTGGAGCCCTTCCTCCGGAGTTGCTGGGCCTTAAATCCTGGGATGGATAGCCTGGGAGTGCTGTTCCTGACTGTGCCCCTTGGAGGACGGTTTCTGTCTGGCAGCTCACGAGGCGAACAGAGAGTTCTTGGAGAGGATGAGTGATTCAGTTAAATGTTTCACAGAGCATTCTGAGTTGGATGAATTGGCACATCACGACAACGTTAAATTTTTGTTTCTTATTAAGTGCAGTACATGGGCATGTCCCTGGAGCCCAGGCCCCCTGTTGGGGAGAGTGAATACCTTGGGACCGGTGGCTGATGATTACAGTACGATTCCAGCCTGGCTCAGCAGGGACAAAATGCTCATCGCATCTAGGCAGGCCCACCTTTGAGAGAAGCTCAGTGGATAGGTGTTCCAATTCCTTGGCACAAGTTCGCATTTCATATTGCAGTAATTAACAGAGGCTTTGGACACTGGATGGCCCTGGCTTTCTTGGAGGAAGACCCCGCCAGCAATGAAGAGTTGAAAGCGTGAGAGAAGCCTGTTGTTCTGCTGTCCTGTTAGCTGAACTTGTGGTTCTGTGAAAACTAATTGTGTGTAGCTGTGCTAATGTAATTTACATAACACTGTAGCTGGAGCTTTACAAATCTTGGCAGTTAAACAAAAATTATTGGTTATTTTTTAAATAGCCAATTGACAGAATAGATTTTACCCTATGACAACAGTTAACATTCCTGCCTTCCCTTGCATTTAAATGGGAAGTGTGCTTTTCTACCCTCACTTCATGCCATCTGGAAAGTGTATATACACAGTTGAAACTTGGAGTGAAAGCACCAGTGGTCCATTTATAGTAATGGAGAGAGTGCAAGAGTTACGTATTTTTGTCTTCATTCTGTGAGTGAGCAATTTTAAGTAATACGTAAATCTGGTTAGCACCTTCTTTGTTGGGACAGAGACTTTAAAAAGTGGTTTTCACAGAGAATAAACACCATGATAATGTACAGCAGCCTCTTGTCCTCTTTATATGAGGATGGTATTTACTAGATAGAAACATGCCAAATAAATCTACTTGTTCTCATAACTGTGACCTGTCATTCCAAATTCCTAAATCTGTAACCATGAGAACAGCTGACAGCTTGCTAGAGAAAAAGCAGTTCATTCTTGCTTGCAATGATACCAGTCCAAGAAACTTTTGGGGATAGCTGTTAGTGATGCTTATTTGGTTTCACTGATCTTCTCACCATTATAATACCAAACACCATAAAATGGACAAAGATATAGAGAGGGACACGCACTTAATAAATACAGACCAAAAGTTTCAACTACTTTGGCTCAGGGGTGGGTTACATAAGCTAATGCAGTAGAATAGAATTGTTATTTTTAAATGAAGAATGGGAGCGAAGGGATGACATAAGTAAGACTGTTAATGGGTTTTTAGCCTACTTTCCAAAGAAAAGAAAGCTTGTGTAATCACTCTATCAATTCAATTTTAACAACTTCAGTAATTTCAGCCAAATTTGGCAGTGGGATAGACATCTCAAAGTTTCTTCAAGAGCTCTTTGAAGTTCTGGGTGGAGGAGAGGAAACCAAAACAAGTGCATGCCTTTTCTTCTCAGGCGGAGAAGGTGCAAGTTCAACAGTTGTCTTCTGTTTCGCTTGTTAACTAGTGAATTGGCATGTGCATACTGACTGGTCGCTATGTGCTTATGTGCGGTGAGCCAACCGCAGCAGGTAGTGCCTCTTGTCCTGCGGGGAGTCAGGAGAAAGTGTGGGAGGGAGGATACAGAGCTGTGAGCTGGTGAGGTTAGGGAGTGTGGAAAGCACTGGTTGAGGGACAGGGGAAGAAGGTGAGGAGATTGTGAGGGAATGTCAGAATGTGAGAGGGGTTGGAGGGGTTTTGGCACAAGCTTTAAAAAGGACAGTGACACGCCGTAGTTATTCTGATAAAGGGTGCAGGACAGTAGATACCAGTCAAGTAAAAAACAGGCTTCATTAGTTTGCTGCTCGTGGAACAACTACTTTTAATGGAATACATTTCATAGTTCTAAAAAAAATGCTGATTTATCATGACAGTCCTGTATACTGAAATCTTTCTATTGTATACTGAACAAATACGAGGTGAACAGCAGTATGTTCCACATTTCCATGTTGCACAGTTACTGGGCCAAAATTCTGATCTGGGAGCCTTTTCTCAGTTTGAGAATGGTTTCTTCTCTGCTGTACACGCAAGTGGTGGAGTACATCGAAACATCAGCAGTATCAGTTTTAGCAGTGACTGTTAGTAACGTGGATTCTTGTCTAGTAGAAAATGAGTTAGATCTTACCAAATCAGTTCAGAAAGAGTCTTATCAGGTAAGAGTTTCTCATCCTGGATATATCTGACATTCTGACTTGCAGGTTACAAGATTCTTCTCTTTTGAATCAATTTCTCTCTGATATGATAGTTTTCACTTTTCATATGTTAAAGGACATCTCGTTGCTTGAATGTATAGTTTAAAATTGTAAGAGCTCATTATAATTTTTTTCTCATGGACCTACTGGATTAGATATGTTATAGGAGTTTCTGTGTATGTGCACTTCTACAGTTGAAACCTCCTTATAATGCTTGTTACATCTGGGAAGAGGGAGAGAAAGTAACAGCAACTGCTCGTGATCGGGTGATACATTCGTATTTAAAGTAGGCATAGCTAAGCAGATTTTTCTCAGGCTATCATCGACTTAGTAGAGTTGAAGATTTATTTGTGAAAACCCATGCTGGTCTGAAAAGATATAAAGGTAGTGGCTGGAGCAATAGTTCAGAAATTTTGCATGTCTGTGTATATTTTCGGGTTCTGACGCTCTTACCCTATTAGACTGGTTTGTTGAGGGTGAACGTTGTTTTTAACTGAATGTGTTATAGTTAACAGACAAAAATAACATCTCAAATCACATCTGAGGTTTATTATAAATGGAATGTGTTAAAGTGAATCAGTTTGATTAAATGCTCACAATGTGATACAATTTAATACAGCTAATATTGCTGGAAGCTGAGAATACATACTATATTTATGTGGTAGATAGCTGTTTTGTTTAGTAGGGACTGAGAGAAGAACCAAGGATTGTCATACAGCATTTTTGGTGATTATTTATAAAATGGGATGTTAGAAAAGGTAATATCCTTGCACATCTTGGAATGAGAAAGTGATCTTGTCTTATATACAGCACTAGTAGAGTCACTATCTGTCTCTCTCTATCAGTGTAGTTTTTGCCGGGAAGGGGGGCTGAGGCAGAAAGAATTGGCTTGTCAGTCCATGTTAATTTGGATCTTGCATAGCGTAGGTTTAGATTGCATTTTTAAGTGCTCTTCTCAATCAGCTTTACCAACAGAGCTCCTTGAAAAAGCTCACAAGTTGGGCAAGATGGCATTGTCTGTCCATAGCATAGCATACCTGGGGAAAAAGATCATTCAAAAAATGTGTTAGTCTCTGTCAGCTCATTCTGAGCGAAAGCACAGGGAACGGGGAGAGGCTATCTGTTCATCCAGTGTCATGCTAGCACATGCATTGGTATGTTGTTTCCAGTGCTTGACTGATTCATTCCTGTCAGTAATGGAGAATGCTTTCTGGGATAACACATAGCCAGCAGCGTTTAGGTGGGTTTTTGTATTGCTAAACGCTGAGCTTCCCACAAGGGATGAAATTTTCTTTTCAATTCCAAAGCATGTAAGAGTGAGACTCATGCTATAGAAACTGACCCTGAACCCATCAGGCCTGGGTACTATTGCCTGTTACCAAACCTTCTATTGCTTGGCAAGCTCAGGAAGAAGTTAGCCAAAGACCAATTGGCAGCTCATTTGAAGCAGTATCATAGACCTGGCACAATCCAGATTTAGAGCCTGGGACAGAATTTCCAAGCCAATTGGTGACTATAGCAAACATGACACAGACGCTGCTTTGTAGGAGCTTGGCCTTAACCCAGAATCCAGGAGCACTCCTTATCTACAGGCTGAAATATCCAAGTAAGGTGGCACAGTGAATGCAAACTCTTTAAACTGTTTACCCCAGCCCACCGGTATCACCTTTATTTTATTCACATTCAACTTCAGTCCGCTGTTCTTCATCAGCCTTCTGACCTCATCCGTACTTGAGCCACACTGGTAACAGAGGTGTGGTTACAGGTGATAAAGAATAGCTACAGATACATGTTATTTCTGCATGTAATTGGCACTGAAGTGTGTATGATTCATCAAGCCACCAAATGATTACCTATTCAACAGGAAGCTGGGATGTCACAGAATTGTGTGGCAACAGCACAGTTCACTTGTGATGTATCAGAGGAGAACGCAAATTGCTGTAGTCTTCATACGACTTTCATGTGATAAGGGTAATATCTCTTGGTAAATTACACTGAACATTACATAGAGAGAGAATGCATTTGTTTTCCAGTGATGATAGGAAATCATCATTCACTGTCAATATAACTGATTCTATCCCGTGGTCTCTACAACATTCTGACATAAAATGATCCAGTCTTAGCTATAGCTGTCTTCACGACTCTGAGGTGCTACAGAGAACACAGCTTGCTTTTTGTTTCAGCTTTTTTCAAGTACCTCCATGAAGTTGAGAACACTGCAGTGGCTCTTCTTAGTGATGTTCACTGTGGACAGCATGTAATTTCTGTGCTCTACTTTCTTTGCTTCCTGTGGTGGAGTGCTGAATCAAATGTAGGTTTCTACTTCTCACCTTTGAGTTGCTGGTGCTCCTTGAAATCTGTATGTCGTGCACACAAGGGATTGTTGGAGCTCAGCTGTGAAGGGTGCATTGAGCCCACCCACTCTTCAGACACAGGTGAGCTTGGGGAGGCTCAGCTCTGCACAAGGCAGCTGTGACCGAGGTTCGCCACATAAAAGAGGGCCGTCTCCCACAGGGCCTGAAGACCTTCTCCAAGTACAGCGTTCCTTTGAGTGCTGCCTTTAGTGTGGGCATGTTAAATGGCCTAGCCAGCTCTAGTGCACTGTGCAGCACACGCTTTGGAAAGGAAGGGAGGATGAAACGCCATTGCCATGTGTCAGTGTCTTCCGTTACTGGAATGTGTTCAGATGCTCTGAAGTCGCCACCTCTGCTGAAAATCTTCAGAGATCCCCTGAGCATGTGTCACAGGTAGTGGTCTTCTGTTGTGCTTTCAAATGACCAGTCTTATGGGCAGACACATGGGAACAGGAAGCTGCCCGATTCTAATGCAGGCTAGTCAAGAGCAAAACTTTGGACACAAGGGAGGTAAGAGGGTTTTTGTAGGTACAGGATATGTACAGGGAAGCAGAAGGGGAATGATTGAGACTGGTTGGGAATGCCACTGGAAATGTGAGGGAAAAGACTAGGCAGAAGATCAAAACTTAATGTGCAAGCAGGCTATTGCTTTAAAAAATAAGGAAAATACATTCTCAAAAAAAAACCCACATCAGAAGAAGATGAGGCGGATAGATTAAGAAATCATCATTTAGTCAAGCATTGAAAATATATGAAATAAAAGAACTGAAGTGACTGCAGTGTGGGTATGTTAATATTCTACAATCTTCAATCACAAGCAGGCATAGTACTTGATGCACAGAATGTGTGACTCTGAACTAATAAGCAGCTGTTTTATTTCCAGTTAACTTGAGGGAAAAGTTACAGTTCCATAGTGACTGATGCCACATGTTGCAGGACCTCTATTTCTTCACAGACAGGTGTGCAACAAATCAGGCAGATCACAGGACGAGAAAGACTGACTTCCCGACTTAACGCTGCTGAATGCTGATGTGGAGAACTGCTTGCCTTTCACAGTGTGCCTGGGAGAGGCTAGGCAAATTATTTATGCTGGCTTTCACCATGGCCACTAATTGTATTTTTCTCATTCTCCTATTAACAGGCTTGAGAACATGGGTCTTACTAGCAGAAATGCTGAACATTCATACCTGCAACTGAAGTTGCACGGAGCTGTTTGACAACACTGTTCTACAGTACTGTATAACACTAGGTATTAAGAAAAGCAAAAATTGACACCTCAGATTGGGCTTTCAAAATTAGTGGGTACTTTTCATATTAACATACCTTTCCTTCAGTATTCTCCCTATACGATGTGAATAAAACAGTTTGCATAACAGAGATTGTGAAAAATTTATTAAGTTTGGAAAGCACTCTACTACTACTAGGGTGATGGCTGTCTTATAGCTATGACACAAAACTCAGAAACTATATTTATAGTAGATTTCCAGTAAGTGAAATAAAAATGGAAAAGCCAATGAGGACAGAATTAAAAAAAAGGGCTGGTTTTTTTATAGTTGAAAATTGTTTGTTTACACTGAATGAATAGGAAGTCAATATGTTATTATATAATTAAAGACTGTATCATAAGCTCTGCAGAAAAGGGTAAGCATTGACGTAAAGAGGATAACTTAAGATTGCACAGAAAACTTCAATTCTGAAAATTTCAGACTTTTGAGTGCTCAATTTCAGTCACAGCTGCCTTGTGCACACCTGAGCCTCCCCAAGCTCGCCTGTGGCTGAAGAGTGGGTTGGCTTAACATGCCCTTCCCAGCTGAGCTCCATCAATCCCTTTGTGTGCTGTGTCCAGCCATGTCCCCGGAAGGGGGACATGGAACCCAAGATTCTTAAAATTTGCCAAATTTGGTCAGGTTGACTTCTGTTCTTCCTGTGGCCTGCTCCTGCTTTGAAAGCTTTCCTCTTGCCAAATTTCAGACTCCTTCTTCCAAGTTCAAGGGTAAAAAGTTTTTCAGAAGATTCATCAGATTTTTTTATTGGGATCACTGTGTATCTCTTTTTAACCTTGGAAACAGCCTAAGTTTTGTTGGAATTGTTCAGTCTGAAGCAAACAGATTTTGCCTTTCTTTGAGGTGAGTAACTCAGAGCAATTCTCAGGAGAATGAGACACACAGAAGCAGAAAGACTTCTTGTGCTTTAGTGGCAGTACAGGAAATCGGGGGTTTGAGACCCAGATCTTCTGAAAGAGGCAGAGCTAGAGCAAGGCTTAAAAGGTGGCCTCTCTATTTTTCTTCATCGCTGTGTGCTTATGTGATGCAGTGATAGAAAGGATAAAAATCTGTGTGAACAGTGTTCGTGCGTGCAGATTCGCTGTTTGTTATCTTTTGTGGGGTTTGAGTGGGTTGTTGGCTAAGTGCACTTGACCTGAATGTTCTAATCACGATAAGCTCTGCTTGCTGTGGGCTCCTTCCTCAGCTGTTCCCACCCATGCGTGTTCTGTAGGAACATCGGCGCCAGTTCCACAAAGGGTCAGCTTTGTTCAGAGGAGAATGTAATCTGAAGAAACTGGGAAACCTTCCTACGCTCCAGCTTTTACTTTTCATTGTGGAAAATGCTGAGTGTCGGAATTTCGGGCTGATAATTGGATACAGTTTGTATTGTCTTGCTCTGTGGAATTTAGATAAGGAACTTTTTTGTCTCCTTTGTACTAACACAGGAGGAGTAAGCAATTGAATCCTGAGGTACTCATTTCAGGGCAGATCCTGCCATTCTGTTGAAAATCCTGCGAGAGGATTTTAAAGTGGAGATTCCTGACTTGCCGGTGCTTTTGCCTATCACTTGCTCATGATGCCACCATGGCTAACAAAGGCATTCAGTAGAAAAAAAAAAATGAAGTCATATTTTAAATGTGTTCAGAAGAAATGAGTCTCTGCAGTTCTCTCTGGCCTGATGATCTGCATGGATTTGGGCACTGATCAGGCCCCTGTAAGAGTTTCGTGACGTGTTTTCCCAAAGTTTATAGCAAGACCAGAGATAATATGTGACTGACTGCCTTCAGCAATGAGACCAGGGAGGGCTCTCTAGTAGCCTGGGGCTTGTTAATTGCTAGGCTATCAGTCTCCAACTCTTTTTCCAGCAGTAGGACTCACTGGAGTGACAGAAAACTAATGCTCTTTTTTCCACCCATGTTCATCCATTGGGATTTTCTGCATCATCTCTAGAAATATGTCCTCTCCCATTGCCGTAGCTGTGTCACGATCCCAGTCTGCCTTTTCAGTCCTCTCATTGTATTGGCAGCAATCCTGTCTGGGACAGGGAATGGCTGTAGGATGAATGTAGCCAAGTTGCCAATTTTCTTTTTACATTGCATTCTTCAAGAAAAAGAGCAGACAGGGCAGCAAAAATCAGTCTTGGCTTGTGAAGTAACTTTTTTGTGTGGCTCATTCCCCTGTATGCAGTGTATACCATAAACCACCTGCAAATGACATNGCTTCCATAAGATAACCAAATGTCTTTTTTTTTTTTTTTTTTTTTTTTGCCTGCTGAGCCCTGGTGTATTGATGTTGGTCACTTTTACATTCTGTTATCCATGTCCAATCTGGCATAGAAGCTGCTGCTTACTATGTATTTCAGGAGACTGGTGTAGGTGGTTGTGCAAGATACAGGAGCGTGGCTTGCAGTTCTGTTGTTAGTAACCGACTGAATGAAATTCTTTTGATGGAATTTTTTGGACTCTTACTGTAGAATAAAAGTTTTGGTAGATAAATGGTTATGTATTAGCTAAATCCCATTTATTTTTTTTAATGTAAGTTTGTGTCTTAATAATTGGCAATTGATATTTGTGCGTCTAAAAAGGTGGGATCTCCAGGATCTTGATTGTAAACACATTTGTTTACCTTTAGGGCAGAGGAAACGTACTCTGCACAACACATTCACTATTGTTCAAATGCCCACAACTCTTCAGGAAAGCAGATGCCTTGTTTTAGTTTCAGTCTTTCATTGAGTCACTCCTGCTTATGTAAGGTCTGAATTTGACTCCCTTTCTTAAGGCTACGTTATGGAAATTAAAGTCTTAAATAATCCCTTGTCTGCTGGGACTACCTGCTTGTGATATGGAGGAGGAATTCAACTCGCTTTTGTTGTGTTGTTCTGTTAACAGAAATTCTCTTTTGATCCTGTATTTTTGCTCAAGGGAGAAGTCATCTTTTCTCCAGATTCCTTACATAGTTCCTAGTGGTGACTTGAGGCAGGAAGAGTTTCTCTAATCTTAGGTTTGCTCCAAAAGCAAACAGCTACTTCATGACCCAGAAGGCCGTCTCACTCCTATGGGGGAAGGTGAAAAGTCCCCATTTCCATTTAATTCTGAGTTTCTCCATTATTACCACGTTCCATTTATGGGCTCCCATCCTGTCTGGGACACTGGCCTCACTTGTTCTGTTCTGACGTTAACCCAAATAGGAGTGAGTGTGTTGTTTGTTTGTTGATTTTTTTTGTTTGTTTGTTTGGTTTGCATTGTTTTTTGTGTGTGTTTTGGATTTTGTTTTTTATTTTCAAAAATCCTTTCAACACAGTGGTTTGGAATAATCTCATATAGTTACTATATTAAAACTCAGAGTTATTAAAGTGGTTGCTGAAGGATGTGGCTTTCCCCTAGGTAAATACCACACCCGGCTAAATAACAGTGCCTATCGCATGTTGATGCTTGCATTCCATTGCAAAGGGTGGGCAGTGTTTGAACAGTGGCGTACGTGATAGGTGAAGCAGTAACTGCTTTTGCTTCTTTAGAGGAAAACGGAGGTGTGAGTTTGGAGGAGACAAAGGAGGAGAGATGGAGTACTGGACTTTGTCTTGTGATGGATTAGAAGAGCAGATGGCAAACTGTTACCAGTGTATGTCTGATCTGTTTTCTACATGACATATTTTTAGACTTTAATAATCCTTTTCACTTAACACTATATTGCTGCTTATTTCAGTACTTGAATGCCTCTAGTTTAGTTTACAAGCATTAATTACTTAAATTGTTCAACAGTATTCTGAAGTGGAGCTCTTACAGCCTGTAGTTGTGGAAAGGGCATGTGTCTGGTCCTAGGTCCCATACTGAGGCAGTGGAGTTTGCTCAGATCTTTCGCAAATGAGTATCCAAAATTTTAGGATGTTAGAAGCTGAATTATCATGGTAGGAAAGAAAAAAGTTACATAAGCACATTTTAAAAATAGATACCCATCAGTGATCTCTTTATATGTATGTGCATATGTACTTGCATGAGTACAATAATTTCAGAAATCTTGGTTTGCAGACAAGTGTTGGTGTGAGCAACTTATTTTTTGAAGTGAATGTTTTAATACTGTTTAGGAAATGGAAATAAAGCATAGAAAGGGACCATGTAACTTTCTCCATTGTTGTGCAGGACATAGTTCATCAACGGTCTAACGATACCTATCTTGGTGTTTGTGATGAGAACTCCTTTAAAAGTATTGCAGCTCCTTGATGCTAGGATCACCCCAGTTCTTCTTGGTGGCAGGTGTCTCCTGTGACTGAACTAGACCGTGATTTTACAGACATTTGTCAACCCTATTTGAAAACTCACTGATATGCCTAGAAAGCCCTTTCCTGGTATCTCACCTGAATGTTTTGGTTTTGTTGCAAATTAAAGCTGGGTGTTCTTGTCCTTCCCAGTGGACAGAGAGAACAATTGACTGCTCTTATAGTTATGAAAACTTGTTGTGTACTAGAAGACAGTTGCCATGCTTGGCCCTCTCAGGATAAACAAAAACAGTTCTTTCAGCCTCAGCAGTATGATGTTTGTTATTCATCCCTGAACTTTCCTCCAGTTTGTCAAAACTTTCATGGAATAGTGACCAAAATGGAGCACAATCATCACAGAAAGTTCTTACAGCAACCTTAACTCTTGTGCTTTCTATTCTTTCCTACAGGAAAAAATGAATTATAGCACAATAGTCTTCCACTGTTACAGTATTACATTCCTTTCACGTAGAATCTCAGAGTTATATGGGATACGCCTTCTGGGGCCCTTACATGAGGACACGTTGAAAGCATTGTAAGCCTTCAACATGTGTTCACTAACCCAAGCTGCTAGGGATGGGAAGAGAGGAGTCTTTGACCAGTTAATAGAAGACAATTTTGCAATTTCTGTCTGATGGTAGTAGTTTGTAACGAATGGGGAAGTGTAATAAAAGATAAGCTTTAAATTGTCCTTCATTTTTCTTTATCTGTTTAGACCGGAGAGTCTCCAGTGGCCACTGAGTCACTGTGGTGTTAAACTGGTGGTGAGCCTAGCCCTGAACTGCTGGGCAGACAGGATACAGCTATGTGTCTAGGTTACAGTTTGCACCACCTTAGCAAATAAGATGAAACACATGCTCAGCTTCCTTCCCAAGTGCCTGGAGTTGACTCAGGGCAGATTAGCTTCTTGAAGGTTTTTTCCTGGCTTGTCACCAGAACACAGTCTCTCTTGATGTTATGCAGAAACCACACCTGATTTAAATGGATTGGCATTTCTTGTAGTACCTTTGGATTTGAGGTCATACACAGTTCACAAATGACACATCTGCTCCAACAAATTACGCGTATGTTTTAGGCTGAACCTATTTATTGGTCTGTGTATAGAAGAGCGTAGATGTGTTTAGGTTTCAAGTATTCCTCATCCTGTTTGAAACTGACAATTCTGTATCCTGTCTAATAGGATGTTAGGCTCATTTTTTCATCTAAAGATATTGTCTTTCTAGATGTCCCTTTCTCATGACTAGTGATGTCAATCAGTGACCCATGACAAACATGATAAATGGAGGATGGGCAAAGAATTCTCAAATTGTCAAACTGTGGCATAGGAAGTTTCTGAAGACTTAAACTGCAGTTGTTTTGGAGGTTAAGAAAGATTTCTTTCCTTCTGCCACACCATCTGCTAAAGTGATGTTTGATTTACCACAAAATTGTTCTGGGTGATGGACAGCATGGATAAATCTCAAATGTCTGGGCTCTGAAAGTGAGTCAACTTTCCTATAGTGAGGAACTTTCCATTTACTTCTTAGATAATAACATTTCAGTTTCCAGCAAGACTGATGTTCTGGCAGAACCCTGGTAGGGGCAGAACCTTTTTGGTTGAGTTTTCCTGAGTTCAGTAGGGACAGGTGGCAGAGGTCCATCCTGTTAGAGAACCGGTATCCTTCAGAGCAGAGCACAAGCTGCAAAGGTAGAGATACTGGCTATGTTTAATGCCTGCCATCAAAGGTAGACATTTCAATATCCCTTAAAACAGAAAACATTTATTCTTATTAAAATAAAATTCGTCTTTCAGTCAACAATATTGGCTTTTACAACATCACTGTGAGAAAAGTGAAGGAAACCTTTGCAATAGTGCAGCTTTAAAGCCATCTAATTCATTGACTATTTTGGCTTTTGGCTGGGAGTGACATGAAAGTTGTAGATATTTCACTTGATGATGATCAGAAGCAAAATGCCAACATTGATTCCTGCAGAATAGTCAGCAGACTGTGGCTCTTGATGCTATTTGGAGAAAGGCAAGCAATACGTCTTCACATTTCATTTTCCTCTGATTTGGAGAGGAACTGCTACTGGAATTGCAAGTATGATCCATCTGTGGAGTGGGACATGGGATTTTGTGCTCCTAGTAATTCAGTTCGATACTGGCCATCCGTTTCTCTTTCCTTTACTTCCTCCTTTAGTCCAGATATAGTGAATATCCAACAAGCTTACCAAGTATCCTAAAGGGTAGTGAGCCAAATGCATCTCACTGCATGGGGAGGCATGACAGAGGAGAAAACACAGGAACCTGAGGCTTCTGTCTTGCAGTGTTGTCTCTGCTTATTGCATTAAGTGTTTCTCATGACTCTGAAGATATAGCCCAGCCCATCTTGAGTGTGGTACAAACAGGAAATGAAAACGCTGCAGTCAGAGGATACACCTGCCAAATGCTGGTGGAGCAGCTGTGGCCCTCACCCATGGTTGAGTGCAAAACCGGAAGCATCAAGGACTGAGCACAGGCTGAGGGCCATTTCTTCTCAAAGCTTTGGAGGCTGGATGGTGAAAGAGAGAGAGGGAGGGAGAGATGAAGGTGTAGTCACAGTTTGCCTGGCAGTCTGATGAGAGGTGCTGATCAGGAAGTTGCTTGTGTAGCATGCAAACTGTTGTTCTTCAGGAGCATTTGTTCTCCCTTGCTGTTGATCGTTAGTCTTACAGCTCCAGCTGGCACTCATACACCATAGGAAGGTCAGCTATGTGACAAAGCAGTGAGTGTTAGTTCCCTTGGGGGCTGAAGCAGATACAAGGATGGTCAAGGCTCCCAAGGTGTCTTGCGTATGGATACTGCTCAGTGATTTCCTTGATCAGGGACATGGTTACACTGTTTATATGCCTTGAGTGACAGCTGACAACATTTGAAGTACCACAGCTGCCTTGGCAGAAGGCCAGTTACAGCGATTTGGATTAATTATGAGTTGATGTTGGTTGGCATAGCACCTTTGGCAGTCTGAAGAATGATGCTGTTACATACCAGGTCAGGGCACAGACTTCTTAAAGAAGGTGCTTATATCTCCAGACTCTGGGCTGGTCTATCCATTGATGTAAGTTATCACAGAGCAGCATTTAGATTCTGACTATTTGTCATTCTGATCTTTTTGTGTAGCAATGAACAATCACTACTCTGCAGACTAGTGTTTATGTGCATCAGGAACTTGTTCAGTGCCCAGTGACAAGAGAAGATGAAATGTGGTAATAACAGGGCTCAGTAGTTGATGTAAGAGCCTCACCCTGTCTTGGGAGCTGAATCAAGTGTTGCGCTCAGAAACTCAGTTATAAACGTTTGTCTATTTGCGCACATACTCCTGTTGGAGCTTGCTTGGGGAGCCTTCTTGTTGACTTGCTCTTTCACCTCCCACCCATTGAGATCTTTGTCTCGATTTGTGATTCATGTCTGATTCAGTCAAGTGGGTAGTAGACTTGGCAGCAAGAATCTCCTTAGTTTGAGGATTTCAGAAACCTTTAATAAGGGACAAAAGCACAGAAACTGGCTGCTGCAAGTATAAAGTAAGTGACTTACTTGGGCTGTTTGGGTTTTTTGTTATTTTGGGTAATTTTTGTTTTAGCTATGGGCAAATCTTGTACCTTGCTTCCCTACACAGAGTCTTTGTGCATATTTTAAGTTACCTTTCTCCCAATAAATACAGGAAAAATGACATGCACACCTCACTTTCTCCATCACAGTACAATGCCCTGTTAGGTCTTCTAAGTTTCTTCAAATACTGAATGCTCCTAAGCCTAGGAGTTGTTACAGTCTGGACAATTAAAAAAAAAAGTCATGGAGTTTTGATCAACTGCAATGAAAAGGTTTTACTAGTCACTTTAGGTATTTTAAAACCATGCATGTACGTGTGTATATATGTCTCTGTAGACTTTATTAGAAGAAAAAACCCCATAATTTACTTATATTGGGTGTAAAAGTGTCTGCTGCTCCAGGATCTGGATCTGACCAAGTCAACTGCCTGCCTCTTTCAGGTCTGCAACAACAACTGCACTGTCTCAAATTGAAAGAACTCAAAACCAGAATTCTCAGTAGGCAAATTGTGTGGCTGTAACCGGAAAGATACCATGTTGCTCAGCAACTCTGTCTTTTAAATTTTTTTTCTTACATAACATCACTCAAATCCCCAGATCTCTCCATGAGATTAAACCATATGGTTGGTTGCCCCAGAGCTATACTCCCTTGAAATCCCTAATAACCTTTGAGGCTGGTTGCTGTGAAGCTGCACCCATGGAAGACTCATTGGTTTGGTGGGAATTATGCTGATAACAGCTTGTCTTGGTAGAATATTGTGACTTTGGCAAAGCAGTAGATTCTCTGTTGAAGTGTTTGTGATTTTATTTTTTTTAATAGGTAGTAATTATGGTACTGTAGTAACCGATTACAGTCACACAGAGAAGCATATCTAATTACAGGGTAATTAAATCAGGCTAGTAATTGTCTTGGTTGTGGTCTGCTAAAAATGATTTCTTATGGAAGCTTTTTATGGTAACGACAGGTAGTGGCTGCACTGAGACAGATGAAAGTCAAGTTTTGTTCAGGCTAGGCTTAGTTCATTAAAATAATATGGTTAGTAGCTTTGGGCCTACATTTAAGCTCTTTGTGCAGGTCCCATATGCCAGGTCAAAGCCAATTCAAATAAAGTGACAATACTGAAAATGGAGAACAAAGTTTAATATGATAATTTCATTTTCTGAATTGAATTAAATCATTGAGTAAAAAGGCATAAAGAATTAAGAAAACAAACTAGCTTTCAAGCTGATTTATTTGTTTTAATAAACTAGTATAAATAAAACAGTTAAGGACTTTCTACATGAAATTAATCATAGTGTTTTAAAAACATTTTATTGAGTTAAGTAAATGAACATACTCTAAAAAGTAAAACTGAAACAATAATAAAACTGTAAACACAGAGTTTAGAAGGAAAAAATATTAAGATAGCTATTTGTAGGACTAGACTCTACCACCTGCTCACACTGATACTTAAACCAGCTCTGTGAATAATCTGACGGACCCCATGAGGATTTGTTGTGTCACTGAGGAGTACTGTGGGTGGTAGTGTGTGACACAGGAAGAAAGAAGGAAGAGAGAGGGGAAAAAAAAAAATCATAGTGAAGGTGAGCCACTGGAGAATGACTAATGCTGTGCAGGGTAGTCATAACTGATACCCGACTTAGTAATGCTTAGTGTTAGAGTAGGGCCTGCTCGTAGAAAGCAGTTCCAGCTAATGGTGACGGGTTCCCAGGCGTTACTTTTCCAGTCTCTATTGTTACGGTTACTGTGTCCCTAAAGCAGCTGACACCCGTCACCTTCTCGCACGCTTGCTCATTTGCCCTGCATTGGCTGAGATTGTCAGGTAAGGTATTGCTCAGTGCTTTTGTGTTTTGGGCACATGGCTCTTACAGAATTATTTTGAAACACATGTAGTAACTTTTTGATAATTATAGTTTTCTGTACTCCTTGCAAGTCCATGTGGAGGAACCTTGTTCCTTCTAGGAGTTAGTGAGACACTGAGTAAGCAGTGGCAACCAGCATTACAGATCAGATTTCAGCCCCCATGTCCCAGAGTGGCAGAATTTAGCCTAAATGATGTAAAGACTTTAAGAGAACAGTAGATTACAATGACTGACAATTAAGTACTCTTTCTTAAAGCCTTTTAGGAAAAGAAAAAAGATTACAAAGGAATTTCTCACTATCCTTTTGTTTCTTCCTGTCGTAATAGCTCTCTGTAGGCTTGCGTAGGCTTTGTACTAGTGCACAAAAAAAAAAAAAGACAACATGATCTTGGATAAAGAAACTGCTGAAATTTTCTTGGAAAAAGGATTTAAGGGTCATTGTTTACTACAGTCTAGCAGAATTTCCATGAAAATTTACCAGCTCAGGCAGGAAACTACTCTTCCGCTCTACTAGTGATGGATAAAATGAATTTTTTTAGGGACACTGTTGACCTGCGTTACACTTCAATGTACTTTTGTTGTTAAACTCAGTAGAGTTTCAAGTAACATGCTAGGATTATTAAAATTGATGGATTTTTTTTCTGAAGAAAAGGTTTTTCTTATCCCCCACCCCCATACTTGCTAGTTTAGGTGTGATTTAGTGTTTTTAATTATTGTAATTGCTTCACTTAGGACTAAATCCTGCAAATTTCCATGCACCTTACTGTTACCTGTTTGTCAGTGCTTGCCTGAGGGTAGTTACATGTGTTTAAGGTGTACACAGAATCAAGATCTTTGTTTTCATTTCTCTTTAAATAAGGAAAAGATTTTATTTGTTTTTCCACAGAACAGCAGAGGAAGGTTCAGGTCCCTATCCTGCTTTGGGAAGACAGAATGGCTTACCTGTCCCTGAGGGATTCAGCATATGCTCAGAGAGAGATTTCAGTTGTTCTATACTGCTGGTAACAGCAGCCCAAACACCCCCCCACCCCCAATTCAGGGAGTCTGGACTAATCTGTTCAGTGAGCTTGGCTATTAGGATGTTATAACTCTTGTCCTTGTTCAGGAAAGCTGGTTAGTTCCTGTGAATTAATTCTTGGGAACAGTGAGGCATGAGCCAAAACCCCTTAAAATGGATGAGACACCTCCCAGTGAGTTTAGTGGGTTTTGCTCAGTCAAGTCCTACTGCAGGATCATCACGGCTGTGCTTCTGCATACTAGCAACATGGGAAGTTGTGCTCTCATTATGAGAAAAGGCCTGGAGAAAGCTGTGCTCACAGAAACCAGTGGCTCTTGGTTGCTGCTCAGCTTTGCTGTTTCTTAATGGGATAGGCATGATGGCAACAGCAACCTGTGTCAAGGGTTGGATGGCTGGGAATACCTCATCTGGCCAGCATCTTGTCTGCATGGGCCAGTGCTAACACAGAGCAAGTCTGCACATTTGCTGCATGGATATATGCTTCTCTTTGGTGCTTTGCTTCAAATTCAGAAGAGTAATCCAGGTAACAAAGATCAATGGCAGATACCAAGCTTCAATCCTTTGCATACATTATAGCTGCATTGTGGGGATCAGTTTTCCCATTTTCTTTTCCTGAGTTTTTGTTCACTTGCTACCAGGGACACCATTCCAGTGGCACAGCTTGTCATGCAGGCTGACCCTTGGCAGGAAACTAGCTTTTCCTCTCTTTATCATCCCACACCTTTTATTACTTAGGGCGATATATGTAGTGTGTCATTACAGTTCACATTGAGTAACTTATATGCTGAATATAAGAATGTTAATGTTTCTCATGTTTGCCTCTTGGCCCTTTTGGAATGGTTTCCTTTTTCCTGTTGGAAAACTCTTACGTATATTGATCTCAGGAGGCATATAAAACAGCATCAGTGATGTCAAGGGCATTTTCCGTGAGTATATATGAATAGCATACACTGGCTGGGAATCTAGAAGAAATGAGGGCTTGGAGAAACCCAGGCAGAGTAAAAGATCAAGGAAGACTGAGCAGGAATCTAGAAGAAACAGGGACTGAGAGAGATATGGACTGCAAATACAAATGGGCAGTGGTAGCAGTACTCTTTGCCATTGCAGCACAAAGCAGTGATTTTTAAAAGCACTTTGCTAACAAAGAGGAAGAGATCTTGCTTTAGAAATAGAAGTGAGAAAGATTCCTCCCACAGCAGGCACACAAAGTTTTCATCTTCCCACTCACACCACTGCTCCAACAGCATGCAGCCCTGTTTGCATCCTGGCAGTTTGCATCCTGGGTTGAGTGAGTTGGGAGGCTGGAAGTTGCAGTAGAGGAAAGAGCAACTGCTGAATCCCATGCTAATGGCAGCATGCCCCATGGGATGGGTCTGGAAGGAATCCTTTCCCTCCTAGCCTGAGCCTCATGCTTTCCCTGTCTTGAGAGGGGATTTGTTTGTGAAGAGATTATTTAAAATAATAATAATAATAAAAAAAAGAATTGTCAGTGTCTGCTTATTGGATGAGTAGCTTAAACATGCTCGTCCAAGGCAGCTGTAATCTAGGCAGCCAAAGTCCACTTGAGCTGGGGCTGCATTTGGCCTATTGCCTCTCCTTCACACCCACAGTGTAAATAAAAGCTGCAGCTTCTTAGGGCTAGGTGGGAGGGAGGAGGCGGGAAAGCCACTGGAGTGTGGTGTTGCATTGACAGTTGATTTGCATTCCTTGAAAACCCAGGCTTCTCATCACTTCTGGATTTAGCAATTTGGCAAGTCATTGGGAGGCAGGATGCAGTTTGTTAGGAGTAGGACATGATGATGAGTATAGGACCTTATTGGGAGAGTTACGGAGCAATGCTGACTTCTGATTAAGGGAGAGGGGAAAAAAATAGTGTTACCCTGAAAATTGGGCTGGAATCTTCAAAACTTAAATCTTTGGCAGGAGTTACATTCAAAGGGGTCATTTTCAATCAGAATGATGTTTACTTTCAACTGTTATTTAAATAACTTAGGGCTGTGGCCCTCTGGAGTAGAAAGAATAGAGTAGAATGAGGGCTTCTGCTATCAGTTAAATCTGGCAAATAGACTACACAAAAGTAATTTATCTTTGCTACTTGAATAACAATATTTATGTTGCACTTTTCTCCAGAAGGAGGCTATGGACATTTATAAGTGGTGTACAAGAGTTTCTCTCATCCTCACTAAACAGCAAATAGCTCTGTGATACAGCCAAGTTGCTGTTTAGCACTGCAAGGTGCAGTTTGGAACAACTTAAGGCAAATAAGATAGGCTATGAAAACCAAATAATATAGAATATGAAGGGGTCATTTAAACTTGCAGAAGGTATTTATGAAACTGGAGTTTAGCTAGAGCTAGTAACATCTGTAGGAGTTGGAGTAAGTGCAACTGAGTCTTCATGATTCTTGAACATCCATAATTTTCCTTGGATGGTTCCTCTCACTGGTACAGTGTTTTCAAAAGTATTACTGGTGCATCGGAGACTTATATCAGACCAAGAGTGACTTCATTTCAGCTTGAACTGTGTTCAAAACCACACCAAGTTAAATAGGAAGAAGCCATGTTATTTCAGAGTAAGTATGCTCATATGGTGATTACATTGCTATGTCAGTTTAATCTGCAGCATAACTCAAAACTTGCTTGTGAAGAAAAATCCTTAAAAGAAAGATCACTTGCATCTGTTAGTTCACATAGCCTCTCGATATGTTCTAAGATAGCCAGAGGGTTTTGCCCTCACAGGGTGACCAACATTGCTAGAGGTTGCATTATAAGTGAGTATATATAAAGTGAGCAAGTTTGGGGAAGGATGGCAAGGTCAGAGTATGATCTGGAGTGCTGTGTTTTGCCTGTGGGTCATTGCCTGCAATTTCACTTTTTGTATCCTTCACTTCTGTAGAAGTATAATGTAGAAGACAATAAAAATCAGGTATCCTAAGCACCTAAATTGTCAGATCAATATCCCTGCTAGAGAAGACACAGTTGTTTTGGAGCGGGGTTTTTCAGGCGTTAAGCAATGATTTCAGTGAAATCAGTGCCTGCCATTGATTTTGGTGAATCCCATTTAGGCCACTGATAAGCACTTCTGTACGTGCAGCCTTATACCGAACTGTACTTGATCTCGGCAAAAACCCTTACCACTAAACTGTCATGCACAACTAGTGTGCAGCTCCATTTTTTTCTCCAGCAGAGTATCGTGTTCCAGTGACGGAAGAAACGAGCCTGCTGTCCTTGTTTGTAAAGCTCTTTGGGATCCCTGAGATCCCAGAGCAGGCTGTGGTTCTCTCCCACCCGGGTTTCAGTTCCAGAGCGTGAGACTTTTTCACTTTGTACTTCTTTTTTTTTTTGCGTTTCTGCCTTTGCGGCAGGGCGCTCAGCTGCTGTTTGCGAGCAGCTGTTCTGTTTCCCTGCCTGCCTGCAGCCCTAGCCAGGCAGCTGCACTGTGCGGGGCCGGAGGTGGCCAGAGCAATGCCCAGCTTTGTTAAAAAGTAACAGGATTGGGAAAGAGGGGAGGGAGCAGGAAAATCCGTGACCTGGAGTAGATGCTACAGCACACTGTCAGTGGGTGCTGAGGGACCTGGGCAACCTCCATGTCCGGCTAGAGATGCATTTTCTGTGCATCTGTCACAGTAAGATTCACCTGTTGACTCGGAGAAGGCTGTTAATCACGAGGCGATGCTGAACTTCTCTGGGAAAGGAAGTATTGCTGGCAGTGGCAAACAGCTTATGTTCGTGTCTCATGGAAACTTAAATGTGCATGTGTGTGTTCAGCATCTGCTCTCTGCATACTGCGTGACTCAGACACAGAAAGGGTCAGGTGTGGCTAAGAACAGGCCTGTGACATGCAGTGTGACTTTTTTATTTCTTGCAGGAAGCTTTGTTGTGGATGGTAGGGCATTATATTTAAGTATTTGTCCATTCTTGGTTTTATGTGCGTATTTTTCCATCGTGTCTGTTTTGTGGTTCCACCTTTGAGCAGTTACAAATTAAGTCAAGAACAATACAATGTGCATGAAGGTTTGTGGCATGTCAGGATTTCAGCTTTTGCCCAACTTAATATTTCTTTTCTTTGTATTCCAGAAAAAGGCATGGCATACCATTAAAACTATGGTTAACTTACCAGTCATTAGCCCCTTCAAGAAACGCTACTCATGGGTGCAGCTGGCTGGGCATACAGGTGAGATGGGTATCTTCAATGTGTTTGGCTCTGGAGTGGGGATGGCAGCAGCAAAGAAAACAGTGTTTCAGTGGGTTTTTTTCCTTCCTTCAGGTAACAAGGCAATATCACAGAAATCTGTGACCTAGAACATTTTTTTTCTGTTGTGGTGGGGATAGGGAGGAGGGAGCGATATACCTGAATAATGAGATGAGCGAGGAAGCAATGGTCAGACTCTGGGGAAGGGCAGGCTCCTGATGCATCCTTGTAAGGTGATACATGTAAAAGACATGTTAGAGGGAAATGAGGGACTGGGGAGTTGAAGCCCTAGTTCTTCTGTTGCTGTTTCTTGTGGTACGGAATCATCTTTCTTGACTGAATAGCCAATGTGTTAGTTCCCTAGTGGGAAGGATTACTGTCTGTGCCTGTGTGTGCCTCAGCCCTGGTAAGGACAGCAATTCTAATACCAATCCCAAATCCCTCATCTGAATTTAAGCCCTTGGGTGGAAAACAAATCTGATGAAAAGTGACTTGCTGAGCAGGTGTTTGCATTGGGATTCTGCCATTGTTCACTGTATGAGTGCAAGGGGCTGGCTGGCTGCTGTAGAAGTTGGTAAGTGTGCTCCTGATGTAGGCTTTGTTTCATTAGTAAGACACCAAAAAAACCCAACAAAGAAGTCACCAGGTTTGCTTCTCTTGTGCTTTTGGTAATTCCTATGCAGCCATTGTTCCTAAAGTGCTAGTGCGGGGTTTATTAGTACACATGTGGGCAGGCACCTACGCTGCATCGTGCTTTAATGCAGTACCTGAACCACCTCTTTATATGCTAATGCACTAATATGATGCACTCCAAAGATGTGCAGAGAGATTTATTTAGTCCTAGAAATGGAGTAGCTGCATTTTGCACAGCGGTGTTGGTGGGGCAGATTTGTATTACACAGAGTGCCAAGATGACCCTATCTGCAGTTTTTATGCAGTGTGTGTGGGGTTGGCTTCATCTGTGTGGAGTGATGCACTGGTTGTGTAATCGTAACCCCCCTTCTGGAGGCTTGTGTAATAGAGTGGAAGGAGAGGAGTTAAGAGGTTACTAGAAGCTGATGAGGAGAGATACTGCTCCAGTTTGCTTTAGGTAGTTTTCTGTGGTTGCATTTAGTCCATCCTTTTTGCAGCTGTTCTTTTCTGGTATGACAAATTATTTCTAAACTAAAACCTGGGCCATCACTACCCTCGCCCTCGTGCTGCAGCACTGCCACTTCTAGGATTGGTCAGAGAAGGAGTACTTTGCAATGGCTGAGGAATCCTGCTGTGATAAAAGTTCAGCGTTAGCCCCAGGATTAATGAGACTCCTACTTTGGTGCCTATCTTATGTCATGTAGATTAAAGGGTACCTCCGGATGAAATGGGTACTTTCATCAGACACTATTGGCAGGTTGCAGGACAGGCGAGTGTCTAGACAGGAGACTCCAGAGAGCTGGAGTCTATTTACTGCCGATCTTGGCCTGTGCAGACTGTCATTTGTACTGGATGCCATTCACACGCAGGGTTGTAAAGAACCGATTGCACTACCTGCAGATCAGCAGGGCTGTGGAGGAGAGGCAGTACGGGGAGGTACGCACATGCACAGTCACAGAGCGTGTGTGTAGCAGGGGCAGTGCTTGGCTTCTGGCCTGCTTGTGGCTGTTTAACGATCACTGATTGACTGTGCTGCCTCGGTATGTACACACGCAGCAGGTATACCCTATGTGAGGATTAAGGACGAAGCCAACACTGGCAGTGTTGTGCAGCTTTAAAATAGCCTGTCAGAGGATTAATGAATTCTGGCTCATGGCTTCTTCCTGTGCATTTTAGTAAGTATAGTAGTGTTTAATATCCTAACAAAGAATTTAGATGGAAGAAACTCCAAAACAATGGCCTGGAGCAGCTGCACTCCTTAAAGCTATAAATTCCAACATGGGAATGTATCCAAATGGACTTTCACTGCCAACGGCTGTGTTTGTCCTGAGTGCTTTATTTTTTATGAAAAGCATGTCATCTTTCCTGTTCAGGGGAAATCTTTAACTGGTGTCATGAGGCTGAGGTAGATGAAGCTGGAGTGGTGGGGGAAGGTGTTTTTCTTCTTTTGTGGGTCAGTCTTGTCAGCATGTGTTTCATTTTCTTTTTTAGGGAGTTTCAAGGCAGCTGATAGTGGGAAGATTCTCAAACGCTTCTCAGAGAATGAAAAGCAGTGTTTTGAGCGACTGATGAAAGACCCACTACGCTCCTGCGTCCCTTGCTTCCATGGTGTAGTGGAGAGAGATGGCGAGAGCTACATTCAGCTGGATGACTTGCTTACTGATTTTGAAGGACCTTGTGTCATGGACTGCAAGATGGGGATCAGGTGGGGTACATGAAAGAGAAAGTGCTTTCTAACCCAAATGCGTTTGCAGGAAGGTGGGGAGGTGGTCATGCTCTTGTCTGGAGGAGTTTGGTAACATTTTTGAAGCCTTGGTATTCAGTCCAGAGAACCTGATGTTGGTTAGGCAATCACCTTGGACAACCTGAGGAGAGTATGTCCCATTGTTGTCTGATTGTATGTGGATTCTGGAAACTGATCTATAGCCTTAAAAACTGTCCACATCAAGAAATTTTCAGGGGTGACTTAAGACAAAGTTTCTCTGCAGTGGCCTTATAATACATGGGAAAAAAATTACATGATTCACTGCCAGTTCATTAAAGCTTTGTGTGTGCAGTGATACAAAAAAACTCCACAAAGAGTAAAATTCCCGTCTCCAAATGTGAATGACTGAATAGCAGCGTGAAAGCCCATTTCCAATGCTTGAATGAGTCTTCACTGGTATTGATCTTTTCTGTAAAGAGTTTACCATCTGCTCAGGGCTGACCTGTGCTTTTCCCTACTCTGATGTCTCCTTGTTCTGTAGATTCTCACTTTCTTTTCCTTTTCTTGTCTGTGATAAGAGGAAAACCTCGAAAAAGTCATCTAAACATAACAAATAGATAAGCAATCTGTTGAGAGCCTGGAGTAACAGAACAGAGAGGTATGAACTGTCATAGTAATCTTCTGTGTGCCAGCTCAGATGCTCAAGAATCATTGTCATAAATGAGTTATTCAGCTTACAGGAGTGCAGACAAGCCTTTTCAAATAGATGCAGAATCTTAAATGAATTGTCAGTTAAATCAGAGTAGAAATGTGTCGTACTGGTATGCTCAGAAGAAAGAGGAGAAGGATTTGCAGCAGTACATATTTTATAGAAAGTAGGTGACATTCTGATAATGAGTGACAGTATCTCCTAAACACCAGCCTGGTTTATTACACTGTGATGAAGAATGTACATGCCAGGCACTTGACAAAGTGCAAGCTTTGTGGAGAGAGACAAGCTCTAGGAGTCCAGTGGAATGCAGAGGACATGGATAGTGCCTTTCTAATAATTACCAGATTAGCGGGTTGAGTGATAACAGCAAATTGTGGAAGGCTTGTCACCCTTCACCTTCCCGTTCTCAGTTACCTCTTCTGGTTTGGAACTGTTCAGATAATCTGCTTTACTCTTTAATTTTTACTGTATGAAGAGTGATTCTGTCTTTCACTGTTAAATGCGTTAAGTAAAACCTTAATTCCTTTCTGAGGCCTAAAAAAAAAAAATCTCACATGACTGACGTTAGGGTTTTTTTTGAGGAGAGGGAGAAGACAGTAAGATTTCAGCAGCCCTATTTGCTTTTGATTTCCTTGTAAGTGATCTCTCCTAACTGTCCTCTGAAAATATTGCTCTATTTCATGGTGCAGTGGGAATTCAGCTGTCTGCTGTTCTGTAAGCAGAACATAACAATAACATGTCACAGTAAGTAAAGGTATAGTCAGAACTAGAAGTAAATGGTAGAATTCCCAATTCCTGTGACTCTTTTGCTAAATATGCATGCCCAGTCATTAGTTCGTATTCTTTAGCTTGCCTGTATGCAAAACTGGGGTATGATAACACTTGCTTGCCTGGTTGACATTTCTTGAGGCCGGTTTATAAGTTGTAAAAAGAAATGTTTGGGGAGTCTTTACAGTTTTGTTGGGATGTGATGTTTTTGCAGGACATACCTGGAGGAAGAGCTGACTAAGGCACGTGAGAAACCAAAGCTGCGTAAGGACATGTACAAGAAAATGATTGAAGTGGATCCTCTTGCTCCCACAGCTGAAGAGAATGCCCAGCATGCTGTCACCAAACCCCGATATATGCAGTGGAGGGAAACCATTAGCTCTAGTGCCAACCTGGGCTTCAGGATTGAAGGGATTAAGGTAGTAGTTTCACTTCTGCATGTTCTTGGAGACCAAACTTTGTTTGATGTGTTAATTGATTTGTTGTGCACATCAGTAGCCAGGTTTTCCAAAGGATTATGTGAAAATGCACTAATTGAAACCACAGAGTTCAGTGTATTGCAGTTTCAAAGCATCCACTGTAATTCTAACAGAGTCAATGAAGTTAAGCATCAAACGCACGTCAGCCGTACTTGGTTCAACCACAGAAACGTTGCAGGAAGGACTCAAGCAGGTACACGGTGTAGACAGAATGAAAATAGAATGAAAATGAGACTGTTATAAGAAACTGTAGAAAGAACCACCTCTCTCCATGCAATTACTTTTTTTATCCAGGAACTATACATACTTATTCTGAGTGAATCACAGTAAAGTGGTTTTGTTCCAGTTATGTTTATTTGCAAGGCATATTAAAAGCATTAGCTTAGATGTTCTTGGGATTGAAGGAACCCCTTTTCCTTTTAAGTACGTGACAATATTTGGGATAGGTGGAGCTGGAATAAAGCCCAAACAACCAAAAATTAAAATTTCTCAATCAACAAAGTCCATCTGCTGTTCTCGATGGATAAGTTTGTGCCCCTATACCATTCCTAGGTTACTACCTTACAGTCACAGAAGAACTTTGGCAATTTTCTTTCCCACCCCTTAATTCTTTATATTTGTTGTGTGCCATGGCAATGTCAGATACCTACCTAGAAACCCAGGACCTACTCTCAGAATAACAGCCACCTGACTCAGTTACTTGAATGTTAAGCCTTGCTGGAATCCGGAAGTGTGCTTTCTGCTTGCATCAGCCTGTCACCGCTAGCCTTAAACTAGTTTGCTTGGGTTTAGATAGTGGTGTACCTGCACCAGCACCGAGTGTGGCAAGGGCTGCCCAAACTCACCCACACCCCGGATGAGTACTTCTTACCTGGAGCCCATGACAGGACAGCTATGAAGAAGTCAGCATGGGTTACTCTGTGTGATTTCAGGGTGTTCCCAGAGCACATACATTTAATTTAGGTATGTTAGGACATTGTAAATTATAATCTGGATTAATTTTGCTTCTGTTTTGTAGTTCAAGCACATAGAAAGAAGAAAGGGATAAAGAGGGTGACACTGACAACACCCCTTTCTTCTCTGCTTCCCTATGTTGTCTTCTCCCTTCCTCATTCATAGATTCTCCTGCTGTGATAAGGGAACTTGGGCTTCCAGCTCATGCTGTGCTGGCCCCCTGTACGCTGCGCCACCCACTCCTTGCTGTTAGACACAGGCATCCTCATGTAAGAACTGTCTGGGTGGTTGATGATCTGGCTCCAGTCCAGCCAAGACACTTCCTGTCTACCCTTTAGCCATCTAATAATGTTATCAAGATACCTGTTACATTCCTAAACCACTTAGGTTATTGGATGCTCAGTGTAATGGAATCAGAAATCCAGATGATCTCAAGACCTTTTACATATGTTCTCAGAAAGAACAGTCAGTGTAGAAGACTTGCAGATTTATGTTGAGTCCTGGAGAGTGACTGAGCTGAGGGAGCACAGGGGAGCTCCAGTAAAAAAACGTGACTTGTTTGTGGTTTGGCTGGTTATCAGAGGTGGGGAGGAGCAGTATGGCACACAGACTGTGTGATATTTTCCTGCACTGAGACAGTGCTGTAACTGTGCAAACTAGGACACAGATACTTAATCTTCTATTAAGCACAGGAAGTGCTTTGGAGCACTCCACTACATTACTTTTTCCTCTGTCTCCCTGTACTGTTATGAGGGACGTAGGTATCATTCTCTTATATTTTTTACATGGAGAAATGATGACAGAAGTGCATGTTCAAATAATACAGCTAGTCTGTACTCTTCACACTGTTTCACTGCAGCTGAACTGTACATCCAGTTCCTTATATTTGCAGAGGAGCGAAGCCATGCTGCAGACATCCCCATTTTGAGAGGAGAGCCTATAAGGATCAGTGGTGCCAGCTAGCGGTTGATGGGAAAAAGAGGTTGTTCTCCCTGAATGCACTGATGACTCCTGGAGTTAGCTGAGCAGATACGTTGTGTTTGGTCATTTAGAAATATTCCTGCCCTGTGGCTGCTGGAGTAGAAGTGGAAACAAAGAAACTGAAATCATAGAAGCCCTTCTGTGAAGTGGCTGCTGATAAATGAGATCTGATTCATCATATGCACTCCTCCTTCATCAGTGGGGTGCCTTTTCTCTTTAGGTCGATCCATCTCTCTTCCTTGCCTTGCTTCGGTATCTCTGAAATTGAGGCAGGTTCATTTATGGGATTTGTCCCTCTTCCTCTTACCAAAAATCATTCAAACCATTGGGTTTCCTTACAGCTAGCACCTGACTCTCAGTCTCTTGTGCCTGCCAGATTCAGAATGCAGATTTCCTCTCTGGAAGGGGCTGTCTGAAGGCTAGGAATCACCAACATAGTTTTGCAGAGCAGAGATGGATGGGGCTGAGAATCAGGAATTCTGGCTTCCCATTCTGTCACTGAATCTCTGGGAAGTTACTTCTTCCTTTGGTACCATTCCTTTAGCTGTAGGTCAGAGAGAGCCATTTTTCCAGGAGGACCTCAGATTTGATTCATAAATCTTTGTGAACCCATTTAGGTGCCGACCTTAACCCAGAGCCCTTTAAGGGAAGTCTGCAGAGGAATCTGAGTGAGACCACACAGGTTAAGATAGGTACTGCTATTTTGTGGAGCCACCAAACCTGCCCTCCTGCCAGTTATGTCACTTGTCACATCTAGTTAGAAGTGCTGGACCGCTAGCAGCACTGTGGAACAGACTGCTAAGCTGTGCAGGAATGTATGTAGAGGCCCTGACAACGGTGTGTCTTCGAGGAGCGAGTCAGACAGGCACCTCCTGGGGATCAGGTACATGCAGAGTCATTGCAAGGACCTGGTGTTGAATATGAGAAATGATGCCACTCAAAAACTGGATGTTGTTTACACCAAGTAAGGACAGGCAGCAGTTACATTTCCTGCCAACCACTGCAAAGGAACAAAATCATAAAAGTGTTTCTAAACAACAGGGAAGCAAGCAATTAGTCTGTCCATATAAAAAAGGATGAAAAGGGAAAATGCAACAGCTATTCCAGACTTTGCTCTGGGATTTAGGGCATGGAAGGAAATGATTTTTACAATAACCTTACTCCAACAAAGAGGTATGAGGCATCAGACTAAATTCCAAATTTCTATGTGCTGTTGAGTATTAGGAGCCATCTGATCTGATGTATGATAAGTTTTACTGCCTACCTGCTGAACTTCTCTTACATAACTTAAACATCTCATCAGGCCGACAAGCCACACTTGTATCTGGCCCACAGCCTTGGAATAAAATTCTGTTTATTCTGCTGCTAGAAAGTCTGGTAGGTGGGAGGCTGTTCTGCATGGCTTTGCCATTCAGTCAGTTCATTCTCTTGCATGATAAATCTGGAAATTTAGCATTATTGGATATTTTTGTGTATATGCTAGGGATCAAGTTCTGCTGTGAAGCAAATAGTGTTTCACCTGCTGAGACTGGAGCTGCATTTACCCAGTTTTGGTGCAGTGACTTTTAACGCATTTTGATGACCTCGTGATTTAGTCTTATAATGGGGATTTCATTAGACTGATACAATGAGAGGAATACAGTTTGGTAACCTTGCACGTTTTTAGTAGATACAGGCTAGCAACTGCAATAATTGCTATATTTTACATGCATGTCCTAAAACCTCATATTTGTGTCTCTTGAAGCAACAGGGATGTTCTTGGAGAAATGCATATTCATATATCTACGTTGACAGATCTCTCAGATTCATGCACTGCTCTTACTTACTTGTAGCTTCACAAGCACAAACTGGTCACTACCAGCACATAAAAAGACTTGTTTTTTTCAGTA
Organism: Psophia crepitans; assembly: GCA_013399095.1. Classification (NCBI taxonomy): domain Eukaryota; kingdom Metazoa; phylum Chordata; class Aves; order Gruiformes; family Psophiidae; genus Psophia; species Psophia crepitans. The sequence continues at coordinate 1,433,455 of VWZZ01002130.1, read as the reverse complement.
GCAGGACGCTTCTGTACTGAGCAGTACCGCTAGCACAAAAATACGCTGAATTTCTCCAGGACTCAGTTGGATACAAGGATGCCTGCGCTGTCCTTTGCCAAAATTCACACACCTGCTTTGTCACTGCTAGCGTTTGTGTCACTGCTAGCGTTGCAAATCCCGAGGAGTTCTTGTCTGCAGGTAGCTTTTCGTTCTGTGGCTTCTGGGTCACATTAACATACAAACGTATATTGTGAACTGAGTCTTAACCGCAATTCTTTGGTTTCCCCATTGAAAAACAAAAACAAAACAAAAAGGACTAGTAGAATTTTGTTTGAAGATGTCTCCTTACGCCCCCAGCCAGGGTTTGACTATACCAAGCTAGGTGAAAAAACAACCAAAGAGGTCACTGTGGTTTGCCCCATTGAACTCTGCACTGCTAGTAGTGACATGTGAGAGAACCCTCCTGCAGGCTGGTAATACCATGAGTTGGTTTTGTTTTACTGTTTTTTTGTTGTGTTTTTTTGTGTTGTTTTTTTTTTTTAACTGCACTCAACAGGAAATGAAGTGCCATATAAAGTTATCCAATCAGCTTCTGTATCTTTTCTCCTCTACTTCTTGCTTGGTTTATCTGCTCTCTTCCTGTTCAACTGCTCACTTTCATCTGGTTACCAAGAGCTGAGCTGTGGATGGTTCAAGAGCATTGACTGATGAGGGGAATGATATGCATGTAGTATAAATTGTCTGTGTGTTTTTGTACAGAAGGCGGATGGAACATGTAACACAAACTTCAAAACTACGAAGACACAGGAGCAAGTTCTACAGGTTTTTGTGGAATTCATTGAGGGCAACACGACTATTCTGGTGAGTCTGAACTCTTCAGGTTCACTGACCTTTGACCCAATGCAGTTGCTTCAGGGCCACGCTTCCTCTGGTATGAGAAAAATGAATTAAACTACCAAGGAAGAAAATGGTTTTGACTTCCAGTCCCTCTCAGCAGATGGAGTGGACATGAGGACTTAGTGAGCTGGGAGAAGTAGTTGTCTGAGACCAGTTCTGTCAGCTCTTGCCATGAGTTCACCCCAAGTTCCTCATGCTAGCAAAATGTCAGTCAAGCTAACTTGCGGCTTGCCTTCAGCTTTGACCATGGGTGTTAGATGCATCAGAGGGATGGTAATGTCTAAGCAAGGATTGTGTTGGCAGGAAAACTTGTGATTTTGGAATTCAGTCTGGAGAGGATAAAACCAGAGCATGGGGGCAGGAAGTGAGATTGGTGGCTGGCTGTGCTCCTATGTGTGAGACTCCGCTCAAAGAGTAATTCGTGTATGCTCCTTCACGGGTAGCACAGCAGGCATGCAGTAGAAGGCATAACATATCTCTTGTCTTTGGAACTTAAACGGATGCCATAGTGTTTTGGTGCAGTTTGGAAGCCATTGTGAAGGTGGATTAGCCCTCCAGGAGGAGGAGGCTTGGGAACAGAGGGCAGCATTAAAATTGTATATTAGAGCTTTCTGCATTAGGCCTTGGGGTTTTTTATTTCCCCTCCTTGCTACCTGTTTGGAGCTCCTTGTCTGTCTAACACAATTGCATTCTTTATGCACTGTGGAAAATAGAAAGATTTTTAACTACTTGAAAATTTTTTCTCTTTATTAAAGAAAAAAAAAAAAAAAAGGATGCCAAAAAGTCTCCCTGCATCCTAAGCAAGATAGAGAAGTATGCTTGGTGTAACACATGCAGCAGTGTTCATTCACTGTGAAAGCCTGTTGAAATGTATTTTCAGACTGACTTTCAAATTATGAACCTGTTGTTTTGAAGGACCTGTAGCCTATAATTAACATGATCTGTTCATTTTATTGACTCTTGTAAACTGAGTATCTTCATTCATTCTTTACTTAAATGTTTATGGGTTGGTTTTGTTTTTTTCTTCTCTTCCTCCAGAAAAAATACCTCAAGCGTCTGCAGGAAATTCATATCATTCTTGAATCCTCAGACTTCTTCAAGCGACATGAGGTGAGCAGTGAGTGTAATGCTGTTGAGGTGCATTGCTGCTTCATTTGGTCATTCGGATGTATTTCAAAATAGCTTGCTGTATTAGTAGAAGGGAGTTTGTAGTAGAAGAAAACTAATATATGTTAACAGCACAGATACCACAAAGCTTCTGTCACGATGCAGAAAATTAAACCAGTAGAGGAATAATAAATCCTCCTGTCTTCATATGTGGTGGGTTGACCCTGGCTGGAGTCCAGGTGCCCACCAAAGCCACTCTATCACTCCCCCTCCTTAACTGGACAGGGGACAAAAGTTCTAACAAACAGCTCGTGGGTCGAGATAGGGATAGGGAGAGATTGTTCACCAATTACCATCCTGGGCAAAACAGACCAGACTTAGTGAGGAATTAATCTAATTTATTACCAAGCAAGCACAGAGCAGAGAGAAATAAAACCAAATCTTAAAACACCTCCCTCCACCTCTCCCTTCTTAACTTCACTCCCGATCTCTCCCTGCTCCCCACAGCAGCACAGGGGGACTGGGATGGGGGTTACAGTCAGTTGATCACATACTGTTTTGGCTGCTCCTTCCTCCTCAGGGGGAGGACTCCTCACACCCTTCCCCTGCTCCAGCATGGGGTCCCTCCCACAGGAGACAGTACTCCACAAACTTCTCCAACACGAGTCCTTCCCAGGGGCTGCAGTTCTTCACAAACTGCTCCAGCGTGGGTCCCTTCCATGGGGTGCAGACCTTCAGGAGCAGACTGCTCCAAAGTGGGTCCCCCACAGGGTCACAAGTCCTGACAGCAAACCTACTCCGGCCTGGGCTCCTCTCTCCATGGATCCACAGGTCCTCCAGGAACTTGCTCCGGCACCAGCTTCCCATGGGGTCACAGCCTCCTTCAGGTGTCTCCACCTGCTCTGGTGTGGGGTCTTCCATGGGCTGCAGATGAAATCTCTGCTCTACCATCATCCTCCATGGGCTGCAGGGGAATCTCTGCTCTGGCACCTAGAGCATCTCCTCCCTCCTCTTCTTCACTGACCTTGGTGTCTGCAGAGTTGTTCCTCTCACATGTTCTCACTCCTCTCTCTGGCTGCAAAAGCTCCTGCAGTTGTTCTTTTCCCTTCTTAGCTATTACCCCAGAGGCACTACCACCATTGCTGATGAGCTCAGCCTTGGCCAGCAGTGGAGCTGGCTGGCATTGGCTATATCAGACATGGGGGAAGAAGCTTCTAACAGCTTCTTGCAGAAGCCACCACCCCTGTGGCCCCTCCCCGCTACCAAAACCTTGCCACGCAAACCCAAAACGTTATAACATCCCAGCACTTGTAGCTCTGGGCCACTGCAGGGAATGCTTTATTGGTACCAGTTTCCTGTGGTTTCTCTAATCTTGTGTTCTAGGGGAATCTTTACAGGGAAGGGTACTGTGGAAGCCTGCATTTGGTACAGTAGCATTCAGTGCTAGTTTGACAATGAAGGTTTTATTAGTTATACTGGATTTATGTTGAAACCCTGTACAATTCTGCTCTACATATTCTCCTGGTATGCTTTGCTGTGGAGAAGGCATCATAGCATGTAATTCATAGCAGTAAGTTCTGCTTGTTACAACTCAGGATTTTGAGATCAGGTGTTTTATTTCACCTTGTTGATTTCCCCTTGTCACTAGAGGCATTTCTGTAAGTCATGCGTCATGGTCTTTCTTTGAAAGTAGTCACTGGTGTTTGCTGAATTGCTCAAATTGAGACCTGCCGCCCCTGAGCTGGAAAATTGCTTTTTTCCCTTTGCCTAGTGGGTCCCTTTTCCCAACTACATGTGCATTTATACGTTACTGATTGATGTGGATATGCAAATGGGGCATGTAAATTGTCAGTGTGTAAGTGCAGCCCAAAAGTCTGTGGGGTCACAGGTAAGAAGGTCATCTTCTTAGTGGGAAGCATTAAGTCATGGGGAAGAGCTAAAGATGTGTTTTTACGCACATCATCTCACTCTGTCTTCCAGGTCGTTGGAAGTTCACTACTTTTTGTACATGATGGCAGTGGGAATGCCAATGTGTGGTTGATCGATTTTGGAAAGACCACCCTTCTCCCTGACGGGCAGACACTGGATCACAGAATCCCCTGGCAAGAAGGCAACAGGGAGGATGGGTACTTGTTGGGGTTGGACAATTTGATTGGCATCTTGGAAAGCATCACTGAAAGATGAGTTGAGAACGGCACAAAACTTGCAGGGCTGCTCTGTAACTTTCTGCTCTACTGGGATGACGCAGTTAGAAGGAAACCTTTAACTCTGTCCAAACTCCTGAGGTCATCAGTGCAGAGGGAGCTGCATCGAGAACCCAGCAGTTTGTGATCAAAGTGACTTTGCATCAGCCCTCTATGAACCTAATTAACTCCAGATTGGTCTGTATTGCACCAGCCCTTCAGACTGGTCCTCAGAGAATGAAGATCTCCGTACTCAGGAATCACACCAGCATGAGTCAAGAGGTCTGTGTGGTAAACCAGAATGATTCTGATTTCTGGCAAACAGATGGGACACCAGATTACCTTTTAGTGAACCACAGCAAGTCCTTGGTGATTCAGGGTAGGAATAACAATTTTTCAGGGAAGTGAAACCAGAAAGAGTGGATTTATGTTATTCTCCCTAATTCCAAGTCTCCTTGCTCCTGTGTACACTATAGGTTGGACCAACAACTTCCGCTCCATTGCGTTACAGTGTGCACAAGGTGGAAATGGAGGATAATCACAAGAAACCTGGAGCAGAGGGAGACAGCAGTTTGTAGTGGCTGGATGTGGTGCCTGCTGTCCACTGTTCCTCCTCCTCCCTACCCTAGCCTCGATTCACTTCTATCCAAGAACAGCCTTTGCTTTTTATGTAGCCTCTCAGGAGATGACAAAAACTCTAGGGAGAGAATAGCAGCCTATTGTCTCCAAAAACATTTGACTTTCAGACTGGGTGGGCTGTTGGAAAAGTGCCTAGCTTGGCAAGTTTGGCCTCTTGCAGCTGAACTGCAGTTTTGAACAATCAGTAACGACCCTTGCGCACACAGACCAGGGAACTAAGGGGGTTTCTTTTTCAAGGCTTGTTTATTTTTCAAGATAAAACTCCTATACACGTGCATGCACACACATGCACTAGCAGCCAGCAACCAATGTGATCTCTTAAGATCATGGTTTGACTGTCTCCTAATGCACATGACTTCTTGGACATGTTCCTGTTCCCGAATACGATGCTGCCACTTAAATGTATAGACTGGCGCAGCGATCAGGAAGGTAATGTTTCTGCATTCACAGCATTACACTAATGATGAGACAATTCCCAGGCATCCTTCCTGCAAGGTATTGGCTGTTAACTCAGGGCAGTTTTGGGGGAGGAGGGTCATTGTATCACATCCCCTAGTCCCCGCCTGGAATCGCAGGGCCAACTGTGCTTCAGTTTTCTGAACAGTTCAGTTCTGTGGCCCAGGCCCAGAAAATGCACAGTGTTTAGGTTGGAATCAAGAAAGATTGAAGTGATTTCTTTGTAATGGCTTCACGTACCTTCTCTGTTGGTTGCCTCTACTCACTTGAACAGTTCTTTAAATACTAGCAGCATAAGTACTATCGATATTCACATGTTCACTCACAGTCCATGTTTTAACATTAATAGCATAATGATGGAATTTTCAAAATGAGCACAAGACTTATAGTGCTATTTGATTGTTATTCCCCTTTCGGTATCTAAAGCTTGTAATGCACATTGATCAGAAATTGCTGTCTTTTGCTGATGTCCTGTGCTCAGGAAAGATTCTGACACTTTAGGATATATGAAGGTTACTTCATGCTTTGGGAAACTATTTCAGTAATAATCATGATCATGAGCAAAAGAAAACTGGGAGTCCAGATCTGGAACAAAATCTATCTATAACATTTGTGATTAGAATTGAAGAGCCTAAAATAATTTCTAAAAGGAGTTACTGCAAATAACACACTACTGTGCTAACAGATCAGTCAGATTTAATGACTTTTTCATCACCTCTGAACAAAACAGCAGTATTAAAAAGTCAAGCTCAGTTGTGACCTAAAAGTCAGACAACATAGAGTGGGTATTCTGTAGGAACTGATGACACATGGAAACATTTCATCCTAAGACGTAAGTTGTTTGAAAGGTAATTATTTTTGCAGTTAACTGCAAGTTCAGACTTTTGTGGCCTCCCAGTCCCTCTCACTTCTATTTTCATGACAGTATATTAATGAATTTTCCAATTAGATGTTTCACAGGGTTTACAACTTACTTTTTTTTTTCTTTTTTTACGTGACAGTGAGCCTTCAATAGAGAGCACATGTATTATCATTCCAGATACCTCCTAACTTTTGAATTGCTATGAGATGACAAATTAATCTATGGAGAGTTTAACACAATTTAAAAAAAAAAAAAAAAAAAAAGTCTTCCTCCTTTCCTGCAGCCAACAGGTAAGCCACTGGTTAGCAGGGCTAAAGGAGGAATAGGAAGTAAATAGGTCTCATTGGGGAGGACTTAAATAACAATACCATTTCTATGAGACTGCAATTGCAAGCAGTCCTACCATAATAAAACAAATATTAGAAAAGTTAGAAATGATAGAATCAATGAGTGGTTTGCCTAATTAATCTTCAGAGTTAAATTTCTTTCGTCTGTTATCACATGTGTGAATCTTGTGCCCCAGTGTAACTTATCTTCTGGAGGAGAGATTTAGAAGGTGAAAGTTGATGCTTAAATGTCAGTTGAGAATTTGAGACAAACTTTTAGAATGACTGTCCAGTTCTAAACAAGAACCAGAAGCAAGGTGGTACCAGAAGCTTCAAAAAAACCAACTGCTGCTAGCACCTGGATGGTTTGCAGTACATGATCTTGGGGGGAGAAACATGGAGAATGCTCCACTCCTCTGTAGTAGTTGAAAAGGTCAGGGGAAAAAAAGAAAACCTTTGCTATTGCAGACCCTGGTCTGGAAACTCATTCTAGATGGTAAATAGTTAGTTTTGGAATGGCGCTAAGGGATTGGAAGGAAAGAAGCCACAATCTTCTGCTGCTGTTACAGGAAAGGAGAAAGGAGGCAGCTTTTCACTAGCAAACTGCACGTATAGGACTGCAACTGAGCCCTGGAGCTCCGCGGGGCTGGAGGCTACGAGCTTATGAGCAAACTACCACAGGGTAAGTCAGATACCTTGTTTCACATCGGCTGGCCCAGAGTGCCTGCGTACACTCACTCCATGAGTGTGAGGAAGCAGCCTAGCCGCCTTACACTATGGAGTGCGTTGCCTTGAATAAGCTTATCTTTACCAGGGGGTCAACATAGTGCCTGTGCACAGGCATGTTAACACAGAAGAGCTGATGCACAATAACCACGGTACTTGTTCACATACAAGTCCGGAATGTAGTTATTCAATGCTTCTGCTGAGATATTGCCTCACTCTGGAGACACCAAGAGTGTGTGTGTCTCCACAGCATGGTAAGGTAGACTGGCCCAAAGGCACAGTGGTGCTAAACAGCTAACCACTGACTTAGGCACCAAGGTCTTCAACTCACTAGTTAGATGCAGCAATGCTTACTGCTGTAGCTGCTGCATTCCGATGTGAACCTAGCAGTAGGACTTCCTCAATTTTTGTCAGTGACTTGGGGTTTTTTTTGGCCTTGGACAACTGTCTGAGGCCTCAGATTTGCTCCCATTTTATAGATGGGAATAGTACCTACTTACCTCACAGGAATGGTGTGAGGCTGTCCTTCGTTATTGCTTGCAAGATGCTGTGAGATTCTTTGGAGGATGGTGCAATATAGAAAGAAATGCACAAAGAAATACATCAGCTAAGTTTAAAAACTGTGATGGTTGAGGCCCCACAAGGATAGAAATTTGTATGAAATGTAACCAAGGTGGTAGAAATTAAATCCCTCTTAATTTTACACAGGTTGGGGAAATTCATTTAACATCTAATCCAGTTCCTATTATAGGGAAAGATTTCAATGGGAGTTGGACCAAACCCTTAAGTATCTCAGAGGGCTCTTGCTTTTTTTTTTTTATTTTTTTTATTACTGTTGTTATTATTTGTTATTATTAAGGTACTGAGATCAAATGGCCTGTATCATCCACAGTGCATCCGTTCTGAACACTACAATGCAATGCTGACCATGGTCACTTTTGACATTGACTGTATTGGTTGAGTGTTTGTTACTCTGAAGTGTGTATGCTACTAAATAAACAAGACTGAAGGAAAAAAGACATCTACTGTGGTTTGGTCACACAAATAGGCAGTAATATCTTTTCTTCAAGAATTTCTTTAGGGAAGGGATAAAAACTCTTTCAGCATTTCTTGTACTTTTAGTCTTTAGCATCTAATATTTCCTAAAACAAACCCAGTTCTTAAGATATCTGGAAGCTAACATTGGAGCTTGGTTCAAAACGCATTAGTTACATTTGCTTTAGAACCTGATCCACACAAAGCGTGCCCGCTTCCTTCGAGGTGAGCTCTGTCTCAAAAGTCTCAGTTCACAGCCTACGGTACTGTAGTAGTTGTGCCTTGAAAGGCAGTTGGCAGACTCAGAGCAGTTAACTGTTCCATGGGGCAGTTTTGCATGGCAGCAGGGAACAAGCACTCAACCCTCAGGAACTGGCAACACTTCTCAGCAAGAGAGTGTCCTCTTACCTGTGTGCAAAGAGCATTTAGCAGAGAGGGAAACAAATAGCCACCATTAGTGTCTCTTTATTTTGTGTTGCACATACAGAAGTATACACTTGTCCAGCTTTAAATTGCATAGAAGCAGGTGTGTCATCTACGTATGTACGGTAGTCACCCAGAAAGGTAGGTTGGCAGGAAGTGCTGCCACGGTCAGAGGTAATGACAAATCCAAACCAACACAACTAAATGAAAAAGTCACGTGACAAAATGGGAAGACGTTAGTGATGCCATGCCTAAGATCTCTGCATCACATTGAAGAGTGTAGGCAGCCAGGAGGAGAGCGAGCAAGGCCATGTCTACAGGAGAAACTGTTTCGCCAAGCTCTGCTGCTCGAGGGTCTGAGGAAGTGTGTTCCCTGGCTGACACAGCTGTGGAGATGCAAATACAGCAGGGACAACCGTACTCTCAGGAATAGCATTTTCTTCTCTTTCAGGTAAGTAGAGGGAGGGCAACTATTGGAGGCAAAAGCGTGTAACTATTTCACTAGACTGTCAGAGCTTCCTCAGTGCACACCTGCCTGTCAGCAAAGTAGTGGAGAACTTGCCTCAGGAAAAGCCGCCTTAAATCTGTGCAGGTAAAAGTTCTGTTTCTTTAAAGGGAAAATGAAGATAGAAAAGATTGAGAAGAGAGAAGATAACAAAGAAATCAGAAGCAAGAATATCAACAAATGTGAAAAAGAAAGCAGAGAAAGACAAATTGAAATGTGCATTATTATTTCATCTTTTGTTAATCTGTCCCCTCCTTAAAAATGTAGGTACGAGGTGATATGAAGCACCATAAGTACTAATGCTGAGTCCAGAAGGAGAAAAAAAACCCAAAAACAAACCCAACAACTCTAACACAACTCCAGAACCAGTTTGGTAACGTGTTAAGACAGACACCCCTCAGGAAGAGCAATTTATAATAATCCTATAAATGGCTGATTCTGCAGCGGGAAAGGGTTGGAAGACTCTTCACATGGATTACAGGACTGACTTCATCCCAGACCTCCAGCTCATGTCATTCCTCTAGGAAACAAAGTCGATTTTTGGCTTTCAGTTGCCAAAGTAATCTAACTTTGACACTATGGGTTCAACTCATTGATTGTGCACTAAAAGTGTCTCCTTTAAAGAACAGTTTGAATCAAGTGATATTTTGAAATGGTGGAAGTTGAGTGCTACATAATTTGTCATTGAATGACAGTAAGTTTCAGTCTCAGGATTGTAGGGCTGAAGGTTGTGGTATATGTCACTGTGGTTGTTGTTTTGCTTTTTAGATAATATGGTTTGGACAGCAGGTAGCATTTCAGCAGCTCAACAGGAGTTTTAATTCCTCCAGGATATTAATAAAAAATTCATTGTCTGTGAGGGTTTTAAAAAAGCAGCTGAGAGATCACATACATGCAGAAAAACTGTTACAGGTCAAAGATTCACTGCAGCTGTGCTGACAGAAGATCATTTACCTTTAGTTCTATTTGAGGGAGTTAAGAGCTTACGTAAAAATTAGGTTGCTAATGAGATTCTTTTAAAATTCCTTGCTCTTTCTTTTAGTGCCCATTTGGTAGGGGCAGCTCCATATTCTGTCTTATTACAAGGCACTGCATCTGGCTTCAGTACCTCCCTGAGCTATGTGCCGTGTAAACCAGCAAAGTATGTCTAGGAAATAAATAATCACTATGTGCTCACTGTACTCTTACAGTTGCCGTTCCACAGCCCGCTGTTGGTCACTTGTGGAGGTAAGATACTGGGCAGGATGGGGTTTTATTCTGGCTCAGTGCAGCTTCGTCTATGTTCTTCCTGTAAATAAGTACTTTGAGGCAGCTATTCAGTAAAGACAGGTATTTGTCCAAAGTTCTGAACTGAAGAACTTGCATTTTATTTATAAAATGAAGGCACAGCTGCCACCAAGCCTTCCTGTGGCACTGGTGATAGAACTGGCTCTTCTCTCACTTCACTTAATGTGGCCTTTCTAAATTTGTGAATGCAGTTGAAGCAAGTGCTGTGTATTGGGGAAACAGTGGTAGCTCAGCTGGGTAAGCCCAGGGACAGCAGGGATCCTACCTGCTTCTCACTGGAATCTTAGGTTATTGTACCATCACTTCCCTGTGGAAAAATGAACAGCTGTCTTGTGCCTGCTTGATAAAGTCTGCAGGAAGAAAGGGTGGTAGAGTTAACTGCCTGTGGCTCCTGAACAAGTCCGTGCTTCACTCACCACCAGTTTCCCACCCATGCTGCTGGCTAAGGAGAATTGAAAGCAGAATCATAATGGGCCTGCAATAGCATGGTCATAACCACCAGTGCTCTGCTTCAACAAGGGTCAGAAAGCACTCTGCAGCCCCGTCCACTGCAGCTGAGCTAGGATCACTACCCTCTGCTGTGTCCTTACGACAGCTGCAGGGAGGAAGGGGCTGGGTTGCTGATGCCCAGTCACAACTGTTGGGGAGGTTGTTAGCTCACCTTCAGGGAAAAACTGCTACTGCATAAACCGTAGGACTGATGTAATCCTAAAGGTAAGGATGGTGAAGATGAGCTGGTGTTATTCCAATCAGCTAAGAATAGATGTATTTATTCTTGACAAGCATGTTCCAGAGATGGCCAGCCTGAAATGTGACCAAAAAAAGATGGCCTCTGCAAGAGGAAAGAAAGCAGGAAATTTCCTGCTAATTGGGCTTTCCTGCCTCATCTAACTGGGCTGCAGTAGCTCCTGAATGGAAGATAGGACAGGCAATGAGCTAAACTTGAGAGAGACCAGGGAGCTAAAGCAAAGGTGAAATGGAAGGGCGGGCATGAGGTAAGGACAACCATCTTCCTTGGCTGCTCAGCCCATCAGTTCCCACACTGCTCCTGGAATTTGCCCGTGCACAGAGGGGCCGCTGTGTTCTGACCACCTGTCATTTCCCAATGGGCATTTGGAATTATTTCCATACCAGATGGGTCATTGCTGAAAGGTGCCCATCATCATCACTCGGGTCTGGAACCGACAGTATATAAAAATACTTATCCTAAAGCCAATGGCCTAAAACTGTAGGAAGTTTGGAATAGATGGATACAAAGTCAGACCAACAAAGCATAAGCCTAGGCTGAAAAATGCATTTCACTCAGGATGGATTCAGACTCTTCAGTCTGTGCTTTTCTGCACCACATCTCAGCAGCGTCCATCCCTGAATGACGCAGAGGACAGGGACCCTGTGTTGTCAAAGCAAACCCTCTCCCCTGCCAGCCCACATCTTCAGACACTACAGGCAGCTGATCGCTAGGCATGAAGCTTGTACCAGAGTACCTCCTCCCTCAGAAAGGAACCAGAGTCTGTGACTGACATCTCGCCATTCAACTTGAGTAGACATGAAGGCAGCATGTAATTTGCCACCGTAGGTTGGCAGTGCAACATTTAGAAGTGGGACAAGGACAAAATGCTTCCGAGACTGTTCAAGCTTAATCCAAATTATTTACTTTTCAGTCTCCTTATTTTGCAGGCTTTAAACAGTAAACATCAGTTTAGACCCTAAGCAACAAGAGAAAGGCTTAGAAATGAGCTGTCGTTAAAAAAAACAACTACCTTTACCAGCAGGCTGTATGCTTGGAAGGTGAGAAGAACTGATGACCTGCTCAGCTGCGTGAAGCCAAGTCATGGTTTTGGCTTTCTCAAATGGTTGAGCTATTCTGCCTTCCTGAGTACAGGGCACACGGTGAGGCAGTGTTTGTATTGGGTCCCCCTCCACTGTGCCCTGCCCTTGCATTACTTCATTTCTACTTCAGAGGAGTAGGAATTAAAACCAAGAACTCCTCCACTCAGCTTAATGCTCACCAACATAGCACAGGAAATTACTGTTGAATATCAAAGTACTTACAAAAATGAAGTTCATCCCAAGTGAAGTCCATTAAAAGACACAGACAGTCCATTTCTCATCACCTCATGCAGCTCGCCCTTTCTTGGAAAACCACCTGCCCCTTGCACGCCAGGGGCTGTGAGGAAAGCGTGAGGCAAGCCGCAAATTTCCTTCACTATTCAAAGGGATACTATCAGCTCCACCAACTTTATTTTTCCCCAAGAGTAAATCTGTTTTCCTCTTCATTGCCTGTTTTCACAGCACATGCTCAGAGGACCCTAGATTTTTTTTTAATGCTTCCTACTACTTCCAATTTGAGCAGTAGCTTTGTTTTTATGTTTTTCTGCAGGGTCTGCTAATAAACCAGATGCAAATGTGGCTGCTATTTATTTACTTCCCTTACAGTGCATGAGCATCATCAGTAAGTAATCAGGACTGTAAAAAGCTCTCGGGAATATAGCAGCCTTTGCAAGTTGGTTGCTGCTGGCACAGGATGCATTTTTGGTTTCCTTGGTCAGAAAGAAGCACAACCTGTGTTGGTCATTATTTCCATCCACATGCTGCGGCTGGATGGTAGGTCCATTTCTTTTCACCTGAGCGGATTGAGGAGGAGTCCTTTCAGTAAGTATTATTTTCTGAATCAGAGCAGCAATGCCATTGTTCTCCACCGCTAAGCTGGTTCAGTGAAACACATTTGATGGACAGAGATAGAAATGCAACTGTCTTTAATGATCTGGGGATCTGGCAGGTAGAAGGAGGAAGCAGAACATTGCTGATGTTGAAACATGACCCATCTGAAGGAACTTACGTGGCGGAAGTAAGTGAAATAGGAAGCAGTCCTTCCAGACACACACATTCCCTGATCTTTGGAAGAACCAGTTCTGTTATACTGGAGTAACACTCAGGTCATCTGACAAAGACAGACCAGAGTCCCTCTCTCTTGCTGTTTTCTCTGTTTTATAAAAAGGCTTTTCAGCTCTGTGCAGGCTGGAGCTCCTGAGCACAGCTGCTCTGACCTCTGCCAAAGCTGATGGCTGGTGGTCAGTGCTATAGCACAGGTCATCATAAGCATAATTTACATTGCCGCAGGGGAAAGTCTGGAGTTTCACCAGTTCGATCCCACCAATATCCAGATGAGGGCAGTTGCTTCGACTTGGAGATGCTGGGGATGCTCGAGAGCTAGGAGAAGAACTGCAATTTCCATCAAAGCCGGAATCTTCCCGTTCTGGAGTTGCTTTGAGCTTGGAGCTGGGGCTGAAGTGACAGATGTTCTCTAGCACCCATGATCCATAGGTTGGGTTCCAAAGATTTTTCGTTTTGTTTTTAAGTCTGTGGGTCGGTGGGTTGCTGAGCTCCAACTTATGGTTTGAGGTCTGCTGGAACCAGGACCCGTTGTTGAAATCACTGAGGCATGGCAGGCTGGGCCCTCGAGCAGTCCGGCTGCTCAGGTTCTCCACCAGTAGCTCTTGTGGACATTGCACCAGTTTGTGCCCTGTGTGGTGGGAGTCCAGTGTTTTACGCGTCGTCTGAGGTGTGAGAGAAGGGCTTACCAACAGGGGCACTATCCCAGTGGAAATGTTTGGGCGCATGACCGTACCACCTTCATCCTCTGGTGTGGGACCACACTCCATGGGCAGCTCAGTGTTGATCACATCAGGGTCCTGAAAAGAAAGACGAGGATCTGTTACACCCTGAGCACCTCCAGGGTGACTGTCACACCTGCATTTCAAGAGAAATAGCTATGAGAATGGAAAAGGTTATGGCAGAGGCATTGGTCCTGCACGTCGTACAAGGTGCTATGTGCCATCTGGGTAGCGCATGCTGTTAGGACTTGCAAAAATGCTCTCTCGTTTGTGTGCTTCCCCTGAGCAGAGGCTGCGCTTTATTGAAATCAGTGGCTAAGCTGGGGGTCACTAGTAGATAATTTCTCCATCGGGAGGTTGGATCCAGGCCTGTAGCTGTAAAATGCTACCAGATGGTGACCTCACCATGCCATCTCATTCCCCACTCCATACTAATTCAGCTGTGGCCTTTGAGGAACATTAGGCAAGGTCAGGATACAGACCTTGAAAGCGACTCTAAATACCTTTCTATCTCACAATGAAGGACATTTTGCTACTGAACAAACTGAGAGCTGAAAGCATCCACTTGCACAGGAACAGTACGATCTCATTTTGGTTGGGCTGAAGATGGGAGGGTGAGGCTGGGCACTGGAAAATTCAAATGAAAAGAGCAGTTGAGCTGACAGCACTACCACAATTGGGGAAGTCATTAGATAAGACTGTCAGGACTCTTCACTTGTTTTGGGCACTAAAGCCAGTGCCTTTGGCTAGTCGGCATGCCAAGGATTATCATCCACCTGGATACCAAAGACATGCACCCATACCTGTGTGCAGTACTTGATTCTTTCCAGGATGGTGGAGAAATTTGGCCGATACTCCGGGCTGTGCTGCCAGCACTGTGTCATGATCCGGTACCTTAAAATAATTACAAAAAAAGTATTGATCAGGAAAGATAATTATGTAAAATGGGTTTCAGTATGAAGCGATCATGGTCTGCGCTCAGTACAGGGCCCGAAGAAGGAGAGACATGTCATTTCATCATCCTGGGATCCTGAGCTGTTAGGGGACTGCTACTTAAAGCAAATCCCATAGTGCTCTAAGTTGTATACAAGAGGCAGTGGCCCAAGAGACATTCAGTAATGCCCACCTAACACTGGGGGCAATCACCAGTCCCTGACTAAAGGCATCTGGTTGCCTTTGCCTAACATGTTTAATACCTACCCTCCCTTGGCCTGCGTGAATAAGGAAATACTTACACCGGCCCTGGACAGTTTTTTGGTGGATCCATTCTTCCCCCACTAGTGACAAATTCCAGCACTTCTTGATTGGTTTTGCAAGGGTAGGGCATGTAGCCTAGAGAGAAAATCTCCCAAAGCAGCACACCAAAGGACCTGTGTCAGAAATCAGCCAACAATACCAATGAGGTTCCATTTGTGCTCCACAAATCTGGCACAAAGCTGTGTAGATAACACCACAGCAACAACCTTTCAAAGCTGTAGGCCAACCACAGTAATGTGCAATTAGCATGATTATGAGTCAACTGATATAAAAAAGAGAAACCCACCCCATCAATCAAAACCTTTGCTCAAGCTCCAAAACTAGCTTTGCAGAGGTTTCAAAATATTTGAATAGCTCTGAAGTTGTTCTTTCTGCTGCATTTGTTATTTCTAGAGCAGGAAATGCCAGAGCCCTTTGCTATGTATGGTCTAGCTGAAAAGAACTGTTAGTTCTGGCATGGAGATTCCTACCTTACTTGGGAAGACTCAAGATGTTTGAATCAGCATTTGGGAACAGGATGCTCAAAACTAAAATCAAGTAAGAGACATACAGCGAAACTGAAAGACAGCAGCATTTTGGTTTTGGTCATAATACCATTGCTCTCCTTTTTCACATCCACATTCAGTTAGGCAGTGCCACTGAAAATAACATCTGACTTAGACCCAGGGATGCAAAAGGGTTCTTGCTAGGCTTTAAAATAAAGCTGCCAGGGGAGGGGAACTTCAATCCATCCCAGTCCTGCCAGTTTGAGGCCAGTGCCAGCAACAGATGCCCAGAGTGGGAGAAGGATCACAGGTCAGCAGGAGAGGACACGAAGTGCAGCACGAAGGAATTCCAGCCACTCCAGCCAGCCAGCCAGCTTCACCGGGCCCAGCTGAAATGCCTCTGTGCAAATGCACATAGCATGGGGAACAAATGAGGCGTTGGAGATGCACACATGCCTGTAGGGCTGTGATCTCATTGACGTGGTGGGACGGCTCCTATGACTGGAGTGTTGGGATGGAAGGATACAGGCTCTTTAGGAAGGGCAGGCAGGGGAGACGAGGGCAGGGGGGGGTTGCCCTGTAGGTCAGTGACCAGTTGGAGTGCTTGGAGCTCCACCTGAGGATGGGTGAGAAGCCAACCAAGAGCTTATGGGTCAGGATTAAAGGGAGCACAGGGAGAGGGGACATTATAGTGGGAATCTGCTACAGGCCACCTGACCAGGAAGAGTGAGTGTATGAAGCCCTCTATAAACAGACTTGAAGTCTCCCATGAGGACCAGGGCTTGTGAGCATGAGGCAGCAAAGACATGGAGCTGCTGGAGCAAGTCCAGAGGAGGCCATGAAGGTGATCAGAGGGCTGGAGCACCTCTCGCATGAAGACAGACTGAAAGAGTTGGGATTGTTCAGCTTGGAGAAGGCTCTGGGGAGACCTAGTTGTGGCCTTCCAGTACCTAAAGGGGCCTACAGGAAAGCTGGAGAGGGACTGTTTACAAGGGCAGGGAGTGATAGGACAAGGGGTGATGGCCTTAAGCTGGAGGAGGGGAGATTTAGAATTTTTTTTAGAAGAAAAAAATTATTCTCTATGAGGGTGGCGAGGCACTGGAACAGGTTGCCCAGAGAAGCTGTGGAGGCCCCATCCCTGGAGGTGTTCAAGGCCAGGCTGGATGGGGCTTTGGGCAGCCTGGTCTGGGGGAGGGTGTCCCTGCCCATGGCAGGGGGGTTGGAACCAGACCATTTTTAAGGTCCCTTCCAACCCAAACAATTGTACGATTCTGCGACTTCAGCAGGGTCAGAATTTTAAGAGTCACTACTTGTTGCAAAGGTAGAAGAAATTTCCAGCACACACATGTTACTTATAATAGCCTATTACAGGAACCGTAGCGCTTTCCTTCAAAATATTTAGTACTGGCTGCTCACAGTTAGGCGCTGATAAACAATCCCTTGTCTTCCGGCATCAGTAACGACTCCAGGAAACTGGGTCAGTGTGGCATTTAAGGGAATGGCTCAGTACAGTACATTGAAGAATCTACTGTACAGGGAGAGAGGCGTTCTGAAGCAACTGGAAAGCTTCCATCCCCCAGCACCTGTGCATGAATGCGCAACTGTTGAGGGGGTGCTTATTTTAAAGAAAGATCAAGTTACACGACGAATCAATATATAAATATTGTTTCCTCAGCAACCATCAAGGCCTTCTGATTAAATCTGCTGTCATTTTATATACAACAGAAAAAAAATCATACAAAAGAGTACAGAGAGAGTATTTTACAAGATATATAAGCGGGCCTCGTCACTGATGGAAACTGAGCGGCAGATACTGAAGGTTGAGGGAAGATTCTGATGGTATTTGTCTGGAATTTTAACAGACTTCCTGGGAATCTAAACTTCTTTCTCTTTTCACGTCTTTGTTGCCTTTATGTGATACTCTACATTTATGTATAGTGAATATTTTTTACCTCCATTTACATTAGATTTTTAAATTCTTAGTTGGAATTCTTTAGCCATGCTTCTACTGAATGCGGAGGGAAGACTTCCTATATTTTTCTGGAAAATTCTGACATTTTTTAAGGTTCCTACTGAGCAGACTTTTTTTTTTTCTTCTTGAGCAGTACATTTCTTGACCCTTATCACTGAGTAGCAGAAGTGATTAAAAGACATTTGTTACCAAGTATCAGTTTTAGAGGTGAAAATGCCCTCTAGAAAAGCTTCTGGTGGCATCCACTTGACAGGAAGCATGGCTCTTCCTCCCTTGCGGTAGTAACTTGCTCTGGGAAAGATAAAACACATGGAGAATGTCACACAGTCTGAAGGGCTCAGATATAGAAAAGATCTCATCACCACAGCAACAGTAGCTGGGGATCGCATGCGACAATGGGGGCCAAGTGAGAAAAAGTCAGCACAAACCATGCATCCAAGCAGTACTTTGTACCCTCTTTGCAACTGGGATCAAAACTGAGGATGTTGTAGGTGCAAAGCTGACATCATATTCGCTGATGCTTTGCATAGGGTGTAGCAGCAAGTCTTCTTGATGTCATAAACTGAGAATTAGGGTGGGCTGGGTTTTTTTGTTTTGGGTTTTTTTTTAATTTTTTTTTTATTTAAGATAATTTATGATGAAATAGCTAATAAATTTGCCTGTGCTTGGTTTAGTGTCCACATGTGTTTGCAGTGTTCCCTGGGGCTCAGTCTGGAATAAATACAGTTGAAATAAGCGTAGATGTGTTAATTTAGAGTCTGCTAACTCTAGTTGGTTAACTGGGAATCAAATTCAAACACATAATGGGTGGTTCTACTGCTTCAGATTCCATGAGACAGTTCAAACTGGTCAAAATGATACAGATTAATGAGTTTCCAAAGGACTGAAATGGCCTTTCACTTACCTGTAAATATCCCTGGCCATCCCAAAGTCACCAATCTTGGCTATTCGTCCTGCTCCAGTGCAGGTCAAAAGGCAATTCCTTGCAGCTATATCTCTTTTAAAAAAAATAAATAAATTAATTCTAATTCTAAACTCTGATGTTGCTAAAGAAATAAAGAACATTAGACCCAGTCCTGCAAGTCTTAGTTGAGTGATCTTTACACAAATGAGAAAAGCCTTATTAAAAAAATAAGAAATAATGTCAGCTATATTATCTTTTTCATTAACCACAATTCTTAAACTGCATTTACATGGTGTCTTCTACCCAGTGTTTTCCAAGCATTTCGCACTCCCATCTCCTTTCACTAAGGCAGAAAGCAAGGTCAGTGTCAGACCAGGGACAGATCCAACCTCTTTTGCGTGAACCACATTATGACAGATTTCTTGCTCTACTTTTTTTTTTTTTTTAAGAGTGGCATCTCAGCAGTGGCTCCGTCAGTTACAGATGTGATGCTATCGGGCAGTCTTAGTAAAATGCCTGAAAAGTCAGTGTAGGACCAGATTTGTTAAACTGTTGCTTTGTTGCTTCTGTCTATCTCCTGTGGAACCAAGCAAAGCTACAGATGGGAGCAGCCGTGTTCTGGGTGCAGGTTTAACTCGTGAGAAATAGCAGTGATGTCTGCATGGCCAAGACTGAAGGATTTGTGTTCATTTTAAATCCGCATTCTGAAAGGGAACTCATTAAAAATCATAGCACTGTGGGGGTCCTGTTGACTGCCAAGAAAAATGAGCTCTTTGAACAACTCATATGTTTCTTCCCACTGCCAGCCTTGAAAAATCCCTCAGAATTTGGAAGTCAAGCTCAGTTTTCTCTTCCATCGTTAGCTGTGACTCCTAAATGACAAGACCTGCCTTAGTGACATCTCCACAACCCCACTGCACTACCTTTTCCCCCAGGATACCTATCTGTAATGACAGCCTTCTTCCCTTCCCTATTAACTCTAACAAACACAGAACCTGAACAAAATTCCTTCCATACGAATTTCCTGAATTTTTTGGCTGAAACAGAACAAGTCCATTCCCAGGTTGCTTATACTACAGATCTAACAACGCAAAAACTGACCCCAAGAGTTTTGTTTAAAAAGTGGTATGCTGCTGTTAAAAAAGAGCCAGGCACTAGTTTCTTCCATTTCTCTCCTGAAATGGAGATTGGTCTTGAACAGTTACAGCTGGCCTGTCCATTTGTTGTCATAAATGTTAGAAGCTTTATGTGATGACTGCTAGGCTCAGTGATATAAGAAAACCAGGGAACATCTACCTGACAGAAGAAATGAAAACTGGTTTTATAAAACAGTTGTGAAGCAAATTTCTGTTGAGTCTCTATTAGACTTCTTGCAGCACAAGTAAAAATTGGTCCTTACCATAAATTCAATAACTGAGGGTGGGTGGAGGTTGATGAAGGCTATTACTATTAAGGATTTTTAAAAAATAAAGCTGTAGCGATTAGCTCTGAAGTTTCCAATTAGAATCCTGATCCTCTCATACATTTATTAAGAGATCCAAGAGCCAAAACTTGTTGCAAGCTCTTACTGCTATTTTTTCAGGACAGAAAACTCTAATCCCTTTTTCAAAGGAATTTACATATTATTCCACTATACAGGAGACTGAAACCTCTCAGATGCTCTAATAATAAATCCATAACATATCCCATATCTCAGTCTCATGGCTTTTTGCTCTGATCACTGCTTGCCACTTGTTTCCCTCGGTTTCTCCAGCCTCTACCCACTCTTGCCTTGCTCTGCCTCTTTGTTCTGTGCAATGTCAGGCGTACGTACACGTGCTTGCGCGTGTGGGTGAATCAGTTGTCTACTTGCATAACTCCAGGCTGTGTGTCGGTTTAGTTAGAGCCTGTGTGACCCTCCTGTGTGCCAGCCTCTCCTCTCCTTTACACACAAGGGCTGAACTCAGCATGGAGTTCATATTCAGGAAGGAATTCAGTTGCACGCTATGCCTGGGAACATTATGAGCTGAAACAGCTCTTAATCAGAAGCAAAGGAGTCCAGTATCCAACTGGGAATTTTAAAAGGCTACCTACAATAACCTTTACCTCTTCTACAATAGTTTAGTCTTAATTGAAGCCTGCCATATCAACATTTTCTTGCTCTACAAAAGAGGAAAACCAGGTGTGAACAGTGAAATATGGGCTCCCCAAGAGCACAGAGCAGGTCAGCTGCTGAGCTGGGAAGGAAGCCTCAGAGTTGTGGGTTTTCCTCCTATTATCCCTGTTCTACCCTTCTCCAGTCAACGGCTCAAACATCACAGGCTGCCCTGTGCTGACGGGATAGGGAAAACATTAAGTCAAGATAGGGAGATCAGAAAAGAGAAATACCACCTTATTGCCTTACAAGCTAGTACAGAGTGACACTACCATCTAGTGGACTACAGGTCTAATCCCAACGTGTCTACATTGTAGGCACCAGAAAATTAACACTTGAAAACGGTTCACTGCAAACAGAAGATTCCTTTTTCCCCAGCAGTACAAAGAGCAGTGCGGAGCCTAACTCCTACCAAAAACTAGTGAGACCAGCCTGGACATCCAAGCACAGGCCTGTATTGGTAGAGGAAAACTCTGTCTCCTTCCTGGAGATTAATGTTGTGTAATCCACTGCAAACAGAAACTGTGTGAGCTTCACGCACCTAGAGATGCATCAGAAGGGACTGTTTCGCCTCACCTGTGGATGAAATGATTCTCTTCCAGATATTTGCAGCCGCAGGCAATATCCCTAGCTATGTTCAGCAGGTCCTGCATTGTTAGCGTGGATGGTTGATTCTGGAAAAGGACACACAGAAAATGGTAAGGGAAGAATAGTGGAGTTCGGGCAGGGGATAATCAGAGAGGGGCAGAAGAAGGGAAAGGGAGAGACATACGTACAGGGTGGAGGAAGAGTTAAATGAGTCAGGAGAAAGAGGAACACAGGCAGATCTAGTAAAGAGTTAGAAAATGAGTAAACTCTTATTTAAGCAAAAAGAACTTTCAGAAGATTTCACTTATGAGCAGAGTGCATGAATCCAAGCTGGCAAGAGATTCATGGCCTGGCCTGGGTAGCCCAGTAAAGGGGGTGGGAGAGAATTATTCCCTCCTGGTGTTGGACTTTGTGAAATCAAAAGACCAGTAGGTTTAAAAGGTGATGTGGGAGAGAGAAAAACCCGCCCACTTTTAAAGAGTGAGTTAATAAATTATCAACAGAAATTAGCACATGCACTCAGAGAGAGAGCAAAGATGCATGAGTGCACATCTCTGCACCGGCAGTCAGCGTTCATCAACTCATCCGTTCTTGTGGAAGGACAGAGATTGCCCTCAGGAGCAGTGTGCAAAGAAGGGATGCGTTACCACAGCACTCCGGGGCTGGTACGAGGCCTCCACTATCTGCACATCCCAGCTGGGAACAATAAAGCAGACTTTCTCCAGGAGCCCTGCGTATTGTCATCCATCATTTATTTCCCCATAGGGAAATTTCATTGGTGTTTCTCCAGGAACTTCTGTATTGCTCTTGGGAAGGGTGGGGGGAAATTACTACACTGCTGATCAAAAGCCCAAGAGATTATCAAATAAATTGTTCTTTTTAAGGCTGCTTTTGTTTCTGGATGCTGTTATCGCTGCAATTTCTCATGCTTAAACCACATCACATACACTACAGCCACTGAGCACTATTTTTATTGGCTAGGCAAATTATTGTACAAAGCTCTTGGATGTCTGCCAGGGAGGATGATTATCGTTATAAAGTAGGCATTTTGGAGAGGAAATGAAGAGCAGGGAGGAGCAGTAGAACCACAGGCTTCCAGACCGTACCTCTGCTCCGGGATCCCTCAGCCAGAAGACTGTGATGGAAAAGCATTTTCTCCGCAGTCAGGGAAACTTGTGAAATACATTAATGATGGGGCTAGTTCTGTTTTCGTAAAAGGTGCACAGGGACACGTTTTTGAGTACTAAGGGGACTTCAACTATTGTATTTGCTCCCTACTAGCATACCAGCTAACACAGCAGCAGGTTTGTTTTCACACAATATTTAAAAAATAACTGTTCTTTACATTACAACTATACATAATATTCAAATAGGAGTATTTATTATTCTCTGCTGCCCACAGACTTTATCTACTCAAAGAAATTGTACCACTTCCACTATAAATGCCAAAAATAAAGATATACTAACTCCTCCATCTAGGTGCTGCTATACCACTGTAAGTGCATTTAATGAGTATATTTACTCCTGTATGAGGAAGAGATGAACCAGCATAGGAGCATACACACATGAAACTATATTGTCATAGCTATCTGGGGGGGGGGGGGGGGGAGAGGGGTGGAGGAGCTGTGCAACTGCATCATGTCGTGTAGGAGTACGGGGCACCAGCCAGCCTCCTCCTGCCCCTGTAGGCAGCCAGCAAAGGCACCTCAATATGGCAAGAAACAATGTAGGATAAGGCCTAACTTTTTTATAAGTTTCCACTCAAGCAGAGATATATACTTATTTAAGAGAGGTGCCCAGGATCACACTGTTAAGAAGCAAGAACACATAGCTGGATTTAGCTATTTATTATAAGAACATTGAAACCAATTAATTCCAAATATTCACTGTACTTGGTTGGCATCAGCACGGTATTAGAAATCAGAGGTAATTTGCAAAAACCCTCATGAGAGCTTTTTATAAAGGTATTTTTTGTTTAAACCAAAATATTTGACTTGATGATTTCATTTGCATTGATTTAAATCCCTATCATGTGCTACATGCAGACTCAGCTTTCAACTAGCATAAATTTGTGCCTTTCCATATGGTGCTGATGCACACCCGCTGAGGACCTAGGGCTACAAATTCCCACTACTGCAGATCAGTTTATAACTTCAGCTCCTCACACACCATCACAGTGCACAGAAAACAAGGCAGAGATTGAGGAAAGCAAGCCCCTTAATCTGCAGTCCAATTGGCAGAGAACTCCAGGATGGCCGGATGGGATTTTACTCCTTCCTCTTCAGTCACTAATAGACTGGAGTTCAGGCACTGCTTTTGCCTTCTCTCACTGACATCTGCTGACGTCACACAAACAAACCTAAGTATCTAGAAGTTTGTAGGAGCAGGGACACATACACAGCCCTGCTTGGCTTCAGTGTTTTTATACAACTGATAAAAATAATCAAAACAGTCATCCTAAAATCAACCACAAGCCTAGCAGGGAAGTTATCTCACCACCCTGGGTCGGTTCTGCCGAAGAAAGCTCTTCATATCTCCTCCAGCCATGAGCTCAAGCAGAATGAAGCGAGGCAGTGTCTGCAGGCTAACACCGATGCACTGCACGATATTTTGGTGATTGAACTTACTGAAAACCAAGATCACAGCAACATGGAAGAGAAAGACAGCATTAGTACTTGGCCAACATCGACCACACCCACTGTGCCACCATCAGTAGAAAACCCTTAAACTGTACCTGATAATCAATGCTTCCATCAGGAAATCCATCTCATCCTGCTCAGAGCAGACTTCCGGCAGGGTCTATTGAGAGGTGAAGACAGTAAGGACCATCCCACCAAAGAATTGAGAACATTTCAGTGACCACCAAAGGAGAAAGAAAAAGAAGAACGAGCATTCTGAATTACTTCAGGAACCTGTGAGGAGCGGATCATCTTTTCAGTGCCCAGTTTATTGGACTGCATGTGACCCATTTGGCCGTTAAAGTTTGAACAGGAAACTGGTGACCTTGGAGATTTTTTTGTGTGCATTTAACTGTACGCAATGTTCTGGAGCAAAATAGCTTCAGGTGCACATCAAGAAAAGCATTAGGTAGGGAATTACAGATCTAGTAAGCACTTTAAAATGATAGGTGTTAATTTATTCTCCCTTTTCTCTATGTCCACATTGCAAAGGATCCTTCCATGTCATGACACATACAGCCACATGCTTTAAGTAATTGTGCCACACGGCTTTACAGCTTCCTCTGCTGCCAGCAGATTTGGACAGCATCTGCCACCAATAAACATGAACTGAGAGCGCAGGTGGCAGCAGAAGCAGCGCCTGCTACTGTGCGCACTGTCTTAACATTACAGGTTGGTTTGGCCACAGCCGTGTGTGGTGCCTGCTGCCAAACTGCACACAGAGAGGTGGGACATTTACTGCTCAGTGTGATGCGGCTGGCATGGAAACAGTTCTTGTCATCAGCAGTGTGGGCTACGGAAGACAGGGTTGCATTTTGCTATCTCAAGTAAGTGATTGCTTCATACAGGACAGTGCAGATGAGCTATTAAATTGGTGGAATACCCACAAGCAATATGTGGAGTATGTTGCAAATACACTTTTTAATTTATTCAGTCTGCACCTGCTTCTTTGGCAAAGTCAGATCAAGACTGATACACTCCATCATGGAGCAAGGTGAGCACGGCCACAGCTTGAGCCCCATGGATACTCCACCAGTTTCGAGCTGGGGAGAAGAGCTGCCTTTTGATGATGTTCAGGGTGTTCACTTTACAGGGAACTGGGTGAACAAGTGGGCAGACAGGGCCCTAGCAAGTACCTATCGTTGCTGAGACTTACAAAACTGGTGACATCCTCCCTGGGTTATCACAACTGAACACCACGGCAATCTACTTCTGTTCGCCACTGTGCGGTGGTGCTCCCTCCAGTCTGGACAGTGGAACTGGCTTGGGCTGTTACAACGGCTTGTTAGTGCCTGCTCTGGGTTTTCATGCGCATTCGTTCAGCGGCACAGGGAAGTTCGTAACAAAATGCCAGAATGCATGATCCTTTCACTATCTCCTTTTTTTTTTTTAAAGAGAGTTTTGAAAGGGAAAAAAAATGAGATAACTTCTCATTAATGATATCTGCGTTTTGGGCTGAACGCATAGAAGTAGATTTGAGTTTTGAGTCACTAGCTTATAAAAGAACAAAAGCAGGCTATGAGCATTCTTAGCTTCAGGGCTGAGCAACTGACAAATCCTGAGGCAAGAGCAGCAATTTCACAGAACACCAGCCTGTTATCTCTTGCCACCAATGACATGGCAATTAACGTGATACCACAATATATATTCACGGTGGCGTATTTAACACTGCGCAATACTAAGAGACTACCTGAAAGTTTCACATATGGTAGACAAACACTACTCTCTCTATAAATAAAATGTAAACCTGAGGAACATTACAAATTTTTAAATAAGGTAATGTCATGTGAAAAACTTAGGAGAAAGCACTCAAAACCACTGAAATGCAGAAGTAATTATATATACACATTACTATAAATGTTTACTTCACTGTCACATAAATGTTTCATACTGATCTTTTCCAGGGCTTTCTTTTCTTTATTCAAGATTTCAAAATCCTGTTCTAGTCCACAATGTCCCCCAAATGTCTGTTTGTTGCTACTTTTTCCCCTTGTGTTTCTTTTTTTCTTGGCTACTTAAATCTATAAATCAATGGCAGAAAAGCCATTGTGGCTGATTCTCTGCTGGGGTGAACTGGTGGTTCTGTGTTGAATTCAAGGGAGCTATAGTTATTTATCTTGATAGAGAATCTGTTATTTTATTTTAACTAATAGTATAATGCAGTCTCCAGGTGACTAATTCACACAACCTCCCATCTGATGGCACTGGTTCTATCTCCCCTGAGCCCAGCAAAGGAGCCCAAAAGGAGCCTCTTTTAGATTCTCCTCCTAGTTAAATCACAACTTGCAGCCATGAGGCATGCAGCAAACAAGACAGAGACTTTACTTTCAACTTGGTGCTAGTGCTGTGCAGCTTAAAGATCAAAGTTTATAATTCCCAGATGCAGCAACGTGTGGAAACTTGCATTGCCCACATGCATATGTCATCATGCATGTGACGAACACGAACATCCAACTGGAATAGTAGCAACGTAATATGGCTCTTCTGGGTAACTATTGTTGTATAAGACATTTGTGGGTACCGACCTTGATAGCCACTTGAAGAGGGTTGGGATCCCCTGCAATGCCTACCACGGTTCCCTCATAAACTTCACCAAATGCACCATGTCCTAGTGCCCTGGAAGGAAAAAAAAGAGAGAACAGATGTTATTATGCACTCGGACCCAGCATTGGCCGACCTCTTTTCTTCACCAAGTCCAAGAATAAAACCTTCTGCAAGAGATGGAATCAACAAATGAGTCCTGTTTTCATCTCAAAGCTTCTGAAAATAACTTCTCAGTTTTTTCTGGCACTGTCATTAAAGCAGGGAGGTCAGATCCTTAATGGTTCTGAACAAATTAAGCAGCCTGCTCAATCCTATGGCAATAGCAAGGCAAGAAGGAATTGGAGAACAACAGCATAAGGTAGCTGCAAGCTGATGTCTTCAGGAGGTGGTGCAAGACAGTACATAAGAATGATGAAGTTTTTCCTTCTAAAGTTGTAACAAGAAATGCTAAAAAAGAAATACTGCTATTGATCTGGAAGGGAGTTAGTGCCAGGCGGCAAGGGTAGTCTAGGACATATAAAAACACAGGTGAAGTACCCTATGCCCTGCACGGGAACACGGAACAGGAGACTCACGAACTTCTACTTCTATTTGAGAACTTTATGGAAAAAAATAATCTTAGAGAACATAGTAGGTGTCACATCTGTCATATTTCATCTGGCTTGGACTAGGTGCTTTCCATTTAGTCAGACGCGAGGCCCTTATTTTCTTGTACTGGGTACTTGATGACGAGTAAAACAAGCACATGAGCTCTACCTCTGCCTCAGGCTGCCTTTCCTCTCCTGTTGCCAGAGAGCAACCCTTGCAGCAAGCCTTACCGAAGCAGAGAGATGTTCTTCCGTGGGATCTCCTTCAGCTCGCTCAGAGTGGCGGCCTTCCCTGCAAAGCAGTAGTTGGGGTTGTAGTCTGTCATGATGGCTGATGTGCGGATTTTGCTCAGTTTATATTCTGGGCTCTGCAGTCGCGCTCTGGCTCCTTCCAGCTGCTGCTTCTTAAGGTGATAAACTGCAGGTGGGGAGGCAAATAAGAACACGTAAACAAGATCAACAACTGGAGAGAAGAGATAATGCTGACCACACGAACCAGAAAGAAACCAACTCCATAAGTATAAATGCTCTAGAAGCATCTTCAGCTCACCAGTATTACACTCTTCTCCATGCTCTGTAGGGATTTAATACTAGACATACAAATAGTCTTATTCCTGCAGAGTCCTAATCATCTGGGAGCAATTTAGGTTTGCTCTGCTTCTTTGTACATTGGCTGAGGAAAGGGTGCTCCACAAGACACCTTGCTGGCATCGAGCTCCCAAAAGCATACCATCTCCCTCAGTGAATTACATGTTCAATTACAGACTCTGACTTCAGCCTACATAACGGCAGCTGCTAAAGAAACACCTGCCTAGAGGGCTTTCCAAGCTCTTTCCTCTGCAGCAAATACAGGAAAGAGCAGTCTTTACCCTTTGGAACTATACTTGTGCCTAATGGTGGGGTGGTGATGTTTTCTATCACTTCTTTCTCCCTGTCCTGATCTACTTGGGAGACCATAACACTCTGGCTCCAAGTATTAAAAGTAGTGACATGTATTTGGGTGGTCGTCTTTTGCCTAATTTAACTGGGAAAAGCCAAGTCAAAGGGTGATAAGGAGTAAGTCTTTCTTACTGATAGACAGGCTGCCACAGGTGAGGATCATTCCAAGCACCACAATCACAGCCACCACAGCTAGGAGGAGTGGGAGAGGCAGGTGTCCCTCTGGGATAGGGCCTTGCAGTACTGGAAAAAGAAAAAGGTGCATTAATCAGAAAGCAACCAGAGTTGTTGTAAAGCATTACTCTGGTGGTTGCTTCTATTTCAGAAAACAATACAGAGATCATGGCCAGACCATCTTACAAAAATTACAGCAAACCCTTCTACAGTCCTGGAAGTGTAAAAAGAAAAAAACTAAATAATTTCAAAAACATTGTGAAGATAGAAAACTATCTGATCTGATAAAAACCAGATTTCTTATCCATTCTTTATTTTTTTTTATAAATGGGTAACATCACAAGTTGAAGTTCTCTATGGTCTTGATGCTTTGGAGTTCCAAGAAACTGTGTCAGGAAATAACAGTGAATAGCAGGCATCCGCTGAACAGGCACAGTGGGAAACTGCTGTGGAAGGAAGTAATTTGTGGCTGAAATAACTCAGCAGTAGGTGGTATGTTATACCAGAGAGGTATTTACGCTTAAATATCTGATACACTGTGCCCATTCAGGAAATTTACACTGGGTCTCTTTAGAGATATTCTGCCTTCTACCTAATCCAAACCTGAATGTTGGAGATGGTAACAGAGAGGCAGCTCAGTGTGTAAAGAAAGGACATCAGGGATTTTCAGTCATATGTTTGACTGAGATTCATCATAACACTGTGTTCCCTGAAGCCACCATCTGTAACTTGGAGAATTAACCATCAAAAAAGCCAGGAGGAGAGATGATATAAAGAATACAGACATTGCTCCATGAGAGTAAAACGTCACACCTTACCAGTGCAGGTGACGTTGTCATTGGCTAGCACAGCCCCCATCTCACACTGGCAGACTGGCAGGTTGGTGTCAGGGTCCCGCTTACAGCTGTCTGAGTGGCAGTGGCTGCAGTTAAGATAGATCTGAACCTCCACCTCTCCGTGACTTTCCATGGCTGAATGAGGAACCAGACACAACAGGTGAGTTCAGTTTAGCTTTTCCCATTGTGTTCCAATAAGGAAAAAATAGAGCTGGTACCTACACCTTCTCTCAACTCTGCAGCAGAGCAGATAGTCCAGCACAGTGTGGACACGTCAGAAACCTTAGGGGGACCAGGAGAGAAGAAGGGATTTGGTCCCTCAAGCAAACAGAGAGGTCTTGAAGTGAATTGACCTGGAAATGACTGGGACTGAGGATGTACAGTAAACTTGATGACTGGTGTCTCTCCTGGCTTAGAGATTGAGAGGAAAAAGGTCTGAGAGCACTATAGATGTATTTAAAGAAATGACCACAGCTAAAGATCTGGCCAGCAGAGTGAATTAAGTCTGAATTAAATGCATAAAAAGCAAAAAATGGAAGAGAAGGAGCAGAAAAGAGAGAAGGAAGGAAAAAGGAGGAAGAAAAGAACTAAGAGGATTAAGAAATATATTGTACCTGCCAGGGGATGCAAGAAGATCTCTCCAATGGGGTTCACAAAAGAGATGCCATCCTGCCCACCAGCTGTGATATCATCATTATCAGAGGCATGGCCCCCTGGGGAAAGAAGAGCATGGCTAGCTGAGCAGAGCTGCATGCTGCAGAAATGTGGTGCCTCTGAAGTGCTGCATTTGTTCCTGCCTCTTATCCCCTGGGCTCACTCTGCAACGTTCCAGTGGTAATACTTATTGTGCCCTTGATGGATAATGCTCACTTGACTCAGGAGTACCAAGGCTATTGAAGTGACTTATTCCAAGGTAGGTTTCTCAGTTTGGCAAAGTAAAAATGTATTTACTTTAAACAGAAAAGAAGAAATGGAACACTTTTTCTGGGCAACTTGGGGCTGGAAGAAGGGATGATTCAGCACACCTTCCAAATACTAAATCACCTAGGAACACTTCTATAATCATGATTTCCCCAATTAAAGAGATGGCAGAGACTGGGGCAGGTTTCATACCGTTCACCTTGAAGTATCTGTGAATCACCTTCTGCAGTAGTGTACCTCTGCACTAAGACCTTAACTGCAGGTGCTCTAAAGTGCACAAAATTAGACAGCGTGACTATTCCTCCAGAAGACCTACCTCTGTAGCCTCCACCTCCTCCACCAGAAGTACAAGCTCCTCCTCCCCCACCAAAGCCACCAGAGGTGGCCCACTGGAGCTTGGCTAGTGCTTGGGGACAAGCTTGACCCCCTTCTCCACCTTCCAGAAGGGACCTCCCAGCCTGAGGAAGCAAGGTCTCATCTTGCCAGCCACCACCTCCACCTTCACAGTCAGACAGTGAGAGAACAAACAGGAACAGGTGAGCGAAGCACAAGCACAAGCACAAGTAGGAAAGATACTATGGAAAGACAAAGATTGGCCCTTATTAATTTCTTAAATGCTTGCATTCAAGTTAACTCCTCCTTTAAGGGTAATAGAATATTCAGACAAGCTTCCTGTGGCCATGGATAATAACAAAGTGGAAACTGAATGCATGGCCTACTGCTGCATAACCAGCACCTTAGCACCAGTTTCCAGTGGCATTAGGGAAAAAAGGAGCCCATCACTCTCCTTTGGGATAACTGGTTAGGGCTTTAAGCCATGTGAGATGCTGAAGTTCCCAAGGAAATAAGCAATGAACTGGATTTCCTCATATCCCTCTAGCAGCCCCTCTATAATGCTAGGAGGGCACGACACGGAGAACCACTGGACTTTTTTGTCTCTTAGGAATGGATTCTAGGCACAGCTGTTACAAGATTAGAAATAAACTTTCATTTCTGGTATAATTCCCACAATAAAATTCTTGTTGGTAGGGTTTCAAGGAGTAGCAGTGGGAAAGTTTTCTGTTCAAAGACCATTGTTACAGTGTGGAAGACTGGGCTTCATCCCTCAGATATCATCCCCACTAAGTAATTTCAAAGAAGAGAGGACCCCTCCTATGGGATAGCCTCTAGTGGAGCACTCATCACCTGTCCTGTGCATTCTCCTTTTATCTGGTGACACATCAGATAAGAAGACATCCTTTATGGACTACCAGCACATTTCTAACATCTACTGCCACAGAAAAACTCCAAAAGACCGAGGAGAAGCCCCTCACTTCATGTCTACAGGACAACTTGGGTATTCAGGCTTCTGATTCAGACCCTGTGTGGTTTTAGCATCTCACCTGCTGCCCCAGTCCTCCCACTGACTCCAGGTACTGCAGTGCTGTTCTCAAATTGCTCCAGGGGTACGTCATCCAGGGAGCTGTCCTGAGCCTTCAGGTAGGCTTTTCCTCCTCCTCCTGCTGCGATGAGCAAAGGTTCGAAAATTCCATCCTTCTGCTGGAAAACCCCCCATCAAACATCAGAAAAACTTCACATCCCTTGGATATGTGAATTCACATAAACTCATCAAAAAGCATGAAAGCACCCCAAAGAAGAGTGGCCCAAGACCAGGGCAATGCTATTGACTGCTTCCTAACTGTATGACAAAAATGTTTTACACAGTGTTTCTGTGTACAAAAATAACTGTTTAATTGAACACCAGGGGTCTGGGGTTTTTTTGGTAGGACTGCTGCCAGTATTAAAGTGGGATCCTGGTGTGATTTCCAGACATGAGCTGTCAAGAATTTAGGAACCAGTTCAGGTAGCTTGGTAACAGTGACAAGTATGATCAAGGATATGAAAAAGAACAAGAATGTAAATTAAAAAGACAAAAAGACAAAGACAGAAGGAGTGGGGACGAGGGGGGGCAGAGAGGGAGTGAAAGAGAGATTCCTTTTCCATCATCTCTTTTTAAGAACTGAGTATCATGTGCCGTGATTGACAGTGAAAGCTATTTGCTCTGCTGGATACTGCTCAGGCCGGATGCAAAGAGAAAATACTCACTCTAAAAACGTAGGTTGCTCCTCCTCCACCCCCACCTCCTCCAACCCAGTCTTTCAGGTCCTTTTTTTTTTTGTAATCTTCTTCAATGAGAGATGACTCCCCTAAGCATATCTTCTGGGTTTCAGGATTTCCCTGAAAGGAGACAAGAGATGCACTTATATAGCAGCTAAGTCCAACTCTTGAGATCTGTCTGTATATCTAAGTATAATATTGTTTGTGATATATATCAGATATACATAAATCAGTACATAATCTGTGTGGAAAGTGAACTCTTCTACAAGGACCAACAGCTGAGGGATGGATCTGCCTGTTACCTCTGATTTGCAAATTCACATTACACATGCAAGTGAAAATACAAATGCTCACAGGAAAAAACCAAAGCAATACAACAATAACTCAACACTGATATCACATAATTCATATTTTGCATATTTAGAACTTCTTATACCGAAGAACATTAAAATGTGTCTGAATTATGGATTAATTCTCAGAACTTCCTTACTGCAGTATTTATTAGGTATTTCCCAAGGTCGTCATATGCACAAAGCAGACAGAGGTCATCTGCACATAGTTAGGAGTGAACTACTGACACATCTTGGAACAGAAATCTGGAGTCCCAGCTTCCTATTCCAGCTAAATACTAGACGACACTGAAAAGGCTGAAAAAATAAAGATTGTTTCTCCATCTTAGATTATTGTGTGTGTGTGTGACACTGGGTTCCATGCGTTTCAATGACTTTGTACATGTACCCAGCTTCTCTCAGATGAAGAAGTCTGAATGATTTCAGAAACTGCTATGTTGCCTCAGTGCAAGTGAAATCCCTGCTTGTGTGGGCCATCTCACATATCTAGGCCAGAAGCATGGTGCCAGTTTTATTGCCCGTGTCCTCTCATTCAAAGAAGAGGACAAAAGATAACAAGACAGCCGAGGACCAGGGAAAAACAACTAGGTACATCTAAGGAGAGAGGATGAAGGTTTGGAGCTGCAGAACTTCATCAGAGAAAGGAAAAAAGACATTAGTTACCCTGCATATAGATTCATCAGGATTTCCAAAGCCAAAGAAAGTTGGGCTTTGGAAGTGGGAAAAATGAATGGAAACTTTTTCCAACATCATCTGCCAAAGGTAGCTAGTTAGTGCTGGGTTATACTTTGCAATTTGGAAAACAAGTCATGAAATGCAACGGAATAACGGACAACTTTGCAGATTATGACCTAATACTAGAGAGTGCACTGGAGAGGGAACCGCAGATATACAAACGTATGTTTTATTTAGATAGATACAAAAGTGAAGATAAGATACTAAAGTGAAGAAAGACTGGTTTTAAGAATCTGTTGCACTATCTGAGTAAGGCAT
The DNA here is from genome assembly GCA_013399095.1 of Psophia crepitans. Classification (NCBI taxonomy): domain Eukaryota; kingdom Metazoa; phylum Chordata; class Aves; order Gruiformes; family Psophiidae; genus Psophia; species Psophia crepitans. The sequence continues at coordinate 1,399,954 of VWZZ01002130.1, read as the reverse complement.
CATATGGTCTGGGCAAGGTAAAGGGTAACTTTGAATGCCTACGAGAATAGTGTGTGTATCCCAAAACTCAGCAGTCTATCTGTGGGGAGAAAACAGCTTTGTGCCTGGGCACGGGCTGACCGATCACACTTCTGGAAAGAGGCAGTACCAAAGAATTCATGCATCTTTTGATCCTAAGCAATAAAAGGACTTACAAATTATTGCGTCTGACATTAAAGGACACATACGTAAGCATTCACGTCATCAATTTCTGTTTCTCATGAGTGGGTGTTCTGTCATTACAAATGCCTCATCCAGGGGCCACCGTAGTTAATGGGAAGATTTCCAGGGGTTTTGACAGGCTTTGTATTCAGACCTTCATCCCTAAGCTTAGAGAGCATCTAACAAAGTGCAGCCACAACGCTGCTGGATGCTTTGATAAATAATAGTAAATTATCTGAAATCCTGGCAGACAGAAAGAAATCTACACTGTGGAAAAATAAGAGAGGAAGCACACAACTCTCGCCTACTAGCTCCCTGCTTAAAATAAACAGAAGAAAGCTGATGAAGAACTTATTTCAAACACCAGGAGCTTAAAGCAAAGTTCCTGTAGGCTTCATATTTGTTTGTGCATTTTGGGATTGTTTTTCTTTTCAGAGTTATTTATATTTGTTTTGAGATTCTTTCTAACTTGGTTTATTGGTTCTTCCCAGTCTCCTGACTGGATTTCATTGCTGGATTCTGGGATTTCTGTCTTTCATCACCAAACCCCAAACCATCCACTGAATCTCACTGAATCGTATCTGCAAAGTCTCTGCCCACATGTGCTTGTGCAGTCCTCACCCCAGGGCAGGCATCCTCCCCCTGCTGCCCCACTAAGATGTACAGCAGCTCGTCTTTCTCCAGCTGGAAGGTGGCCGAGATGAAGACCCCATGGGACCTCTTATTGTGGTTTTTGGCTCCCTTTCCCCCGGCTGCTCCATAAGCAGAAATCCTGGAAGAAAAAGTAAGTAGTTAAATAGACAAATCTCGCACTTCTTCTCCCCAAAGCAACTCCATATGCAAGCTCTCCCCAGTCTGCACTTCCAAACAGGCTTTTCTTCAGAGCAGGCTCCCCTGCTGCAGCAACTCATGGCTATTCTTTGTCTGAGACCCATGTAGCTGAGGCTGCTCAAGGGGATAAACCAACTCTACATCAGAGCACTGTGAACAGAGATTTCAGGAGCAAATAGCATGAGCTGGTATAGCCAAATCTAGAAGACCAAGGCCTTGGGACTGAAATGATGGCAGCACTTCCACACGACTGCATGCCCATCCTCACTCCTGTTCTGATCTCTTCTAAGTCATCACTCCACCCTTCCATGCTCTGCAGTAGCTCAGACACAGAGCCTTACAGCTAGCACTCTTATTTCTCCCTCGCTTCATCGTCCCCTTCTCGCACTCAGTACAGATGGGTCCACACTTACGCTTGCTGAAACTCCTCGAACAAAAAGTAGTTAAACACGATTGCCTCTCCAGCACACACTGCTACTCACCTGTATCGGTTCGTGGCTGGCACTCTCCAGACTTGCACTCCCCGGAGCCTGCCCTCTTTCTCCACAGTCACTGACACGTTGCTGTTCTCATAGGCACTGTCGCACTGAGCTTGAGTTGGCCCATGTGGACCACTGGCACCACATGTTGTGAACCACCAGAGAACAACAGACGTGTCTCCTGTGACCACAACAGCAAAAGTTGGGGCAGATGTGAGCTTACCTTCATTTCTAAGACATGTGCAATAACTCACAGAACTATACAACCAAAGGGCAAGTATCACCAAAACAAGCAACTCTTTCTGTTGATATGTTTCCTTAATGATCTTTCGATAACAAAATTCACATTACGACTATTCACAAAGGACATTAATGATTTTTATATAAAAACTAGACAGTCATGACAAAGACCATGCTGCAGCAGTATATGCTATCTACAGGGCTTTAAAACTCAACATATCTATTTGATCACATGCTTATGAATTATAATTATACAAAAAAAATACTTAAACTTGAAATTACAGTGTTAAGGACTTGAAAGCCAGTACACACTAAAGTTAAATTTATCTGTTCAACTTGAATGCATCTCCCTTGTAATACAACCCACTAAGATACCACCCTTAATTATATGATCACAGAGTACTTATATTATCCCATCTTTATTCTAGTCACGGCACAACTAGTGCTCTGTATATAGACACTGTTTACTTTTTTCCCCCTCTCACCTTATTTCCTACACACTATTTAATAAATCATGGACTGCAGATTAACGCATCATTTTGGGGTGGGGAGGAGCTTCTGAGGGGGTTTAGCCAAGTGTCTCACAGACATTATCAAATTCCTCTTCTCAGTGCCAGTAGGAAGCAAGGAGGCATTATTCAACTTTCCAGATTGGAACTGAAGCATGGGCACAGAAATCGAAGTTGAAAATATCTGGCATTACAACTAGTGACCATCTATGAAAGGTGGTGAAAGTTTTAACTGATTTTTCTCCAGCTTGCAGAAGAACACTGTGGCAGCAGCAACAGTCAGGAGGACAGTCTCTTGCTACTTTCAGTAGGGGCCCTTTTCCTCCAAGAAAATTTTTTCCTGATTCTCATTAAGCATCATTCTTTTGTTTCTACAGCAATGCAGCTGACAACCATCTCCTCCATGTCACAGCCCTTGTCCAAGACCCAAACACATCCATCTTGTCCAGTAACTAAGATGGGGATAAGAATAAAACTATTCAATAACATGTCCAAAAACTGTACGATGCAGTGCATGCACAATGGCCAGAGTCAGAATTAGAACAGTTTAAGAGTTCTGAATTATTAAAATAGCAGCAAAAATTACAAACCTTTAAAAAAAAATTCTAATCTTGTTTAAAGGAAAAGGCAAGAAAAACTCTCCCCAACAGATGTCATCCTGCGAACATGCAGAGGGATCACTGGGGTATGAGTGTTAGCTACATTGCAGAACTCTCTGCCCCTTCGGGTAACAGAGGAACTGACAGCAGTACAGATTGTCACATTTGAAGTGGACAGTCTTCAGGAGGTGGTGCAGTCATACACAGGTGTTTGCTGGCTGCAAAGCAGCCTCAAACACAACCTCCCTCTCCAGGCCCTACTTTAGACAGCTCTTCTCACCCACACGGTTATTAAGTGTCCTCCAGAGTGGCAATCTCGATTGCTATCAGTTAACTGGTCCCAGTGTCCCCTGTTCTGCTAGTTTTTCATCCAGTTTTTCTCCTCAGTGGATTTCCAGATCTTCATTTATTTCCCCTCCCTGGATCTTCATCTCTACACACCTCCACCCATTAGGTTAGGTTTCAATGCTCACCAAGTCGCAGGAAATCTCTACCCCCAGCTTTCTCCACTGGTCTACACATTTCTCTCCTGGGCTAGCTTTTCTGCACTCTGAATTTGAGTCAGGAAGCTTCTCCTTTTACTTTAATCTTCTTTACTTAAATATTCTGCTTTTCTTTCAAGAGGGCCTGCTCTTTAAGGACTGGTGAGCTGGGCTCTAACAAACTGCTACCCTATCACCAAACAGAGACTACCTGACACAGTCTCCACACCTTTGGGATGGATTATACTTAGCTGCTCTGTTGCTATAGGACAGGCAGATCACACACAAGGGATGGGAAAGGAGCCAGAAACAGGTTTTCAGTATTGCATCATCTACCTGGGAGGGAGGGCTCTTCCAGAGGGTTCAGAAGATGCTCATCCAGGATACTAATCTCCCGTGGGTACTGGCGCTTCCCAGCAAAATTATTTGGTTGTCTTCCTGTAACAGTTTATAGAATGGATGAGAGAGATGGGAGAATGGTAGAAAAGAGAGACAGAAAATTTAAAGATCACATGAATGAACCAACTTCAACCACCTGGTTACAATAAGTAAATAATACCTTGGGCAAAAAAGGTGTTTTAAACAATCATATTTTTTATAATTAGTTTGGGCCCATGTCTTGGGTTAGCTACTTGCATCTGTGCTGAAGTCAGTGGGACTTGACATGAACACAAACTCTCCATGTTATCCCCTGCAGGATAAACTCCCTGGCCGGCAAACTGCAGTGGCTGTGATCACAAGAGACTTTGGGAAAAGCATAGTGCGGGAGAACAGACACCAGGTATTGATACTGTGCTGGTCAAAGGGCCAGGTGACAATTACAGAGGTGTAAAGGAGAGTGACAGCAAAAATTCCTATATTTAGTTACAATCTTTGGAGCTTAACAGATTGCTCCCCTCTCAGTGACTAACTTTGCACACCTCAGACCTTGCCTAGAGAATAAAATACTAAATAAAATGACTTGCCTCACTAACATACACACTTAAGACACAGCATTAGACCCTTGACACAAGCCATAAATCTTTGGACAAACTATTTTTTGAAAAAAATGCAGCACAAAATGCTACCTTTCTGACCAGTGAAAAAAGCCTTTAAACGTCAGCCCTTTCTTAGAGAGGATGGACTTCAAAGCAATTGCTGATCCAAAGCACCTGAATGCATTGAGAACACCACAAATAACCAAAGCTGCTTTACATCAGGAAAAAGTAGTAACAGAGCCCTTGCCTTATCATCTGCAAGTATCCTGTTTCAATACTTAAATTATCCATTTTTATGCAGCTCTTCGACTGGTAAACCTCTGTAAGAAAAAAGAGAGACTTCCTTCCATTTTATGAGCCCTCAGTTAATTTAATACTGAACATTTTTCATTAGTTGAAAAACATGATAAATATTTCAATTTGTTCCAGTTGTGAGAATCTAACAGCTGTTTGATGCTCTATTCAAAAGAGACTCACTCAGTTCCAGCTGGACAATTATCTCTGCTGCAAAGCCACTGCTCTAAATAGCGATAATTAGCTGTGTCAGAAAGGCCAAATAACTAATTGAAGCATGGAGACCTTGCTGAGCTTCTACTCCTGAGAATATTCCCCCAAGGTCTGACTGAAAGTGCATTAATGGATGGAAGTAAAAGGGAGCTTTATAATGACACACTCTGCTCATACTGAGGCAGAGAACTTCAATGGATGGAGTTGTCAAGCCAGCAGAAAAGTGAAATTAACCCAAAACAAATGATCTGGATCAAAGACAAGAAGGAAAACCAAACAAAAAAGACAACGCATGGCCAGAAAAGATGCTTGGTCTCCCAAGGTCTGCACTGAATTATGAATCCCAAAGGTCACAACAGTTTCAGATACTTAAAGATGTACAAGAAGTCTGGTTGTGTTTGCCGGAGTGAAGGAATGTAAATCGCTCTCTGAAACAGAGAGTCAGTCTGTGTTGCTGCATAGATTTTTTTGCAGCATCTCAGTTGAGTATCCTACAGCAATGTCTTGTTTCCAAACAATCTTTCCTCTTTCTCCAAACAGTCTCAAATCCTCATGAGCTGGAAGAAAGTTTCTGTCTCCCTGTGCTCAGCAGCAGACAAGCTCCAAGACAGGCTGAGCATCACTCCGTCTGCATGAGTCATTAACTCTTAGAAGGCTGATATTTTATGCACTGTCAGAAATGAATTTGTAAGGTGGCATTTTCTACAAACATGGTGCAGTCTTTGGACCCAGGGCCCAGTGCTCCAGTCTGTTTTAGCTTCTATTTCCTCCTCTGACAGCCAACATGTTGACTGTAAGTGAATGGACGGAAACAAGACTTAATTTATATAAGGTGTACCTATACCAGAAAAATAAGAGCACAGGACTCCTTTCTCCAGGATTTAGCTAATGCTGTTGATTTCCACACTGAAAAGGGACAGAGAGAGTTGTAGAGGAGAAAGACAGGACATCTCCTGCAGGCAAAGAACTCCTACTTCTGTCTCCAGAACTATAATGAAAAAAGATATAGTGGTCCTGTGGCAAGGATTAATCAGAGTAAGGTACCCCACAGGATCCTCAAAGTGTGCACGGTCTCCTCAGAGATCCCACCTTGCTGATGAAGGTTGGAATATTCCTGGAGGCCTCTTCAGTTTGTCCTGGAGTGGGACAGAGAATGAGAAAGCCACACCAGCTTCCTCCTTCCCCTTCACTGATCTATTGCATTTTTAGTCAACATCTTAAATCAGTGAAATGAGGCGGTTTTGAGGCTTGAAGCACCCCCCCATCATTCACCATCATGCAATGAGACTGGCAGGTCAACAGAACCAGACTTTGCTGGGTTGGGGATGACAAAGTCAAGAGATAAGCTGTACAAAAACTCTCTTTGGACAGTCTTGCCACCTACAAACCAGTCTTCTGGGAAACTGTAAATGGTGCACAGAATGAAATGTAATCTGTAGGCCAAGGCAGTAAAGGGCACTTTGAGAGACCACAGACCTGGGATCTTAATTGGAACAATATAATACTCAGAGTACCTAAAGGTAATAGTAAAAGCAGTGACCGCATAAGCACTGAGCAGGGCAACAATCAGCACTTTATTTGCCATGACAGCCCACATTTTCTTATTTAGACACTCAAAATTTAGACCTCTTCCTATGAAAGCACTAGTTAACTAAAATGATAAAATATCTCTATGCCTGTTGCATAAAAGTTCTCACAAGAAACCAGACCCATGTCATCCGGGCTGTGACACGATCTTACAGCAGGTGATTTTATGAACCAGGTGGTTTCAGCTCACCTTTTTCACAGAGAAAACATCTATGTCTACCCAGGAGCTGCCATCCAAAGAACGGTTGGGTTGTTTTTTCTCCTTATTGATGTCCCTTGAGCTGTCATCACTACCCACTTGTTTTCCTCCTAAATCTTATTGAATCTTTCCTCTCGATTTTGAGGTACATGGAAAACCTCACCTTCTTTCCCAGTTTGCATGCAGACAAGCGGTACTTTCAAGGTCTGCACTGGGTTTTGTAGAGCAATTGAACTACAGGATTGAAATAGATGGAGAAAATAATATTTACGTCCTAGCAAGCAGCAAATTCTTCCTTCCTGCCGTACATCCTTCCTGCTGCCCTCATGCAAAGAATTCACTGCTTGGATCTTAATTGGCTCCATCTCTGACATCTGAAATCTCTCCTTGCCAGGGAGAAATAATTTCATTACTGAAAACACAGCAGAGCTGCTGGGCTTCTCTGCAGCGTAACTGAATTAAAGTCATGAGAAGACAAATGCAAGGGGGTTGCTTTCAGAGGCGAGAAAACGTCAATTTGCAAAGAGAATTCAAGGAACAGTGGCAAGTGTAAGGCTTCTGAGAAACATGTTTCCTACGTGATGTCTGTCTTCTGCATGAGTCACACATCTCTGGGTCACACCTTCAGATGGGGTAAGTGCCAGCTGCTCCTGGACATCAGTGCGATTTATACTAATTGAAGACGAGGAGTAACGTGGGCGGTCTAATGGACAAGCTCTGATAACATTGCTGCAGTGGCATTTACATCCCACCTATTTGCCAAAGGAAACGTCTCTACATCAGTACCAGCAAAATGTCTGCAAGTAAACTGGAGGCTGTATTTGCTCTCAGGAGTGCAGTAAACTCCAGCAGTTGGGTGCACATCAGATGGCACAAGGGCGTCTGAAATCACTCCCTTCAGTTTCCTCAAAAGATTTCAAAGCAAAGTGTTAGCATGGAGGTCCCAAATTATTTGGGAGCCAGGGGTGTTAAGGACCTGGAGTGAACAAATGGTTATGTTAGGCTGCAGTTAACCTCTGCAGGGACATGTTACTACCCTAAATGCTGACATACTGTGTGTGTTGACACATGAAGAGTGGCACAGGACCACTGCTACACGTTTGTTTGCAAAGGAAGTCACTATTCAAGTGCTGTGTATTCTCCAGTTCCTTTATAACAGAGCACATAGGTCTTTTCTCCAGGGACAAATAGAAGGCAGTTTCTAATATTTACAAGTAGTTCAAGTATCCAGCCTCTTTCCATGTGTCTGCTAAGAAAATCAACTCTTGCTAACATGGTTCAGAGGGTAGCACTGGCTCCATTTTTCAGTGGAATACATTGTTGTCAGTCATGATCTCAGTAATGAAGCAAAGGAAAGCACGTTTGTTATAGAATAGAATAGAATAGTTATATAGCTGGCAGTGACAGTTTATGTACCTCCTCACAGGGTAAACCAAACTTGTTACAATAATCTAAATTTTACTGCCAGAAAGTCACTTTATTTCTGTATTTTCTTCCTTTCCTCTCCTAAAATATGGTGACTTTCCCCTTTGATTTCAATAAATTCCCTTCCGCTACAAATTGCCAGTGTGCATAGTTCAGCAGGGACTGCCAAAGAATAGCGTGATATAACCCTTCCACTTAGCGGTTCAGGAATAAGTCTTGTGTTTCTTGCCAAGATACACAGACAGGTCTCAATTATGTGATACAGGATATTCTAGATTAGAGAAAAAAGAGCACTAGACTCTGACACACTGTAAAATTGCCTCTACTTGCAATCTTCAGTACGCCTGAGATAAAATGGCATTGCGCTGTAAAAGCTAACACAAATGAACCATGTGCACTGTGCGGGAGGAACAGGACACGTGTGTCCTGGATCTGTGGGATGCTGATTACATTACCCAAATTCTTGAAGGGATTCTGCAACATTTGTGGCTCACCGTCAGCGAAGCAGTCTAGTCCAAATGTAATATTGTCGATAGCAATGTCAGCTTGGGAATTCCAGCCCCAGGTTGCGAGGAGCTGCAGTTGAAACCTTTGCAATAAGACAGAAATGTTAGAGAAGACAGACAAAGGGGAAGGGGCTAAAAAAACCCACCCTAAAACCATAATGTTCCTTGGTCATGAAATCACGATTATCACTATACAGAATGTTTCCTCCAGACAAGCCCTGCTGAGGAGTCAAAAGGGCTTTCTACAAATCTTATCCACACATCAACAGTTAGTGAGGACCAACCAACAGTCAATATGATGCCACATTTCATCAGGAACAACAACAGCCCTACTTCACCTGCTATCTGCACACATATGTAGAAACACAAGCTACTGTTCCTCACTAATAGTTACACACAGACAACCACACTTCTCTAATTGCTATGAATAATCAGGGAATTAGACAGGTACAAAAGAGAAGGGAAAAAACAATTTCCTTCTTTCCATCCCCAAGGAGATAACCAGAACAAAAACTGAACAGAACAACAATATCCAAATGGACAAGAATCTTGGGTTTGATCCTCAGCCAACGTAACTCAACAAGGTGACATGAATTTATTTCAGCTGAAGGTCTGGACATTTTAAATTTCAGCCATTAACTCCCTGAAGTGTTTGCTTTCTGGGCTGTCTCATCTTTTTTCCACCGTGACCAGGTGTTTAGCTACTTATTTAGGAGGTCTGTCATGTCCCATGTGCATTGCCATGTTCTGAATTCACAAGGAGGAAAGAAAATGGGCTGAAGGATCTCCTAATGGACAGGACTGAATTGTTTTTCATTAAATTTTAGAAATAAACAGATGTCTGATGTCCAGTCCATTTAGAGCTTATTAAAAGCATATGGAGAGGACCTCTATTGCTGTCACTGGTGAAGCTCAGTGATGATTTATGAGACATCAAGCACTGCACATTAATCATTCAGCCTAGGAACACACTTGTCCCAGATTAGTGGCAATAAAGTATGCGTGCGTATTCTACCCACCAGCCAAATGTTGGTCCATATCCACAGTTAATAGAATGTTGCATAGCTGCATCAAAATCTTTAGGCATAAGCTGCTTTTAGCCCAGTCCAAGAATGGCCCCTTCTGCTTAAATGAAAGCATTCACACCTACAGGATTTGAGTGCTCTGGGAGTAAGTGTTGGTGCAGCAAATGAAAAACAAAGGTCTCTTGAATGACCACTCTCTTAGCTATGGGGCGTTATAGCAAGGGAATTTGCCATTAGATCCCCTTACACAGAAACCTGCCTCTTTATTAGCAGTTTTAGTAATACTTTTCCATTTTCAGACCTTGTACGTAAGTCCACTGACACAAGACAGTAATTCCCCAGCCATTTGATGGAAGAGAAAGTCACAGCACCCTGAGCTCAGGACTAGTGCACTTCTAGGACCCAGAGCCACAGACACAGCACCACAGCCTCCACTTTACTTAAGGCATCCGTATGGCAGTGTACCCTCAGTCACATCAATCTGCTGCGTTTGTTCCATGGAGTCAGAGTAGGAGAGGGTCCACAGCACTGCACTACAAGGTAGATTTCTGCTACAGCTCAGTAAAAGTGGGAGGCTGGGGAATGACCCCCTCCCCGAGTGTGTGAGAATAGACATCTCATAAGCTCTGGGCTCTGTATGCCTCCCCTTCCTCATAACTTCAGGAAAAGGGGAGGAATTTGCCTTTTGAACTCTGTGCTGTGTTAGCCAGAGGGGTTTCCAGTGTTCCTGCTCATTGAGCTCATTTTGCTGACTCCAGCACGTTACCCTCTGCAGCTCTCTGATGTCTGGTGTTCTGCTTCTCTGATTTTCTTCTGATATGAGCCTTTTTCCCTGTGTGTGTGAACCAAGTGAGTGAATTTGCCAGCTGATCACCAGAAGCAGTTTTCCAATAACTAGATGCTCAGCTGGGAGGTTGATCAGCAAACTGTGTTGCCTTCCTTCTCTCCTAAGAAATAACTTCACTGGAGGAAGCTGTTACTAAGACCTATAGCCACCTCCTTCTATCTGCTAAGGCTTCTCTACATCTGGCCCCATCAAGTTGTTCATGTCCTGCCACAGTAACTATTTCTGTTGCAATTCATGTCCACCCCTACTCCTTGTGTGATGTCCCCTCCCACCCATTTTGCTACTGGCTATTACCCCTTCAAGAAACCAGGGTAAAATATAGGCCTTTCATACAGCGAAAGAAGAGCAGGAATTTCCTGAAAATTCAGCATATAGGAAAATGACATGCCAGCCTAAACTCTGTACTAAAAAACTCCCTAAAAGCAGCATTGCTGGAGTTTGCATTACCAAGGAAAGCCGTCAGCAACCACATATATACAGAAAAGTAATTCATGGAGGTTTATACTAAACTGTACTAAGACTGTACAGCAATGTTCTCCATATGCCTCTGGTTACAATTGTTTGCAACTTCACCAAACTTAAACCAAATTAGGCTGAACTTATCTGGTTTGGTTGCTCTGGTATGACTTGCCTAGCAGTGAAAAAGTTTTGCCAGTGTTGAGGATGAGGCAATGCAGGGATTTATCATTTTGACCATGCGTGAAAACACTGACAATGTTTTCAAGTGATCTGTACTACCAGGTACTGGGAGTGGGATCTGAAATTTGTAAGGAAGAGTCACATGATAGGGATGAGGATTTTTCTACTTGAATTAGAATCTATTCAAAATTCTAGTAAAGTGTCTTTGAAAATTTTAAATCCCTGGCACTTCCATGCCTGGTAGAATTTTTTTAATCCTGAAGTCTCCTCTTCCCTGGATATCTTCAGGTCTGGAGCTAAATGGTACTGTCCATGGCAGTGTTGTTATGAACTGTGTCAGGTCCTGCTTCAGCTACATGAAGTGAGAACTGCCCTTCCAAATTAATGAATACACTTTTTCTTCCCCTTCTTCCTTTTGCTGATCCCAGCCAAACAGGAAAAAGAAGCTGCCTAAGCTGAATCCAGAGCAAACAAGGTGGGACCTTGGAGAGGTTGGGGAGCTCCCTGGGAACTTTACAGCAGGGGAGCTTGGACTTGGTATGCGGGGGTTTTGGGTCTGAGATCTACGGAGAGAAACAGCCAGTCAAACAGGAAGACTGCAAACAAACCTTTACTGTAGGTCTGGGATCAATCGAAATAAAAGCGCACAAGAGATAACTAGGAGAAGAGAATGGAAGTGCAGGGAAGGGAGTCAGACAATAAAAACCCACCACACAGAGACATAGCACCTGCTGGAAGAGAGATGGAAACAAGAAGCAGGGAGGAGTTCAGAGGGGGGAAATTATGACCGGAAGCAGGAGACAGATAAAATGGGTTCACAAATGAGAGCTTGAAGGAGTACAAAGAGAGACCAAGTATATGAAAACAAGGAAGAAACACACCTAGGGCTCAGTGAAGCAGGTGAGATGGGACAGGAGGAGCAGAGCATGGAAGAAACAAGACAGGAGGCCTGGGACGGAGCCCAAGTGCCCTGGGAGCACAAAGACCAGGGTTTCCTCTCTTGGGGCAAAAAGCTGTAACACCTTCCAGCAAAGTATGCACTGCTTCTGTTTCTGCTATAAATCAGTGCAGCAAATGACAGTCACTTGGCTAGCTCAGGTAGCACATCTGCTTGCTAGATTGAACAGTTCCAGGCTCATCCACAGCGATTGTCCCTGCTGTGCCCCATCAGTCTTAAATTTGTTTGAAAATGACATACAAAATGGTTACACAAGACAGAACTACTTGAAACAGACTGTCATAATACATGCATGCATGACCTACCTACTTATTTTCTCTTGTCTAAGTCTCCAACTCTTTCAAACATTACTGTATTTGAATATCAATTTTTTTTTTCATGTGGTGCTGGCTAGTGCTGCCTAAAGCCTCTTGCTGTCCATTCCCTCTTGCCACAGAAGATCAATTTCCCTTCAGAACCGAGGGCTGATGCTTCAGGGGACAAGCATAAGGGACGGTATAACAGAGGAGGCAAAAGGTCTTAAATACCTCTGGACTCTGCTGTGGTTGGGTCCACATGAAAGTGCCTGGGAAAAAGCAATTCTGGACAATTTCACTGGTCATACTTTACATATGCAGAACTAAACAGATACTAATCCACAGGGCTCCAGACTGTGTCAGACAAGAATATTAAATACACTGCCAGCACACAAATTTATCCTATCCTAAAGGAATAATTCATGGCAAAAGTGTGTATGGTGAACACATGATAATGCTGAGACCAAAGGTAATCATGAAATTAAACTAGAGAGAAGGTGGAACAACATTCTCTCCTTGAGTTTTACTGCAGCTTCATTCTGAATTCCTATCACTTCCAGACCCAAATCCCTGACCCTTTTACACAAAGATGCAGAGAATATTTGACATTAAAGGAATCCCCTCACACCTTCTAATCCATGAAGTTTCGAGACATTATTTATTTCCAATATTAGATAGATATTTTTCCATTTATAATATTCACTGTACAGACGTTGAGACTTTTCTTTCTTAAGTGTTCTGCAAAACAAGCCTTCCTGAAGGTGATGTAAAAAACCAGATTGGAGCTATTTAAAAATCATTTGTGTCATGCAAAATAAACAGCTGCCAACACCAGCTACATGACTTGGGATTGAAGGACACTGTGTGAGGGAGGAGGAATACCTGATTAAAAGCAGATTGGGCTGAAATTCTTTGAATCTTCAATATTTGACTTCATTTGAAAACCAATGTCATGCTGTACTTTCACATCTAAAACTGTGAAAACTTTAGTGCAAGGCTTATTTGGGCGATGTTTTTTTCCTGAGATCGTTGCGTCAGTGATGCAGCAATGAATGATCTCCAGTTGCCTAGGCTGCACTGATACATATCCTAGACTAGACAGTTGAGTTTGGCCAAACTGTGGCTTTAGCACTCATTTGACTCACCTGGCTGTGTTTACTGTGGGAGTACAAAGTGCAGCTACACTAGTACAGCTGTATTCCTACTGGGAGCACTTTGCCACTGTGAGTATACTGGCTTTCTCAAATTGGTAAAATGTTTCTAGTACAGACACTTGCTATTCCCAACACCTAAGCACTGTCTGAGGCTGCTTCTAAGTGCAGACACACAGTATGGGCTTGTGCTGAGCTAAGCTGTTTATGTGCACGTGCTGGTTTTGTGCACGTATGACACAATACTTCCTCAGCATGCAGAACTGCAGTACTCCTGTATGTTTTTTCCCAGTAGAAACGGCCCTGGAAGAAGGCAAGAATGATAGTGATGCTTCACAACAAAGACAGTAACAATTTCCTAAATCTCTGGGGATAGCCCCGAATGGTGCCAGTGAAGCTCTTACCGGTTCTGAAGCACTGGCATCGGTAAGGTGATGAGAAACCAGTGGTCACTCCAGCTCCCTGCTCTTTCCCACATTGGCAAGGTTTTTGGAGGTCCCTTCGTCTCTTCTCTGACAGAGAAGGAGACAGTACCATTGTAGCTGCCAAAAACATGCACTGAAAATTGGACCTGTAATAGAGGAAGAAAAGAAAAAGAATAGTAACCTGTGATAAAGAGGGAAAGGTACTAACTTCTTCCCTTCCTGGGGATCCAAGACACAAAACCTTTGATCCTGGATCAACATTAATCACGCACACCACTAAGGCCCCCACTGCTTGTGTATGACTCATCACTGCTCCTAGCACAGAATTCTGTTGGTGAAGACCCTGACTAACACTCCTGTTGGGCAAGCTGCTCTCCAATCACTAAGGTCAATATCCGTGGCTTCAGACACCACCTGGGTGAAATAGCACTGATTTCCTTGTTAGCTCCTTCAGGAACAAAAAGTAGTAAAGCAGAGGAACACAGGCTTAAACTCAAGAAGCGCTTTATCATTAAATGCTTCTACGAGAGTTAGGTTATCACAGAAAAACAATCCTAAACACATCTTGCCAGTGTTCTCACCAGCTTAAAGGTTTTGAACCACAGTTTAAATCTTTTACGGATTCCCACTGTAACCACCCAGGTTACTGTGTTGCACTGGTATGGCTCAATCTATACCCAGGCACCACAGAGGGCACAAGAGCACTTCAAGGGGAGAGCTGTCCTGCCCCAAATGCCCTTGAAATGAGGAATCAGGCTGTCTCTGAAGGCAGGAAACCTCAATCCATATACTTGCTCCAAGTTATAGGCATCATCTGGACCGTAGCACCCACACGGCAGGTGAGCAATCTGATCACCAGGCCACAGAATATTTTGAAGCAGGACTCGTTCCTCTTTTGTTGGGGCAACCTCTTCTACTTTGCCACAGACCAAGAGAGAACTGCTGTTTCCACCACTGCTTTGAGTGCTCAGCTGCTCTTTGTATTACAGAGAGCACCAGCACCAGCAGGAAAGGGAGCACACATACACACAAGGGCTGCAAAGAACAACCACAGCAAGTTCCTTGCTCCTAAGATGTGCGTTCAAATCCTTGCCAGTGAAGGAGAGAATCAGTCCAGATCTCCTGCGACCTGTACACTGTAACTAACAGTTACTGCTTCTTCTCCTCCTGGTTTTGTGAACCTAGCTCCAAGCACATTTTATTTTGTTGGAACTACCCAGCAAACCTGACCTGGATTTATAAATAAATATAAATGCTGAAGTTACATTTTTGGCACTTGCACTATATTTCTTTTGGCAGCTCTAATTATGAGGCATCAAAGCTTTCTGTTTTCCCCTAGCAGGGCTGGACTCCAGCTCAAACTTGCAGCTTAATTTTCCTAAGTGTTATGAGTCTGTTATTATTTAATATTTTTAATTCCAACATCTCATAGTTCCCCTTATTCTTTGTAGCGATCTGGGCTGAAGGTAGGTTATGTGATTTTATCTGTGCCAGGTTGCCCTCACCTTTTGAAATTTCTGAAAAAGGTGAACAAAAATTTATTATCTTAATCTATTCCTGGAAAATCTAATGCCTACTAAGTTCACATTCCTGTTCTCTGTCAAACTGTTAAGTTTTTTAACTCCTACAAATGTATTGCAGAATTTAGGAAGAAAATCTGAGCAACAGGTATACTGAATGTCTCAACAGCCCAGGAAACCCAGTCCCTTTCCTGCAAGCCAAGGCCACCTCACGCAATTCAGGTGCTGGATCCCCTTCAGCACAGCTAGGCCGGGAAGGTTTCCATCCTGAGGAGTTGATTTGGGGTCCTGCTTTCACTTACTGGGGGGACATCTCACACCTCCTTTCCAGGTTTTAACAAATAGCTCACTAGGTGGTATAATCAGCTCTTCTGCTTCCAGTGTTTTGTAGAGTGTGCAGAGGCACAGGAGAATGAATATGCAGTGCAAACAGTGGCTACAGCCTGATGATTAACTCCACAAAGGTGCTAAGACAGAGTGATATACCTGGTAGTTGTCGGTGGCAATACTGGCTGGCAAGCTGGTACTGTAAGCTTTGGCCATACCACTTGTCTGATTGCTGTCTGCTCGCAGGTAGAGGAAGTGTCCTGTGAATAGAAAAGTGGATCATAAAAGACAAGGTGATGTTTTCCTTTTTTATACTCTCTTGAAATAATTTAACATCATTGTGCTGAAGCACAGTGTAAGAAAGATGACAAGCATGGCTTGAGAGCAAATCTATTAGTGAGGCAGTTAAGCTGGATATAATAAGCACTCTGGAAGATTTCAGCAGCATAAAAGTCAACATCCCAAACCCTTTCCTGGAAGATGAGTGCATAAACCTCAGACACCATTCAAGTACATTCCCATGTGAGTGGTGTTCCCCAGGGGTCAGTGTTGGGGCCCATCCTCTTCAACACCTTTGTTGACGATTTGGATGAGGGAATTGAGTGCACCCTCAGGAAGTTTGCAGACGACGCGCCAAGCTGGGTGGAAGTGTCGATCTGCCGGAGGGTAGGATGGCTCTGCAGAGGGACCTGGACAGGTTGGATCGCTGGGCAGAGGCCAACGGGATGAGGTTCAATGTGGCAAAGTGCTGGGTCCTGCACTGTGGCCACAACAACCCCAGGCAGCGCTACAGGCTGGGAGCGGGGTGGCTGGAAAGCTGTGTGCAGGAAAAGGACCTGGGGATGTTGGTTGACGCTCGCCTGGACATGAGCCGGCAGTGTGCCCAGGTGGCCAAGAAGGCCAATGGCATCCTGGCCTGTATCAGGAATAGTGTGGCCAGCAGGAGCAGGGAGGTGATCGTCCCCCTGTACTCAGCCCTCGTGACGCCGCACCTCCAGTACTGTGTCCAGTTTTGGGCCCCTCACCACAAGAAAGACATCGAGGCCCTGGAGCGTGTCCAGAGAAGGGCAACGAAACTGGTGAAGGGGCTGGAGCACAGGTCTTATGAGGAGCGGCTGAAGGAACTGGGCTTGTTTAGTCTGGAGAAGAGGAGGCTCAGGGGAGACCTTATTGCCCTCTACAACTACCTGAAAGGAAGTTGTGGTAAGCTGGGGGTCGGCCTCTTCTCGCAGATAACTAGTGACAGCACAAGAGGGAACGGCGGCAAGTTGCGCCAGGGGAGGTTTAGGTTGGAGATGAGGAGAAAATTCTTCTCGGAAAGGGTGGTTGGGCATTGGAACAGGCTGCCCAGGGAGGTGGTGGAGTCACCGTTCCCTGTGGGTGTTTAAAGAAAGGTTGGATGTGGTACTTAGGGACATGGTTTAGTGGGTAATAGGTGGTGGGGGGACGGTTGGACTAGATGATCCTGGAGGCCTCTTCCAACCTTAATGATTCTACGATTCTGTGCAGGGGCTGACACCAATCTACAGTGAACTCCTGATCAGCCTTAATTCTTATACCATTAGCATCGCTAATGACTCGCTGAGACAAACACTAGACTGGAAGAGTTTATTTGTAGTCTGTGTTCCCAGGGATAGTTTACACAAGCTCTCGAGAGACAAACAGAACACTCATATATGGATGCTCTTCATTTTGACAGGGAACTGTGAGGCAAGACTCATCTATGCTGAACACTTTGACTTTCAACCTGAACATGTGATGGTCTGGCTCCCCTTCTTTTTATTCACCAAGCTGACAGTTCTGGGAATCATCTGACTCTTTTTTTTATTGTAGTATTCTACATCACAAATCGTATATGATCACTTGGTCTTGGGATATACTTACATGTGATGCTCTTCCTAACGCACTGCCAGAGTTGGGCAAGGTTTTCTGAACCATTTGTTTCTACAAGCTGCCTAGTTCTACTGAGCAATTTCTACTTCA
This sequence comes from Psophia crepitans, assembly GCA_013399095.1. Classification (NCBI taxonomy): domain Eukaryota; kingdom Metazoa; phylum Chordata; class Aves; order Gruiformes; family Psophiidae; genus Psophia; species Psophia crepitans. The sequence goes on along the minus strand of VWZZ01002130.1, from coordinate 1,382,241 downwards.
AGATGCAGCAGCTATCATGTTGCTGCTGAAGTACTCTGCAATTGCATAGCTCATAAGAGGAAGAAGGAGGGAAGAAGTATATATAAACAAAAGAGAATTCATCATATAATTTTTTTAAGGTGAAGAAGAATCCTAGCCTCCAATAGTTTCAAGTTAAGTTTGTTGCAGGATTTTTTACATGTAAAGTTTTGAATCATGTTCAAAAGTTAATTTTAACTACACTTAAAGTTGTAACAGATAACACTGATGCTAAAATTGAATTGGCAATTAAAAAAACCCCTAAATTCAAGGATATTGTATATATACATACACACACAAATATACACAGAGGGCGTAAGAGAAAACTAGGAGGAACCTACCTCCAGTGGCTTGCAAGGTAGACCCTACAAATGAATCATCTTGAATCACTTCAGTAAAGCCTCGAATAGACCAAGAAGATGCTGCAGTTTCATTTAGTGTCCAGCCACATGGGCCCTCTTCGAAAGAGCAATGTGAGCCCTCTGGGAGGCTGTCTGCAACAGAGAACAAGAAAAAGCATGAAAACAGGAGAAACTTGATTATGGAAGAACACAAACAACAGCAAAAGCTAAAACTCATTGCGGTTATCTAAGCTACCCAAGTAATGCTACATAGTTTTTCAATGTCAAAATATTAATTGGTCCCATTTGTTTATTTCCTGAGTCACCATTAGAAAGCCAACACTGCTTCTGGAGATATTTGAGGCTTTGCAGTTCTGTCCTGCTCTAGATACTGCGCAAAGCTGCAGCTCCCACAATCTAAAGAATGGCAAATCACCATCGTGTGTTTGTAAAGGCCTTGCTATATATGAAATTAACTGAAACACAGAAAGCTTTGTGAAGCCTGTAAAGAAAGGTCAACCAACAGATTATTTGAGATTTCTGTCACTGTACCTGCAACAAAGCTAAATGATGCTTCCTATCACCAGATATACTGAGTCAGGGGATTTCTCTGTCATGATGTGTGAGATGAGGTCTGAACTGGGACCTTGGAGAGGCATATTCATGACCAATTGTGTTGGTGGCTGGCACTAGAAACACGATCAGCACCTTCCACTGAAGGCAGGTTCACACCTTCAGTCCAGAAGGAATTCCTTACCCAGTCGCAGACATGTAAAAAAGGTTTTGCATATCTCTGAAGTAGTAGCAACTATGAAAGGCAGGTCACTGAGCTCCTTACTGCAATATTTAAAAAAAACCAGACTAAACAAAAAAACCCAAATCCATTTTATCCTACATAGGATGAATTTTCAAAGAGAATTTTCATATCCAATTAATGTAAATGGGCTAAATTAATTCGAGGCAAGATATTGAATTAATCTACAGATGTAATCAGTTTAACTTATTTTTCATCCTTAATTATTTCTTCTAATGGGATGAAGGTTGCCATGAAGTATTATGCTACATACCACACCTCACTCCTTCCTGTTCTTTGGTAGGGCAATCACTGATGAATTCACAGATTTGTAGGTGGCTGACACAGCCTCCATGAAGGCAGGGGAAGGTAGAGCCTTTGTCATATACATAAAGATCTTGGTTTTCTTTACCTAAAGGAAAAAAGAGAGAGAAGCTCAGAGACAAGCTGGCAGAATGTGTATGATCATTCACATGTATCAGCCTTCACATGTAGGACCTCAGAAAGTGTCCTTTGGGTGATAAATGATACTCACCTCTGCTTTTTACCATGTAGGTTTCTATCGAGCATGAGATTCCTGCAGATCACCTCAGCTCTCATTGAGACCAAATTTATTGCTCCTTTCTCTCTCATTCATTGTTTTGTGCTGTGTTTGTGCTATCTTTAGATAATAGGTTTTTGGTTGGTTTTTTTTTTTATAAAGGGCCTTGTAGTTTCCTACTGTGGTGTGCTCCTCAGTTCTGCACATGTGACTGCACCTGCCACATGGCTGTACCATGCTGCATGACACTCTGCTGTTGGAGGAAGAGATGCTCACTTAGCTCTGGTCCTGGCAGACACATTGCTATGCCCTACTGAGACTCAGGCTTAACTTAACTAACACTCATGGTGCTGACATATTTCTGTGCCAGCTTTGTGGCATCCAGCCTGTGAAGGGAGCTGCATCCCCAGCAAGTCGGCTGACTGTGCAGGAACTTTACTTGTGCACCCCAGCTAGTCTAGTCAGCTATACTCTGGGAGCATTCGCCTGACTGCACAGGTACCCAGGAGCCAGGCTGAACACAATTTTTAAGTTGCACATTGCCCAAAAGCATGAACCCTAATGCACCCAGCCTGTCCTGTGGGTGTCGGTGCGCACGGGTCTGTTATGGACCTGCAGGTTTGTGTAGGTCTCTTCTGGACCTGTTTCCCTTTTACAGAGCTCTGCACAGAAGTTTCAGTGGGATTGTTACTGCTCTGGAAAAAATGCAAAAGTTAGGGAAACAATTCCAGAAGCAAAAGTAAAGGACATCTCTGCAGTAATCCAGGTACCCAGTCTGAAACAGTATTTCTTCATGGCACTGTGTTGTGCTGGGTACAAGCATCAGCTTATTTAGTGACTGTTTGGGAGTGTTTAGCATAGTGCTTCAGGCTTTATGCATCCTTTCAAAACTCCGTGACTGTCAAAAAAACATTGACTGAAAAAGATAATATTTGTTAAATTAAAAGATTAATGATTGCAATAAAATTAAATTTCTAATATGATCAAAACCAGTCTCATGATATACTACAAAACAGCTCTGTGAAACCAGTGTTCTCTTTTTACATTTGAAGCTTTTTGCATTTACATCTCAAGCTATTTCTACAGTGTCTGCAAAATGGAGGCAATAGCATTCTATTAATGCACGAAAACCAGAAACTGAAGATGATTACGTCTCCAACCTGCGGCATGCCTATGCCAACAGACTCTTGTAGGCTTCTTGGACGTGCATGACATTAGCAAGGTTCTGCACAGCTACTGAGGATCATTTGCACGACATTCACAACAGGACTGTAAGTGCCAGGTAAAACTGAGGATTTCTGAGCTGAGCACTCAGTACTTTGGAGAAAATAATTACATTCCAATTATTTTCATTTTAGACAGAAGTTCTCAGCTTGACGGTAGCAAACGGACCCCAGGGAGTGCAGATCAATGTTGCTTTTCTTTATAGATTTGGAAGATAAAGCCCCAGTATGGAAAAGGCTTTGGTGACAGAGAGTAGCCTTTTGTTCTTGAGTAGTTAAGAAAGAAAAATACTAAATGCTAAAATAATCTAGGCAAAAAAATTTTTTCCATTCCTGTTGCTGGATGCAGCATAAGCCCCGTTGTTTTCTCATGGAAAGATCAAGCAAAGCAAATCTGAAGAGCAGAGAGGGTCACTTAAATCAGTTCTATAATTCTGAGCTTTAACCCTGGCCTCAGAGCACATACATGAGTGCACACACATAAAACACAAGCAAATGTGACCCTTGACAAGCAAGCACTACCAGAAACCCCAGAGGAGACTCAGCTTTCATTTCCATCTGACTGACTCCCTGATCACATTTGTCAGTTCTGGTGAGGATGCTGCTCTCTTTTTCTGACTGTATTTGGTTATTCCAAACCTGACTGTATTGCAACATACCATGAAAGCAGTTCCTGAGCTGCAAGGAGCCCACTGCCAGTACTCCAAGATCTTTTGCTCTGCAATTTGAATACAGCAAGGTGATTTTAAAAGGTCTTTCTATTCGGCCAATCTGGGCCATCACATATTTCCATTTCATCCTAGAAGATAACAAAGAGCTATCAGACACACACACTAGAATCCACGGAGTCTCTAGCATAAAGATTCTGCACTGTAACAAACAGTATTTACATAGGGAATAGACTGATGAATGTAAACTCCCAACATAACAAATAGGTCTTAACATAAACAAGTAATGTTCAGCCTAACAAGCTCATGTTCAGTTATCTTTGCTGCAGATCCTACAGCTAATGATTAAAAGATCCAACCATTCCCAATTATTCTTAAGTTAAAATGGGGCTGAAATTATCACCGATTTTGGACAAATACCCCCGATATGTGCCTTTCATATATATGGTTGTATGTTTACTCTTGCAAGTACAGATCAGCCAAGCAGTTGCACAAGTCTCTGGATCCCCTCAAGCTAACGCTGACATTGTATGTTCTGGAAGTAAATGTCTAGCCCTGAATGTTTCTTGGTTGTGTCAAGTAAGAGAACCTTTTTCTGCATGTTCTCTATCTAACCACGCATCTTAACAAGTTAGATTGCACCCACAAAGCAAGGAGAAGCAGCAAAGTGGTTTTCCAGAAACTGCAGATTGCTCTGGCAATTTACATTTTACCACAGAATGAATGCCATATCCCCCAGACAGCAAAGGTTTCTCAACTGCACAGCACTTGTAGCAGTTTAGAGAAAGACAGATGGTCCCATGCACTCTAATTTTAAAGATGGTTGTTAGGCATCAAAAGCTAGAGAGAGATACCAAATGGGAATTTTCAAAGGACCTCACTCAAATCAGTCTGATGGAAGTCAGGGTATCCAGATGTCATTAAAAAAAAAATCCAGCAGCATTCTTAAAAATATTTATATTTTATTTTTAAAAAACTGTCCTTTTACCTCATGTTAACAAGCCTGAAATACAGTTAAAACTATATGTTGTTATTTTGTAAAAGAGTTGTAGCAAGGATAGTGACAAAGGAATCCTTGCTCTAAGCTCTTTCCTGAAAAGTGTCAGACGAAGACAGATTTACTCACACCCTACATGCTGATGATGTTGCCAGGGGCACCCTGGAGAAGTGACTCCAGGTTAGTGCCAGTGGGATGATAAGGAGGCCAGGCCACAGCGTTAAGATGTGTTGCTCAGGCTCTGTTCCTAGTATTACTTTTTCGTTTGGGAAATGCCCTCAGCTGCCATGAAGTGATCATCTAGCCCTTGTCCTGCACCAAAAACACGTTAGAAGGCAATTCCTGGGCAACAAACACATCTCTACTGGACACAACGGGAAAAATCACAGACCAACTATTTTGCATCTTGCAAAAAAACCAAAGCAACTTTATTTATCACCCTCTCCACTTTTGCTTACCACTGATGAGTTAATAAATTCATTCTTCCCTTCACACACCAACTATATACCTTTTTCTGGTGAGAGTCTTACTATCCCTTGTATGGCATGCCCCCCATCTTCCACTTTTACCACTGTACACAGAAATAAATACCCACAGATACCCTAAATTCATCTGGAGTTGAGCTCCTCTTATCAAGATGATCCTGTTTCTCCTGTTTCCTGTCCCATCATGTCATATTCAATAGCTCAATGTCACTTAATTCAGCTTCAGAAATCTCCAACCCTGAACCACACCTACACCATTTCTACTACCCAATAAAGGACTGCTTTACTTTCATTTTGTATTACAGTGCAACTTCAGGAATGTCCAGCGCCTATAAATATATCTTATAAATACACTTATAAATAAACCACCCCCACCGCCACACTGTGGCACAACATCATAGAATGGTTTGGGTTGGAAGGGACCATAAGGATCATCTAGTTCCAACCCCCCTGCCACGGGCAGGGACACCCTACACTAGACCAGGTTGCCCAAAGCCCCATCCAGCCTGGCCTTGAACACTTCCAGGGATGGGGCCTCCACAGCTTCTCCGGGCAACCTGTTCCAGTGCCTCACCACCCTCACAGTAAAGAATTTCTTCTTAACATCCAATCTAAATCCCCCCTCTTTTAGTTTAAACCCATTACCACTTGTCCTGTCACTGCACTCCCTAAGAAACAGTCCCTCGCCAGCTGTCCTATAGGTCCCCTTTAGGTATTGGAAGGCTGAAATGCATTCAGCACTGACCCAGAACTGAATCACTTCTGCTACATGACACAGCTTTGTTCATCATGCCATTGCATCCTGTTGGCCACAAAAATCAATGGCCCTTAATCAAATTGGTTCAACGAACCTCTGAAGGTAAGGACAGTCTTTAAATCTTTTGAATTTACCTATTACACATACCTTCCAAGCAATGAGAAGTTCAAGTGCCTCCACCAAGTTACAACCCACTGCTCAGCTGAGACATCGCAGTATCACAATGTTATCACAGCCCTGAGTGCAGGAACCTGTAGGACACAGCCTCTGATTCACAACCAGCGTTACATTTAGTGTAAGCAACTAAAAAAATTACTGCCCCACAGCTGAAAACAATGACTAGTTCAGCTGCTGCACCTTGATCCTACATGGTTTACAAGCCACATACTTTGGAATTTGCTGTTTATAGCTTGGTATATCAAAATAAATGAAACCCACTGGTGATCTAAGTCAATAAACTAACCTCTGAAACATCACAACTGAGAAAGACATATTGTCCATTCTGCCATCTCTGCTGGGAGAACTACAGCACCTGGCAGAAGAGCAAGGCCACTATCTTAAACCACTACTTGTATAAACCGGCAGCTCTTCTGAGTCAGAGCCCTAAGGTCCCATGAAACATCCTAGTTCTGCACTGAAATATCTCTAGGACTGAAATTTGATGCCATTTATAACATCACAGGAAAAGCTGGCAAGCACCCAGAGACCATAAAAATGACAAGTAGGTTTGCATCACCCAGAATACTTCTGTGTATGGAGTTTCATAATCATCAAGGTATTCCCCATCAGACAAAGCCTCCCCCCCAGGATCCAACTGCAACATTTCTAACGCTGGAAATAATTGCACCTTCTTTGCTTGGTCCCACTATCCAACCTGGGGCTAGTCAGAGCCAATTTAATTTTCTTAATGGAACCAGGAATGAAGCCCATTGTCCATCTAGCAGAAGATGGATCATTGCAGTGGGCTTCCAGATAAGCCAAGTTTGGCAATACCTTTGCTATTGATTTTATGTCAAACAAGATCTCAAGTAATGAGGTAGTATTACTCTCCTTCTAAATAGAGATGTTAAAATTGATCTTTATGTATGGAAGTGCTATCGGAGTCTGACATAATTTTGAGAAATTTGCATGGATATAAAGTTTGGAGTTGCAAACAACCTGATGCTTAAGGTAAGAGAATTCCAGATTCACCTTACCAACCTGTAATTTCAACTTCTTATTTGCATTTTCAACTTCTGATTTTCATTAGCCTCTCAATCTCCTCTGCTGAGTTTTCCTCCTCATCCTTACCAATCCTTTCTATGTCATGCCCTTCCATATTCAACAAAGATAACTGATCATTAATTTTAGGACTATTTTAATATTAAGAACAACTATTTCTTCATTAAGAGTGAAAAATTCAATAAAGCTGAATCAGAAAGCTGAAACCTTTTCTGAATTAGAGGGACTCACTGGATGGGTTATAGCAGAAGAGTATGTATGCTAAATGCTTCCAGGCTCAATCAGTGAACATACAAATTAGAACATTACTTTCCTATAATATAGGAAGTTGTTGTCTGCAAGTCTTCAGAAACATCCAGTTCCAGCCATTGGACTTAAAAGGAAATCAATGAGACAGTAGAACACATGCCTACTCCTCTTGCCTTTACCAACCACTTAGATAGTTCTTATTCGTCCCACTGTATTTTTGGATGAAATATCAACAGAAGCCTGAGGGGCAGTAAATCATACTCTTCTATGTTCAAAAATCATAGTCTTACATAACAGCTGGACAGCCTCTCCCTTTCTAGCTGCGTTTTTTAATCGAAATGGCTGTGCTCATTGTTGTCAGTACATGTTAGGCATTTTCTGAGGATGCTTACCAGACTACTCCCTTTCAAAGGCTTATGTAGTTGGACACCTAGTTTATGAAACCCAAATGACCATACGTGTTTCGAGATGTATGGCAATGTTTCCATGTACAATAGTAAAAATTAAATAACTTTTGTGGATAAAACCAACCATATTAGTAGAGCAGAAGTGTCCAAGATGCTAAGTTTCTACAAGTGTCTCGGAAGCTGGCAGGGCATTTTAGCACCACCAGCCCTCTAAAACGGGGAAGACACAAAAAATTAAGCAATAACTGTTCTGTGAGGTTGGCTAACTGAAAAGCCACGTGTGCACATGGCCATGAACTTTTTCCTTTTTGACCTACCCTACCAAGACTATCATGGCCAATGCTTTATGTTTCAGAAGGAAAACAGAACAAAACCAACTTCACCTACTGACCACAGAAAGGGAAAAGATTATCCCTGCCCCAAGCAATGCTTTTTTATTTTCACTGAAGTGAGAGCACTTAGAGTTGAAAGAAACTAACTCCGTACTGAAACCGTTTCAGCTGACAACACTAAAATAATTGTGATCAACAACAAACACAAGCATGGGAAACCAAAAGCACACAGGACTCAGAATGATTTCCAGCTGTGACAGTTTCTGGGTCTGTGTGGTAAAGAGGGAAAAGGTGGCATATGCAAAATAGTTAAAGAGACATTAGATGTGACCTGAACAAGCAACATAACTGTAACCCTGAGAAAGTGAGGGCAGCTTTCTGAGCCAAGTGCCAGATGAAGAAGGCCTGGACTTGCAAGCAAAGCTACAGGCTCTTAATGTTTCAGCTCTACTGAGATAATGAGAAACATAATTTCATATATTTTTTGTAACTATATAGAATTTCAAACACTTCACTCCCTCAGTGGTTCTCCCTCTAACAGTAGTAACTATAGATACTGTGACTTTGCCCTACTTGTTCAGAGGACAAGGTGCCTGAAGGTCCATCTGTTTCTTTGTTCTTTCACTAAGGTACCTGGGTGAAAAAATGAGTGGCAGCTTCAATACTATCCTTTTAACGATAAATCCTAGTAGTTAGTGAGGTGGACAGGACAGCAACTTTCTCACATGCATGACATATATCTAAGCTTTTGGGAACTGTGTAGCTGATGGATCCTGTAGGAGGAAACTCCACCAGAAGATTTCTAGGTCCAGAAAGAGGACAGTTCACTGAAGTGGTCTGGTGCAGCTGGAATTTATGATGAAGTATAGCTTGATCCTGGAATTGAGGGGGGACAGAAGGGACTGAAGCAGGATTTTCTGGAGTACCTGATTAACTGAAAAGGTGAAACCTAGCCTTTTTTCTATATCTAAGTTTCTACTTGGATCTCAAGACAATCCTTTGGTAGTAATTGTCAATGGTTAAACTATGTACTACACATAGGCATCTGTCTCAAGGTCATTTGCTCATTGTTCTCCTTGTTATGCTCTAAACTGCGAGGCAGTGTTTGATTAACACAGAAAAGCTTGCGGAACTCCCACTCCCTGCGGAGAGCGGGAATGATTCAGGATGGTCTCTCTTCTTAACAACCAATGTTGTTAAAATCTTAATCATGGAGAAAATGTTTATTTCAGACTACCTGCCTAGTAAGAAGCAGCACAATCACCGTGTTATAAATAAATTTTGTCCCACCTGCACGCTCAGATTTTTCTGGGATTGCGCAGAGGTTTGAAAGAGTTTCCCTGTAAAGAGGGAGAAAAGGAAGGGTATTTCACCTAACATGGTTCCTAACTCTGTTTTGCGTCTGTTCCTTCCCCTCCTTTCTATCTTGATTTAAAACAGGACTCAGCCACCTACCATCCTTAAAACCTTAATAGTAAACCCGCTGAGCTGACTAGGGCTTCATTTCACTCACTAAGAAAGACTAATACCTGTGTCTATGCCAACTTCCAGTAAAGCTAACTCCATTCCAATAAATCTAAATGCCATCACTTTTAGAGAGATTATAATCTTGTTTTGCAGTGCTCAAATAAGCTGTTAAACAATGTCCACAATCCATTCCAGAGATGCTGCGGTGATCGTGATCAAAGCCTGGTCTGGGCATGTAGGTATATCGAAAGCGTGTTTTATGAGTTTATATAGGGGAATGGAGCTGTGTGGCTGCAGTTGCAGAGACTTGTCAAACACTTGAAGCGGCAAGGACGGTTGTAGGTAACAAAGGACATTGGAAACTGATCCCAGCATATGCAACAGATTCCTTGTGAAATCGGCAGGAAGGAGAAGAAATAGTCAGGAAGTGAGCAATAGCTAAAAGCAGGAGAGAGAGAGAGACAGGGATCTGAAAGAAAATAAATATGTTTTTTTAGTCAAACTCTGCTATCTTTGGCTGACCAGGAGTCTTGGCTACAGATCTCCATGGCAGCCTGGGGAGTGCCAAAGAATTCAAAGAAAACAAGAACTGGGATCTATTGCTTAAGCTCTCCCTGGGAGTCAGTCAGGTGATGGAAATAAAAAGCTGTGTTGTGTGTCTGACCCAGGTTCTTACAAGGCAGATTGCAGCAAAGGAAAAACAGGCCCATGGAAAATGGCAAAATCAGAGGATACGTGGAGTTTTCTCCTTTTTGTCCTGTTGTGATTCATTCCCTTTGCCCACTCCTTCTCCTTACTGCATTCTGCTATGCACGGGAATGAAAAAGTAAAACACTGGGAAGGTCAAAGAGAAGAGAATACAGGACAAGATCCAGGGTTGATGCACCTTCTTTTTTTGTCTTCACCTCTTCTCACCTCTAGCCCCTGTTTTTCCCTTCCCTGAATTCCACAAATGAAGCAAAGGAAGATGCTCCTGAACTTAGCAGACAGAAGAAGGAAATTACGAAAGAGGTAAAGCTAAAATGAGGAATGTGGCCCTTGTAACAACGATGGGACCCTTTGATTGCTTAGAGATATCAGTCATGTTGCCAAAGCAGTTTTTGGGCTGAGTGCATTTTACCTCTATAGTTCTAGCACCAGTGAGAGAGAGTCAACCACTCTTGCCACTTCTAAATGAGAGGGAAGAAGAGTGAGTCCTAAGCAAGTGTATTCTTTGCAAAGGGGACACACAAAACCTGGGTCTGTTACAGACATCCTGTCAGGAAGCTGCACACTTCAGTCCTGACACTTCTACCTTCATTTTCTGCTGTAACAGCAGCAATGATCTCAAGAAGGGAGAAGACACTGATAAACAGTGGCCTGAAGGGACTTCACCCTACCCTGCAATTCAAAGTCTAAACAGCTGCAAATTGATTGTCTTACCCGGCATCCTCCTCATGGCCAACTCTCAGAGAAATTATTATATTTCTGTTTGTCTCCACATATCTGATTTCAACTGTGAACCTCTGGAGGAGAGGAACAGCATCCTGTGAATATATGGCCAGTTCCAGCAAGCAAGAGTCCAAGCTCCCAGGCAGGATGGGGCTATGCAGGCTGAACTCACATCTATCTGGGAGCCTACTGGTGTTCAGGAGGAAAATGTCCCCTGTGAGGAAAAAAAAAAAAAAAAGAAAAAAAAAAGAAGAGACACACAGTGTGGATGGGAGAGAGATAATAAGAGAAAAATGGGTAAAGAGTTTGAAGAAAGGAATCATGAGAAGGAAGGAGATGATTATGCACAAAACCCAAAAATAACAGAAAGTAGAGAAAGGAGAATAAAGTAAACACGAGGGAAATAAGTAGTGATAGAAGGAATAAGAAGAGAAGAAACCAAACAAAGCAGAGTAAAGACATGTGCAACAAAACAAAAGCCAATGACTTTGCAAGTCAGAGAGCAGACATGTGGAGTCAGCCCTGGCTTGTAAAGGATTGAGTTTCCTAAGAAAAATCCAGTCTCTGTAAGCAAAAGTAGCTTATCCTAAAACAAGAAGATACAAATGGGGTATATAAAAGGGCTGGCTATATACAGGGTACATACATACACAACTCAGGCAGTACACATACATTACATGGCTCTTAGCGACTCCTGGGCACTGACACCGTGCTTACGAGTTGTGCACCAAAACCAGCACATGGTAGTATTTTCAGTGGCATGCGCCCGAGGCCTCAGCATGCTGCTGCCACCCACAGCTGCTACCAGTGCTAGGAGAAAGCAGATGTCCATTCGAGGGGAACTGTAACTCTGCCTACCTTCAACATCTCCACGGGAGGAACTGTTTTCCAGAAGCAGCTGCTGCTTCTCCTGAGACACCAGGACACCAACTGAAGATAACACCCAGTCTGGTTTTCCAAAATTGTCTGTAGACGTCACCCATGAACAGCTTGAGCCGATGATGCAAGAGATTTCTGTTATGAGAAACCAAAGGTTTCATTGAGGCCTTCCCTGGTTCAACGGGCAGGGGTGGTGTGGGCACATGAATAAGCAGAGGTACAGTGTATTTCTCGCAAGAAATGGAAGAGTTGAAGGGAAAAAAGAAAGTTTGTCTTCTGCAATAACAACGGAGTGTCTCCCAGGGCAGGTAAAGGAACGTGTCGGAAAGAAAAACCACCCTGAGAATTCTTGGCAGGTGTAAATCAGCATTCTCCCACTGGTTTCAGCAGTGAATTTACATCAGTAGAAGGTCTAGCCCATAGGTACATAAAAATTCTGAACCAGAAAAACACCTAGGGCAGCAAGGATATTGAAACTGTACAGATTTAGCATTTTGCCAGAGAGGAACAAATTAAACTCTAAGGTCAACCTTAGCAATAGAAAGAACGTGACAGGGTCTCAACCAGAAGAGCTGAGCAATGCAAGCTTTATATATTTTTCCATTATCATTTTTTAAGCAGTTTTGCTTTCCTCCAGCAGGATGGATAAGAACACCCTCATAACAAACTCCAGAGCCCATTCCCAGCACGGAGAACACTAGATCATCTTGGCCAGAATTTTTCATAATCAGCATGTTATAAACCAGACAAGTAGTAATTCACTGTTTTCTCATCAATCTAATATAAACTCCCTGGAGGGATGTTAGCTGCACAAAGCTCTCCCACACAGAGTGGGGCTGAATAGATATGGTAAGCTGATATTAATTTGCATTATGTTTATTTTCAGTAGTAATAATAATATTACAGTAACAACTGGAGGACCCCCAGGCCATATGAGAAATAATAAGAGACTAAACATTCATATTTGGGATCCTGACTTGCAGCGGGTAATCAGACGTCGCAAACACATATGTCACAATGTTATCCTTTTGGTAGCCCTATTCCTGGAGAGGAGAAAAGACAGCTATAAAGAACAGAATTAAGGTCAGGGATAGAACAAGTATAGGTGGTTGCACAGGCAACACAGGTGGGGAAGAAATAAAAACATAAGAGCCTCCAGAAGACTGGAAAACAAAATTTCAGAAAAAGAAGAAATTGAAGCATCTTTGAGTGCAACAGTGAAAGCAGACAAATTTTCCTAATTTTTAAAGTTAATTGTAACTACACTTTTGTAAAACAGCACCCAGTGTGCAGGGGTAAGAGAAACAAGGATGTTACAGGGTTGCACATCACTGTGGCATGGGACAGGCTGTGAACTCCGACCTGAACGTACATCCACCTCCAGTTCCTCTGTACGTTACCCAGCCCGTCCAGCCAGCTTGCTGCTGGACGTGACTGCCTCTCTCAAACACCACCCGGGCCAACCACCTGAATAACTTCTCAGCCCACCTCATCAGATCCATACAGCTTAGCAAACGTCTATATTGCACTGTTCAGCCCATCATTTTTAAACAGAAGCCGCAAGCAGATGAGCTGGCAAATTGTGCATGCCTGTGTGTGTGTATGCCACGCTAGCTTCCAGCGGGGCACAGGAAGGAGGACACCAGAGACTCTCCTGGCTCTGCTGGATCTAGGGAAAGATGTCTGTGCACAGCTTCAGTCTACGGTTTGATGATCCAGTAAAGTAGCTTTAGGGCTCTTGATAGCTCAGAAACTCCACGGCTGTGTGAGACAAAGCAGAGGCCTGATCCAGACCTGCTGTGCTGCTTCAAATTTATTAAAGTTGGACAGGTTAACTCAGTACCCACAGACTTATTGTCAGTAGGAGTAATCTTTTTATCAGGTAAAAATCTAGTTGGTCATAAAACCCAGAAAGCAATTTCTCTCACAACAGCATGACAGTGCAAGAGAGCAAAGAGATGAAAAAAAAAAACCCTACACCCCCTTTTTTTTTTTAAATAGAGGTAATGTTTATGACAAAATAATTTCATTAAACCTTACAATACCCCTTGCAGCAGCAAGGACTACCAAATGCAAACTAACCCTTCAAACATGCCTCACATAAGAAAGCAGTTTGCAGTTAAGAGAACACAATGTTCTCCTTCAAAAGCACCTAATTCCCATACTCTCTGAGCTGTATAAAACCTATCTGCCACAACCTGAGGTCTGAGAGGATCTGAATGCCTGGAAGAAGAGTCTGAAATAGATCAGGGAAGTTGTTGACATGCAGTAAAAAAATGACTCTCAGCTTTCTGGCAACAGATGACATGCACTGCATTGTGGTGGAAAGATCAATCAACAAGAAGCTGTTGTTTAGCATAAATCACAGAGCAAAAGAGCTGGGTACACTCATGTGGTCACAGCAAAAGAGAACACTGACAGCTGCAACCTCTGACACTACTGTGTAGTGCTTCATATCCACCTTTGCTTTGCACCTTTGCTCTTTGCACCTTTACACCTGTGAACTTAGAGAGCTTCAAGGTCAGGTCCACAGAAAGGCAAAATGTGACAGAAATGAAAAGTACAAAAGTAAAATATATAGAGAAATATATCTGTATTACTACAATCAGCAAAGGACACATATTATAAGGCATTACAAATGTGTTCTGAAGAAGCTTAGGTTGAAGAAAGCTCATGGACAGTCCAGAGCATGTCAGAAAGGAGGATCGCACTTTAAGGAATTAGATACCGTCTGCAAGATATTACTATAACGACCTTCTCTTTGGCAAAGCTAGGTCACCTTGCCAACTCCTGTGAGGAATCTAAGTAACTTCTCTAGCAGGCGCAGGCCTGCCTTTATTTGTTAGCATCTTATTAATGACCTGGAGAAGGGCACAGAGTGCACCCTCAGCAAGCTCACAGAAGGTACAAAACAGGGAGGAGCAGGTGACACACCAGATGACTGTGCTGCCATTCAGAGCAACCTGGACAGGCTGGAGATTGGGCCGATAGGAACCTCTTGAAGTGCAAGGAGGAAATGCCAAGTCCTGCATCGCGGGAGGAATAACCCCTGGCACCAGTACATGCTGGGGGCTGACTGGCAGGAAACCAGCTCTGAAGAGGAGGACTTTGGGGTCCTGGTGGACAACAAGCTGTCCATAAGCCAACAATGCACCCTCGCGACAAAGAACGCCAGCCGCCTTGGACTGCATTAGGAAAAGCATTGCCAGCAGATTGAGAGAGGTGATCCTTTCTCTCTGCTCAGCACTGGCGGGACCATGTCTTGAGTACTGTGCCCAGCTCTAGGCTCCCCCATACAAGAACAATGCCAACTTCCTGGAACAAGTCCAGCATTGGTCCACAAAGATGACTGAGGGACTGAAGCATCTTTCGTAAGAGGAGAGGCTGACAGAGCTGCGACTGTTCAATCTGTCGAAGAGAAGGCTCAGAGGAATTTTGTCAATGTGAACAAACATCTAATGGGAGGAAATTCAATCTGAACACAAGAAAACACTTTTGTACCATAAGAGTGGTCAACCACTGGAACAGGTTTCACAGAGAAGTTGTGCAGTCTCCATCTGTGGAGATATTCAAAAGCAATCTGGATATGGTTGTGGGCAACCTGTTCTCACTGACTCTACTTGAGCTGGGTGGGGTTGGAGTAGGTGATCTCAAGAGGTCCATACCAATCTCAATGATTCCATGGTTATTTCACTAAATGAAAAGGTGTCACTTCAGTTTCCAAGTTTCCACACCACCACTAACAACTGGTTCATTTCTCTCAGGCATTTATAAAGTATAGTGGTACAGATTGCTACATCTATCCTGGCACCACAGTAAGACCAAATTCATCCTACCTATCTCACTAGAATTTTGTCCAGCTTACTGGGCTTTTACAATGCCTAGAAAAAGAAAATTCCAGTTGAAAAAACTTTATTCAGCATCAAGAAAGTTAATTTTTTCTATAGTTGCTGGAAAGCAGCTCCATTAATTAGCTTTTCTTTCAAGAACTCCCAATCCCAAAGCTGGTAGATTTCACTGTGCCGATGGAGAAGATAATTTGGGGTTTTTTCCTTCTTTTTTGCTTCCTTTTCCCTGCTGTGGTTTGGGGTTTGTTGTAGTTGTTGTTGTTTGGGTGGTTTTTTGAGTGTTTTGAGGGTTTTTTTAATAAGAAAGTAATGATTCCCTTAAGATTACACTGGCCTTTCTAAGTCATTGCTCTGTTTCCAGTCAGAAAGCCAGTGGCACAACTGTAAAGGGTAAAGGGTCCTTGTGACTGCCAGCATCTATATTGCACCTAGATTCTGAAGTAAAAATAAGGGGGATGTAAGGAAGAGGACTTGTGGTACCTGGTTTAGAAGGCTGATGCAATGACACCATCCCATTTTTTATCAGTGAGAGTTTCTGAGGTGGATTTGGTGAAGAAGAGTTTTCTTCATGTGATCCAGAACAGGAGACAACAACTGTAACAAAACAAAAAGAACAGGGAAAAGTGAAAAGCACAAACCTACACTCCCATATAGATGATCTTTAAAGGTCCATTCTGACCCAAACCCTTCTATCATCCTATGACTAGAAGAAGAGTTCAACTGTAAAATACATGCTATCTATACAACACATGACATGGATTTATCAGCAATCTTTCGGGAGGACCTGCGTAAGTGCTCTCATCTTCACCGCACAAGAACACCCCATCTGAAACTAACACTAATGAAACCTTTGCATCACTGCACACACATCCAGAGAACACAGAGGTAGGAAAAAAATGTAGTGTTTGACAGTTGGTTTCTGGAGAACAGATTTCTTTCTTACTGCCAGGCATGAAGGCTGGGATTTTCAGAGGAATCAGGTAACTTTCTTGTATTTGGTATCTAGTAATACATACTCTCTCCAATACCCTTCTTATTAATCTGCCTGCACTGCTCTATCCCAGGGTTCCTTTTCTCATATATCTATAAAAACCTTCATTTTCAGAGGGTTTTTATAGAAGGCAGCTGTGACATTTGATCATAACTACAGCATGAACACATACACATTTGTGCGTTTTTATTCAGATCAAATTTTAAGAGTCCTGATGTAAAGTTTGGTTGTGCTGGAAAAAAAGATCAAAATCTCAATAAAGGTAAAAGGCCATAGAAATTATTTTCTGCTTCACTAATGTGAATATTAAATCCAGCATGCTAAGATTAGCTGGTTTTAAACAGAGGTGGTGTTCTGGGTCAAATTTTTGTTATTCAAAGTAAACCAAATTTACCAAAATTATTATCCATTGTAGTACATCTGACAGTAAAATATTCAGTACTTCCAGACGTCTCATTTTTCTCTGACTCATACCAACAATGGCTTTCTTATTTATTTAACCTGTGCATGTGAAAACACAAGTCCCAGACTAAGCATGTAAGAGTCTTTACTTAAGATTGTCCCTGTTGTCTTTTCTAGGAATCGTGAATGAGCTCACCAAAAAAACCCATATTTGTTATCAAAAGGTGTTCAAAGACAGAGAGATGTAAAATGAGTTGCTTTCAAACCTCAGCCATGTGGGTTATGAATTCAGTAATATAAAAATGTGAAATCATGTCAGAGGAGACAGGAATCCTATTCACATGAATTGCAGTTGAGAAAAAGATGTATATACATGCCATTGCTAACAGCTAAGATATTCTCAACAGAACTAATTTGAACAGTAATATTATGAAAATATACAGAAGTATCTAGAAAAAGAAACTCTCCAAAAAACCCCCAAAACTTGAAAATATGTTCAACTTTTTCAAACTTTCCACTGCCTTTAGTTTTTCAGCAATATCTGGTCTGATTTTAAACTGTTAAAATGATTTTCATTTTAATATATATGACAATGTGCATCACAGAGTGAGCAAAATGCTGTGAAATGTTTCACAGCATGAGAATGCTGTATCCTTCCACCTTTTATTACAGTACTGAAGACAGCCATCAGTCTTCATGGGGTTCCAAAGAAAGAATAACTTCAGGACAGAACAGCATCATGCTGCAGCAGACACATGCTGTACTGATGACAGACTTGTGGTCTCCAGAAACCAACTGTCAAACACTACATTTTTTTCCTACCTCTGTGTTCAAATATGTAGGGTCATTAATGTTTGAAAAATTGATTCCGGTGACTTACACCGGTCTGGTAAGTAAGGTATCTTCAATAATGGGACGAAATCCTCAAAAATAATGTGAATTCTTGTTTGGCCAGCCTTATGAAAGGCTTGCCTTTCTTGGCTTCCCTTCGGAAAAAAAAAAGGGGGAATCTCTTCATAAAACTGTCCAAAAAATCCATGTTAAAAATCAGTCACATATTGCAAACAAATGTGTTTCACCATATTAAAAGAAATCCTGCTGTGGAAAACGAACAAGACCTTTTGACAACTTGAGTCTGCTCCTCCCAACTTATGTTGTGTGTCTGTTGAGATGTTCAGTTCTGTATCCCACAGTCTTTGTTAAGCACTGCTGTAGCTTCAGTATTTACCTCCCTCAGGGCTTTCTGTAAAGTCTGTTCCACCCACTCATCTCCTCACACGCTCCAAGCTGCTCG
The DNA here is from genome assembly GCA_013399095.1 of Psophia crepitans. Lineage (NCBI taxonomy): Eukaryota > Metazoa > Chordata > Aves > Gruiformes > Psophiidae > Psophia > Psophia crepitans. Next base: position 1,363,897 of record VWZZ01002130.1, on the reverse strand, counting down.
CATATTTTGGAAATAGTCTGAATATCATGGACCCACAAAACATAGTACAGTCATGACAGATGTTCTGCTAGAGACATTCCTCCTGATGAAATGAAAACTTAATCAAAATATTTGACATGCACTCCTCCCTCCCCCTCAATTACATAAACACCTTTGGGATTTTCCTCCTCTTTCTCATTAGCAAACACAAGTTCCAGTGACCGACTACCATGAACAGAGGTCTAAGCTACTTGAAACATGAATCTACTGTTTTAATATGAAAAAAAAATCCATTGCCATTGGTGATGGCTGACACAAACAAGGTACAAAATTTTTTGTACCATTGAGATAAGTGTCTAAAGAAGTTTGATGGTCTGATATTGAGATATATTAAAAACTATCGCTTTATCACAAAGAGCACTGGATAAAACTTGATCTGCTAATTACATTATCCGCTGTGCAGATTGTCAGCAACATCCTATTCAATTTTGGCAAAAAGCCAAGAGGGTTCATTCAGATGCCTGGTAATAACCCTACTCACCTGCCTTGGGAAGATGCCACTTACTGAACTGGACATAGGAGAGGAAGGAAAGGCAGTTGTTACAGTTGAGTTCACCGAGAGAAAAAATACACTTGGACAGAAGACCATAGAGCCAGTGACAGGCAAGGAAGTTTTTCATATGCCCCCCTCCCCCAAATACACCCTCATTCATTTATTTCCTCATAGCAAAGAATTTCTGGCTGACTCAACAGAAAAGGACTCATACTGTGATGAATCCATGCATGAGATCTGCATTGTGGTTTTGCAACACTAGTACAGCCAGCCCAGCCTACACCTGTACTTTTACATTATTTTTTCTCTCTCGCTCATTTAACCTTTCTGATTGAACTGAAAATCTATTTCACACACTAACAGAACTCTTCTTCACTTTCCTTTGAAACTCCAGAGATGCTTTCAACAAACCCACATCATATCACAGAATCACAAGGGTTGGAAGGGACCTCGAAAGATCATCTAGTCCAACCCCCCCTGCCAAGGCAGGGCCACCTAGAGCACATCACTCAGGAATGTGTCCAGTTTTGAATGTCTCCAGAGAAGGAGACTCCACAACCTCTCTGGGCAGCCTGTTCCAGTGCTCTGTCACCCTCATAGTGAAAAAGTTTTTCCTCATGTTAACCCGGAACCTCCTATGCTCCAATTTGCACCCGTTGCCCCTTGTCCTATCGCTTAGTGAGGCCGAGAAGAGCCTGGCTCCATCTTCCCGACACTCACCCTTAACATATTTATAAACATTGATGAGGTCACCCCTCAGCCTCCTCTTCTCCAAGCTAAAGAGACCCAGCTCCCTCAGCCTTTCCTCCTAAGGGAGATGTTCCACTCCCTTGATCATCTTAGTGGCTCTGCGCTGGACTCTCCCTAGCAGTTCCCTGTCCTTCTTAAGCTGAGGGGCCCAGAACTGGACGCAATATTCCAGATGCGGCCTCACCAATGCAGAATAGAGGGGGAGGAGGACCTCCCTCGACCTACTGACCACAGCCCTTCTAATGCACCCCAGGATGCCATTGGCCTTCCTGGCCACCAGGGCACATTGCTGGCTCATGGTCATTCCCCCGTCCACCAGGACCCCCAGGTCCCTTTCCCCTACACTACTCTCCAGCAGGTCAGTCCCCAACCTGTACTGGCACATGGGATTCTTCCTTCCCAGGTGCAAGACCCTACACTTGTCCTTGTTAAATCTCATCAGGTTATATCCCCTCGTATATACTTGTATGACATAAATTTCAGCATTAAACAAATAATGAAGACTATCTCTTTTCAACTACAAGATTCCTCTGTCTTGATCAGCAGAAGACAAGGATTTAGGTGAAATGAAATAAAAGATGGAGAGAAAGGAGAACCATGATTTTGAGCTATGTCTGCCATTAAGGAACATAAAATGATCAGGAAGATATAGTAAATGTAACAATATTCAATTGTCACAGCAAAAATATGGGACCTTTTAACAGAACAGCACAAATCCATCACTTTTTCTGTAATCGAACACAGTAAAACCAGAAGCCTCCAGCACTCAGAAGGTAATTCCATTTCTTTCACTATCTTACAGGAAAAAACAAAAACCATTCAGACACCTGCAGGGCTGAAATTTTTCCTGAATCCTAATGTTACTTTGCAGAAGAGAAGAAAATTACAGAAAATACTTTTAGAACTCATGATGGGAAATCAATTCCAGGTCATCTTCCTGCCAAAACAGGAATTTCCTTCAAAGCTTTTTCTAGTGTTTTTCCTCATCTGACATCAAAATAGCAACTCTATATTTCTCACTGCCTCTTATGAGAAGATAAACGTACAGACTAATAGATCTGACTGTCAGGAAGTCAGACTAGACAAAAAGAAGACCCTTTGTCTACTACCTATTCTAGTATTTTTCAATTACTCCTAAACCTTCCACTTTCAGCTCAATAAATAATCTCTCTCCTTCATGAGTATTTACAGCTTTATTAACCTTTCACCTTGAAAATGTCACTGTGATCTCCTCCCGCTTGCTATTAAACTCTTATTCTTTGCTCACTAGTTGGTTGGTCCTGACATCCCTTGCTTACTTCATCACTCCCTTTGTACTCTGTCCAGATACATAGCGGTAATGGTCAAAAATAGGAGCATCAAGACAAAATGCAGTTTTACCAGACCTTATTAGATAGGGTGATACTTCAGGACCTTCTCGGAGCCCTCCCCATTTTTTGCAGGGTTCTTAGTGAAAGGCAGACATCAGCACACATTAATGTCATACTACGCAGAATGGCCATTCTGCTCCCTCCTGAGATCTCCCTCTTTGTCCATACAACAATCTCATCACTCAATTTGGCCAAAATAAATCCTCTTAGCTGATCATCCACCGTGACATCGAGGCTGTCTATGGCATATTTCCATCCAGAACAGGTATTTCCACACTCCATATCTAAGTTATTTCCCTTTGAGATACTGGTTTTATTGCATTGGTGAGTCCGCCTTATTTTGTCCTATCTTAATCTTTGTGTTATCAGCTGGTTATCAGTACAGTTTTTCTGTTTCCTTTTGATTTACTGCTAAAACTATTAAATAGCACATACCCCAGAACTTATGCTTAGAGGAACTTACAGGCAGAGTTAATCAACAGCAATTCCTGTTTATACTTTTATTTTAAACTTATATGTGACATAGTGATTTGTACCAGCCCAGGCACGCACCAAAGTACGTATCAAGCGTTACCAATTTAAGTGTGTGGCTGAAGTTGGAATACTACATCCACACTATGGTTTTTCTCAAGCTTGTAAACTCATTTAAATAATGACACTGCAACAAGAAGTCTTTTCAAATAGGCCCTTTGGATCGATATGCAATTATAAACCCTTTTCTACTTCTTTGATCCTATATCAAGTGTTCCAATATTTTTACTCAGACTGATGTTAAGGCAGCAATCTTTGTATTACCAGGTAGTCTTATCCATATGAGCAGAGAGTATATCAGCACATGTAATTAAATACAACCATCCAGTACATTCCATTTACCCTTTTTAAATACTAATGCAACATTAACTTTCTTCCAGTTGTCCAGAATTTCTTCAGTATCCCAATGCTTATTGAAAAATTCAACACAGATGTCTTTTAAAACTCCTTAGCTACTTCCTTCAAAATTCTTGAACACAAGCTGTCTTGGCCAGTTGTTTTACTAACAATGCTTTTTAATAACTGCTTTTTCACATCTTTGTGTTGTTAAGAAAACTACTGCATAATTTCTATGTGACAATCAAACATCAATTGTTGGGTTGTTTGGAGTTTTTTTCCCTAAATGAAAAATATTTATTGAACTCTTTTTGGGTTTGTCTCTCTTATTGACAAGCCTACCATACACATCGATGACGGATTTATATCATTGCTGAGATGTTTTTGCTACTAATACACTTGGAAAACTTCCGTAGCCTTCCTAACTGCTTCTGGTTTCTTGTCTTCTTTTGCTTTCTTCATCTATTGCTAACCTTTTGACTTTTCAACTTACTTTTACTGCAAGCAAGATTTTTTTTTTCCTATTTTTTATACCAGCATAGCCTCCCCTTTGACCTATAGGTTTGTGGGTTTCTAGCCGTTTACACAAACAAGCAAATTATCTGCATTTTTCTGTCCACAGCCTTTCTTTCAACTGAGTTAGTGTGACATTGTTTTAAACTTTGGGAGAATTACCCCTATGGAAGTACCATGATACAGAACTTCAGATGTTATCTAGGCACTAAAGTCCACTTATTTGAGTATCTAGGCTGAAGCACGTATCAGGTGACTTCAGACTTTATTCTGTTTCAAAGAAGCATGCATTCAAGCCACAATCACTTCTGCTCATATAACATCTCAGTTTAGTTCTGAGCTCAGTTCCTACCTCCACTGTTTATAGGTCTAAGACAATATCCAACTATGCGATATGACAATTTGCGTTCAGATATTGTCATTTACTCAATATTTGCAAAGACGCTCTCATGCTGGCAGAATGAGACCATCAATATGACACTTCTATTGAAGGCTTCACACACAAGCTTTTTTTCTTCCCTTACACATAATAGGCTAGTTAGTATTTCATTGAGATCTTTAGTTGGATTTGACAGTCTGTAGCAGTCATCAGCAAGCACACCATCATTTATTTTAGGTATTAATGGATCTTTTGTCCTTCAAGATCATTTGGTTCAATAGCTGAGGAAAGAGGAAATGTCACTTTTGCCATGCAATGCTGTTCTCAACCTTCTTCTGTCCTTCGATCCCAATCATTCCTTCCTAGTCTGAGAAATTCATCTTATCAACATTCAGGTTTAGAAATCAGTTATTTCATTCTGTTGTCACTGGTTTATTAGTCAGTCTCATCTCATTGGCAGTAGGCAATTAAAGAACTCCTCTTTTAGTCGCTGGTGTCTTGATTAATTTTATTCTTGACATCTTGACTCTCTGCTAAACAAATGTTTTTATTCCTCGCTTTTATATCATTTCCCTTGATTGTTAATTTAACATCACCCGAACAAGTCTGGCCTAACAAGGTTGCTTTCCCTCCAGTAAGCAGGAGGCCAGTTAAACCCTAGAGCCTCTTTTCCCCAGAGAACACAGAGATGTATTTCACAGACCCAAGTCTTAGACAACATACCTGGCTAGCAGAACACTTAACAGTGAACACTTACAAGAACACTTACAGAACACTTACAGTTTTTTTAAAAAACTTTTGGTCTTGTTTTACGTGCAGAATGAACGTCATCTAAGAACATTCTTGTACATTCTTCTTTGGCACCATTAGAAGATTTCTAATAAGTACTTACATTCTACAAAATTAAAATCAGTCATTTATGCTATTATGGACTATGCTTGGTAGCTCCTTGCTTATTTACTTAAAGAACCTACTCAGCTGTTGAAATCCTGTGTGGGATCCCATCCACAAAAGACAGAATGCCACCTCCTTGCCCACCTGCTGACTGCTGAACAAGAATCTTCCTTGAAAGGTGGTGAGTAGATCAATCAGAAGAGCTTTTCACAATCATGCACCAAGCAACTCCCAGTTACAATATTCACTTGGATTGCCAAAGATTATCTGCAGTTTCCATGACATACAGAATGACTAGACCTTTACAGCTGTATAAAATTCCTGCGGTCCTCTTTCCTGCTGCTCACAGCATGCCTGCTTCCTGGCTGCCCTTGGTTACACAAAACGCTGCTTTGTCTCTCATTTCCTCACTTTCTCTGTTCGGTCACTCGGTGGCAGTCCCTGGATAGTGATGCTTCCTGAATCATGTTGTCCAACCACTCTTTATCTTCTCTAAAGCTTTGTAGAGTGTGTACTCATCCTTTCAAGTCTCATACCTTCGTTTCTAATAAAATCACTATGCTGCACTTAAAAATCAAAGACTCATTAAGCTCCGGGACAAAATGCAGTACATTGCACGTTTTCACCACTGCGTTACAACTACTAGACAGAACTCACCCAGAAAAGGTTTTTCCCATGCCATCTATATTTTTCTCACAAAACTCACCTATTAGATAAGATGTAAGATGGAATTCTTGGGTCCTCTTGATACTACTTCCCTAACTTGGCATATTGCCTTGGAATAGCAACTTGCTATGATTTCTTACTCAGTTTTCAGAGTATGTGTTCATCTACTGAAGTAGATCTGAATGACTATTTTAATTACAATTGAGAAATAGCATGCCAAAACCAAGTCTTGAAATCCAAAAATGTGCTATCTACTGCAGCCTCCTAATCTACTAATTGTGTAGTATATACATGAGCATACTCATGTGTGCGCATATTGTCACAGTAACTTAGAAAGATTACTCTTTTTATAACACAGCTGGTCATTACTCTTATGTCTATTTTTATAATACTTACTGCTTATTACTCATTGATAACAAGAGCTAGGTTTTGCATTGTGTCTCACCTCTATTAAAGCTGCCAGGAATCAATCACACGCTTCCCAACTGTCCAAAGGCTTTCCGAGGACCCTTGAGATACACCGTTCAGGGGAGCTCCATTCTTCTCTCCTTACTTTCTTTTCTCTGTTCAGGCTGGGGTGACTGCTAGCAGAAGAGGCATCTACTCCATTTCTGCTAGCTGTGGATAGACATGATACTGACTGCTAACACAAGTTGTATCAATGTCGATTCTGAATAAGAGGGATTTATCCACATGAAAAACTTCTGTTTTTCTTGGTAGAATTTCATTGGTCTGAGCTACAGCCTTGCACCTGAAAGTTGGCTGTTCCTGGGGTGATGGCGCGTAAAAAACCCACATTTACTGCTTATATCACATACTTTCTATACCTTTTTCAAACACTTTCATTTTTCTGCAATAAAACCACCGTGCCTTATCAAGGAAAATTTTCCTTTCTCACGGGTTAATTTTTTTAGGTTGGTCTTTCAATATTTTCAATCTAGTTTACAGCTGAGCCACACAAATGGTTACATTGCCAAAGCCAGAAGGATGACCAGCTCGGGGGAGAGGAAGGATGCAAGGCTTTCAAGCTGGCTTTGTCTCTAGAGGAAAGGGATGTGAAATTGCACCCCAAGATACCTGTTTTAAAACAAACTGTCAAAGAACCATCATCCCAGAGGGAGCATAGCCTGGACGACTGCCTTACGTTAGATGTATAACTCCAAGACTAATAAAAGTAAGGGGCATGCGTCCAACTCGTAATAAAGCTCTTCAAGCAACTCCAGAGAAGAACCAAGGAATACATGATGGAGACGCATTTTGCCTTCCAAAGGAACAGAACTTCAAAACTCTTGTGTTCTTGTGCATAAATTTAGAGGAAGAAATATAATTGTCTTATTCCTTCAGAACAGCACTCATTATAGGGTTTTTCAATTGCAGCTTAAAAGGAGATATGTATGTGTGAATTCACACATATAGATGTGACAGGCATAATTAGTCACAAGGGAAAGTGAAGGAAGGTATAAAGCCTGTAGATGCAGAAAGAGTTAGAAAGCGGAAGACAAGGGCTCCCTCAAAAGATTATCCATTGCCTCACTCACTGCTGATGACGGCAAAATGCTGAGCAGTGACTATTTTCTCATGGCATGTTTTTATATGAAAATGCCAGTTCCATTACATAATGGGAAATACTAATATCTTCCAAATATTCATGTGAAAGGTATTACAGCATTTTGTTAAGGTTGAAACATGCCTTCTTGAGTTCAGAGTCTGTAACATTAATGCAGTAAAATGGTGTAATACCTAGCCGAAGAAAAATATTTTAATGCTTTCAAAACAGAATGTTTGCCATACTGAATGATGCATTTTGATTAATTCAAAGCATAAATTTGGAATAATTTGGTTTGTGAAAAAATGCTAGGATTTTGAATTTTCATCATGATTAGAAAGGGAACGAGATTTTCAAAAGCAGTTTCCCATGAGACAGAATATTTAATTTTCAACAAACTTATATGCTAAGATTAAAAAAAAAATCCTCTGTGAACTGCTCAGAGTGACCAATAAAATTAGGCAAAAGAGAGATGGGAGACGTAATTGCTAGACAGCTGTCCTGTAGATGTTCAGCTACCAGCTTCTGGAAGCCTCTTTATTTTGTGGCCTGTGGCAGGAGTTCTGTGTCGCTGCCCTTCAGCTTTCATGGCATGGCAGTGCAACATGCAGCAAAAGAGAAATTGTGTGCCAGCAAGAAAGTGAAAGAAATATAATAATCACATCCAGGTTTTGACTGAATTATTACAACGAATGTGGAATTGATCACACAGAATTCACTTTAGTTAAAAAGAGAATTACTTTCAATTACTTCTTTTCACACAACATAAGTGGAGAGGGCAAAAGTGATTTTAAGCTATCCTTGAGCTCCCTTGATCTTCGAGGTTACTTAATGTTCCTTTCTATCCTTGTTTTACCAGGAACAGCCTTAGGAATGCTCTAAACATACTAACTGCTCCAAGAATCCCTCAGGGGCTGCTCTGCTCACAGAGGCTATCCAAGCACAAAGGCACATTTCCTGCTCTTCTTTTTTCTTTGATCTACTTTTGACACAAGGGTGACTGCCAACAGCTCTTCATCATCTAAGGATTTCCCTTTGAGAACTTAACCCTTGCATAGCAGCGTAAGTCAGTCAGCTATAAGGATGCTCCATACATCATTAAAAGCAGCTTTATTAGATACACACCCTTCTCTGGTAACTCTTCCCAGATAGGAAAAGAGGTTCTCATGCTACATCATTGCGTCTAGCTGAGACGCTACTCACAAGCAATGTTCCCTATCCCGCTCTGCTATTAGGCCTACGAGTCACTGTGCATAACCAACACAGATGGTGCGATCAGCCTCTTGGGGATGATGCTTTTAGGCAAACAAAGGCAAAGTGTGACGCAAAGACTTGGTTACTGTTGTCTTATCAACACTTCTGGTTCACTTCAAGGAGAAGTACAGACAACATTAATTTCCTTCTCCAGGACTCTTGGCCATGGAATGCTACAAACTTTCCTCCAATATTCAGCTTCTACATGAATCCGTTGCAAGATTTTTGAGATATCAAAAACTAATCCGTACATGGTAGATAATTCCATCTTTTTCCAATTTCATATCAGAAACAATATAATCTCCTAGCTTCATTAAAACATACCAAAATCCACACTCTGCTGAAAAGTACATGACTACTAGTGAATTCTGCAACACTGAGAGGATACTGGTAGCAAAAGAGAAATGCCTAAAAACTAGCATGCTTCCAGGTGGTTTCCATGCTAATACTCAGAGCCCCGTGCACAAACTGCATGCAAAGTGCTTCTCAATATTAAGTTTTGCCTTAAAGACACCATGCACAGCTGTACACTGTGCCCTCACACACAAATGTAATATTCACACCCACAAAGCCACTTGCACAAGTCTGCTCAGCAAGAAAACAAGAAAAATATTTCACCACATCTATTTTTAATAATGAGAAAACATTCAGATATTAAATTGAGGATATATAATCCAACCAGCTTAATACACACAGTTGTTTCCAAGATGTGGTAGTGACAAATGTAGCAGAAAAAAATGAAACTACCACTTTGGTGAAAGCATCAGATGCCATGTTCTAAGCTGAAAAATTCATGCTTAATCAAAAAAGAACAGTCTAATACATCTAATGTCATTTGTAAAGAGTAAGTGCCCATTTCATTTGACCATACCAATCCCTCAGATCATGGTTTGTGATTTCCTGCTATTGAGCATACTGTATTTTCTCTTCTAAATCACAAAATCCTCCTTGTGGAATCAGTAGTAAACATATAACACTGTGAATTTCCTCTAGCTCCTCTTCTTTCAACGCCCTTACTAATGATTGACTGTTTTTATTAAGAAGATTAGGCTATCTTCCAATACCTAAAGGGGACCTACAGGAAAGCTGGCGAGGGGCTGTTTCTTAGGGAGTGTAGTGACAGGACAAGGTGTAATGGGTTTAAACTAGAAGAGGGGAGATTTAGATTGGACATTAGAAAGAAATCCTTTACTGTGAGGGTGGTGAGGCACTGGAACAGATTGCCCAGAGAGGTTATGGATGCCCCATCGGCCCTGGAAGTGTTCAAGGCCAGGCTGGATGGGGCTTTGGGCACCCTTGAGAGAAGGAGTTAAGGGGGTCTTAGATTTTTAGATGAGAGGTTGCTTAATAATTATCCAGATGATTGGGAGCGAGAGCTAAGAGAATCTTAGTAGATGAGATATTGTTTAATGATTATCTAGGTTGTGGTATACCTCAAAGAATTGAATTAGTAGATGTTGCTTAATGATTTGCTAACTAACTGGAGCAGAAAGTCTTGCGACTCCTCACAATGGACAGTTCCTGATGGAAGTCAGAAACCTGTCCTAAGAACCAGCTGAATCTGACCCTGCAGTTTGAACAGAAGCCAGCGAGCAACTGGACCTGCGTAAAGACGAGAGGTCACTAGCGGTGACAAAGAGGAGCCACCAGCCTTCATCCCCATGACCCCTGACGACGCAAGGAGGCACTGCGCAAGCGCAGTTGGGAGGGGTCTATGGAAATGACTCTTGAAACTAATTTCAATGCGAAGCGGGAATAGGTTATGCATATATATAGGCATATTATGCATATGCAACACTTAACTGTGTAAGTTTAGAGCAAGTTGCCACGTTGAGGCACGCACGGTTTTGGTGGGACTACCCCCCGTGCCGCCCAGTGCTGAATAAACATACCTACTTTACAATCTTACAGATTGAGGAGTCTGCTTTCCGCACGTCACCCTGATCTACTGCAGGGTCTCCCTGCTTATGGCAGGGGGGTTGGAACTAGATGATCCTTGTGGCCCCTTGCAACCCAAACCATTCTGTGATTCTATCCTTGCCTTTACCTATTCCCTTTAAAACTGGCTCTGCTCTCAGCTTGCTTTCAATGAAAAACAAAGAGGGAAGAAGAAGAAAGAGTTACACCACTCTCACAGAAAGACAAAAGACTGAAAGCCTTCTAATTAGTTGCTCCTACTACAAGAGAAAGATTTGTCCCTTCTGAGACTAACCCAGAGATGATATTCATCTCAAGCTAAGGGAGAGCAAGGGATTAGGAAAAGTCTAAATAAATCTATCAAAAAGAGAACTCATAGGTTTTGCAAATTCATCATTAAATAAATCAATCAAACCTGAGAAACCACTCCCACCTCAAAAACAACTTTAAAAGCAGACAAACAACCCACCCACCCATAACTTGAGCAGAGTAGTTAATAAGGATAAGATGCAGAGGTACCAGCTATATGATTTTTTTCCTAGGAGACTGTGGAAAATGCTGTTAAACCATTATTATACAAGAATGCTTACAGCTACATGGCTACTTCTAATGTTATGATGGTACACAAACAGCATCTGTAAAAAAGGCAACAAGAAAGGCTCCCACTTACTGTCCTCCTAGTATTGAAATGCAGTCTGATACCAGAAGCACATATCAAATCAAATGTGATTTGAAATACAGACCTGAGTATGAAAGTGTAAGAATGAGGCTCAAATCCCTAATTCTAACATAGCGCAAATATTCCTGGTGGAAAAAAAGCATCCAGAGGAGGAGTCAGCAGTAGGTACAGAACACAGAGTGTAGAATGAGAGAAATTTTCTAGAACCATGATATTCCTGGTTGTCCTTGGTCTGATGTTGGTATAGACACATTCAGAAATGGTACATATTATTACTGAGCTACCACTATTAACATTTCTTCTGAAGTGGAGTTTCACAGTAATAACAGCAAAACACTGTAAACTGCGTTTCGGTTACTATAGTTATGGCTACAGTTCCCATTTGGGGAAATTCATTTGAAAGAGAAGTTCAAATGTATCTAGCTAAGTGAGCTGGACAAATAGCAAGTAATTTTACTGGATAGTTATTGCAAAGTATCATTCATCACTTACCAATTCATACTCACAAAAGAGAGAACAACATAATTGTTACTGCCTATGCTTGATGTCTTTACATCTAAAGACAAATGAACTTGGAAGCAGTTAAAACACTAACATGCTGGGAAACCAGAACAGCAAGACTTTACCAAGAATGTCACCCAGTTACCCAACTAGCAAAAGTGAACATCAGAACTTCCAAGAGACAGTCAAACACAGCCTTTAATGGGTAGCAACTCTACAATTTGCATGAAAAGCAAGTATCTGGAATCCTTAAAAGAGAGTTCAGAACCAAAAAATCCAAAGTAAACTCAAGGACAAAAAAGATTTTTTGGGTTGTGGGGGCTTTTGTTTTGTTTGGGGGGGGGTGTTGGTGTTGGAGTGGGTTTTTTTGTGCTTTTTGGTTTTGGTGGTGTTTTTTAGCATCTAAAATTGTAAATACATGGTGATAGAGCCAGGCAGTCAGCAGCTGCCAAAGAAAATCCCTGTCAGCAGCAGATAAAGCCCCCAGCTGAGCTGGAAAGGGTCAGGACACAAGAAACTGTGTCATCACAAAGTCCAAAGATGTTGGCGCAAAAGTAGAACGAGGCAGACACATATGGTGCTTTGCCAGGTCACTTTCCTGACCTCCCATCCCGACCATCAGTTCTCCATTCTATAAAGTGCTAGTGTGCTACTCTATGAGTGAGAAGTTTTATATGAGTTGTTTTAAAAAGAAGAAAAATAGCAATAATCAGTAGGACTAGTTGTTAGCAGTCTCCTTCATCTAATACATTTGTTCTCTGGGACTAGGACAAAAATTTGCCTTTTCTCAGCTCTTCCACGAAATTTCTCCTTTATCTCGGCTACATTCATCGGCAAGCTTTCTACTCTTCCTTGCAACTGCATGAGTTTGAATAGAATATCTGACTTCAAAATGTTTCACAAAGGTACAGCTGCAATGTTAGCCTTTTCTGTCAGTATGGAGAAGCATACCAGAAAGGTAACATATCATAGACAATGAATAAAGAATAAGCAGTGCTAAAGTTCGGGGAAAGAAAAAGACATGTGTAACACAAAACTTGTTATACAAACATGCATGTTTCTATAACCAGGAGAGGAATGTGAAAAACAACCAATGTTACTGTTCTATTTACTTTTTCCCTTTTTCCTACTTGGTTACCCTCATGTGAAAATCATTTTGGGCTCTATGACTTCAAAGGATAATATCTTGTACACAAGGAAAGATACCTTCACCATTTGACTTGTAATTTAATATTATGATAATGTTTTCTTTTAATGAAAGAGTGGAGAGTGTTTATTTGAAAGTTGGCTGCTGGCCACCTCTTTTTAACCTATATGAGGCTGTGGTTTCTTAGAGCTCTGTGAAACATCTTTTATGAAATTTGGGAGGGGAAGAGAAACCCTCAAGACCTGAAGAACTAGGTCCCATTTTCAGTTCTTCCACTCATTATTAACAGTTTAGGTATGGGCAGAAGCTCTGACCAATAAGACATTCCACATAGATGTCAGATAAATAGGACCAGGCTCTACCCAATGTAGAGGAAGGGAAAATCCCAGCTCAGACGACTTCACGTTCTCAGACCAGACACAATGAAGAAATGTCACAGCAAATAAAGATGCATGGAGAGGAAAGGAATAAACATCTCTGCTACGAGAGAAGACGTAGACACAACTCAAATATTAAAATGCCTTTTTTTTTAATTATTTAAAGAATTTGGAGAAATAAGCTATCAACCTTAGGTAGTGCCCATTGTTTTGAGAATGCACCACTGGGCTCCCAAAGTGAGTACTGAGATGTCACAAGCTGTGCTGTCAATTCCTGCTTTACCAAGCAGAAGACTAGATATGGTGTCTCCCGGAAACTACAGAACATAACGTGACTGTCGTGGTAAAGTACACTTTACAGAGCGTACCACTACATTGTGGAAAAGCTGCTTCTTTAGGTTCTCATTCCCAAGCAGCCAAAGGCTGCAGCTAGGCCTTGGGGTAACCACGTAAGGGAGTACAAGTCTCAGGCTTTTTTTTAGAGGAGCAGCACTTGTGTTTTGCCATAAAATATGGACTTCCTCAGAATTATTTTGCTCAGAAGCCCGCCCACCACTCTTTATTAAACGCACTGATAAGGGAAAAATATACCACACCATTAATTATCATGGGCATCCACAGTAATACAAACTGTTGAAATGTGACAGACTTGCTCTTGCCTGGGATACTTTATCCTAGTTCTGAGAAAAAGATACATCATTACCTGGAATCTTAGGAAAAATCATCCGCATTCAAAAGTACAGAGGTCCCAGTACAAATCACATTTCTCTTCTTGACTGAAATGATGACCAAACACCTTCAGAATCCGCCCAACACTCTGTACTGAAAATGCTCCTCCAGGAATACAAAAGGAGAAGGAATATACAGGACACACTCCCCTAGATCATGTGAGAAAATGTCTCCCAATTTTACACCCAGTTGTGACAGTGCAGTCTAGGCCATAAATAGAAAAAGACACTAAAACCACTTGACTTACTTGACCTCTTGGAGGAGAAACACCATTATTTTTGTTAAAGGAAAGGATATACATTTTGCCCCCTTCTTCAATAGACAATTTGATTCTTTCTTCAGGGCACTGTCTGTAATTCCTGCTGCTAATGTCCATCATATGTCTGACAGGCCAAGCAGCTCTCTCCTTATCCTGAAAAGGGCAGCCCTTGTTCTGCCCACACTCCCTGAAGCATAATGCTTTTAATTGATTGATTTCTTCTCCTTTTCTTAAGCATCGTTTTTAAATCATTCTACAATTTATATGCTCAACAACCACTTTAGTTACCTTTCCCAAAGTGTGTGTGTGTGAAAACCTGTTGCTTTATGTCTTAGGCTCAAAAACCCTCAAGCAAGCTAGGAAAGCCTTAAAAACTTTACTTCTCAATTAGTTGTTTGGGTTTTTTCCAGAAGACAGGGAAAGGTAGCAGGTGTTGCAAAAGAAATGAGAGTCCACCCTGTATCCTGTATCCTCTTAAAAAGATGTTATCTCCCACCTAGTTTGTGAGCTCTGTTATTGTGAATCAGCAGAGGAGACAAGGCAATGACCATAAAGAAGGTCCTGGAGCCTATGATGGAGAACTTTCTCCACATCTGCTTCATTCATGAATTGCACAAGTATGTTAGATGAACTACAAAGAGAGGCTCCTGCCTTAAAACAAAACAGGGAAAGTTTTGTCAACACAATCTGTTGGTGTCCATATAAGACACTGTGGACCTGCCTTGATGATTTTTGAATTCCACACATAAGCCAAGACTGAACAAAGTGTCTTCTGCCATTCCCAGTAATATGGCTATTTGAGACTGGAAAGGAAAGACAGTTCAGTGAACATTCAATCAAACTTGCAGCTTGTATGAAGGGGATCAGCAAATACCCTAAAAGCACATCCTACCTTTTCACCACCTTATGTTGTTAGTGGAGACATCCATGCACAATATTGTTATTCGTGTTAGAACTCTGCTCTTTCTTTAGAAATGAATCTAATAACTGAGTTACAGAGGAGCATGGAAGGATGATCCCCATTTCTTTATCACCTCAAAAAATCAGGGCAGCAGATATGCTGCATGGTTAGTACTTAATTTCTTTGGTGGTAGGACAATCTGCTTGAAAATTTAAAACCAGCATTTTAGAAATTAAGCAGTGATTTCCTTTCAGCTTATTCCATTAAACAGGAAGAATCTTAGCATGTGGGATACTGTTGTTTAACCTGTCCAAAATTTATTTCAGATGTTTAGAAAGATCAAACTAGTGAAAAGGACTCATACTATTACTTTTTGCTGCTCTGACAAGCATTAGACAGAGCAGATGTTCAGTTACCCACTTTAGTCTGATACTCCTCCAATACTGCAGAAGTCTTTGTGGTACAGTTCAAATCAAGCCGTCACTTAATGAGACAACTCTCATTTTCAGGTGGAATGATGAAATTGGCACATGGAAAAGAGATCAGATTTAATCCTTGGCTCCTACATTTGGTCTGGGTCAGAAAACCCATAAGACAGCTCTGCTCCATTGCCACACATTTGCAAGTTTAGCATCACAGTCCGTTCTTGCTTCTTTGCGTTTCCAGCACTCCGAGCACAGGGTGAATGTTTTGTGGTTCTTTCTCATCTAAACTTGCATGACAGGGCTGCCTGGGACTGTGGCAGGCTGTACTCAACAACCCAAGGGACCCAGCTGGTCCTATAACCTTCCAGTTTTTGCAGCATGTTTGGCTGCTTAAGTGAATCCGCTGTCAGTAAGCCACACACATGACTCCTCCTTGCCTTAGCAGGTTACACCGTCATTACATAAGTTCAAGTAGTGTGGCATGAACACCAAACCAGACAAAAAGCCATGAAGAAATGAGGCTGGGAGGCTTCTTTAGCATCACTGACAGAGCAATGGTTTTTCAAGTGGTCTGGATAATCTCAAGTAATAGAGAGTCAAGGTGTGCTCCTGGGCTGTGTATTTCACATATTTCTGCTTCCTGCAGAACAGACCTTCATCTGTAGGAGCTTTTTACCTCTCTATGGAAATGCAGTCCCAATTCCCACCCACGGTTTGACATTATTCTCGCTTTCCCTCTGTTCTAGCTCCTTAGCACACTGTATTCACTCCCAACCATTTCGGGTTTAACTGACTTTCACTGAAGAAGGCTGTTACATATAAAAGCTTTTGACCTCCAACCAGGTCTCTGAATAAGTGAATTGGATTGAGTAATTTTGAACAATATTATGCTATTTCAGTGGAGCTAAATGTTGGGGGGTTAGATGTTTTATCTTTTCTATTTATATGGACATTTCTGCTAACTCAATTCACAGTACAGTAAGGACTCGGTTTTACGCATGTGAACTGATGCATTGAAGAGATTTGCCAATATGAGTGACTAGCAGTTTGTGGATAATTACCTGTTGTTAGTTAATTTTGGATCGTCTAATGAGCAAACTGCAACTTACAGGGTATTATTTCACTGCTGCTTTGAAGTATTGTGCAATATGTGGGAAGAAAGGATTTAATTTAAAAAGAGCCAACTATCTTTCAAATACCAAAGCTAAATTATATTTTGTCCCTCAAGGCTTCTGGGTTTAAAAGAACAAAGAATATACAAAACATAGATCTATCCATTCTGCATAGGTTTTCTCTCTAAAAAATCGCAAGGAAATATTAAGAACAACCCAGCATATCACTAGGCCAAAACTGGCTTAAGTTCTCTACATTAACATCCAACTATAGCCAAGTCTAGGTCACAGTGAACTTGGATCAATACATCAAATGGGTTAATGGTGATGTCTTAAATAATCAGATTCTGAAATCATCAAATGAATGCATCAGCTAATCAAATCAAATCACAAGGGTAACACAGACGGAATTGCTTTTCATCAATCCTCTACCAAGAGATTGAAAGTGATGGCTGTTTTCCTTTGATCCGAAGCTGCACCTCAGTTCCAATCTAGCACAGTGGTCTTGGTACAGCTGTTGCAGGACATGACATTGCAGGCTGACTTTAAACCCTTAAACAAGTTTTAAGGGAGTGCAGCAAGCTTCCTTCTTGCATCATTTTGTTGTTACACAAACTATTGTTACTCCACTAGTCTTCTGATTTTGCATACAAAATCCCAAACGTTTAATGAAAGTCATTATTGAACCAGGTTGGTAACTCACAGTACTAGCTCTCAATAACACTTCTTCACCTGCTTACTAGTTTCAAAAAGTCCTATCCAGTGCTTATTTACATGCAGGGAACTATGAACATCATTATTTCCCACCATTTCAACCATGCCCACGTTCTACATATTCTACAGAGTAACAAATAAGGAAGTTTCCTTCCTTCAAAGTTAAAGGAAGAGAGAATGAGATTTAGGTTTGGAGGTTTTTTGCTTTGCCATCTTGAAAGCTTTGATGCAGATGACTGCAATTACTGGCACCAAACAATGCAGTTGCTTGTTAGGAGAACAAAAAACAGTAGTAAAATGAGATTACTCTAAATGGAGAAGTGTCCAAATGACATGGTTGGTCTAGAGAGTCCCCATACAGACACTGGGAAAAGTACATCTAGACAGCAGTTCACTGTGTGTCTGCCAGTCATGGATTTGTGACAGAATTGAATCCTCTCTGAACAGTCTAGATGGGATAAATCCCTGTGTTTCAAGACTGAACTGTTACAACTGATATGGCCAAGGACAAATGTCTTCACTTTCCAGCCATTCAAATGTGAAATGGAGATACTTTTCTGCTCAATAGAACTGGTGAATCACGAGAAAGAGCCCCTCTTCCTAATAACCGTATTTTTTTCCTTTAAAAAATAAAGGTAAATTTAAAATTTCAGGACTGGGATGGACTTCCACTTACTCAGGGATTCAGGGACACTGTTACATCAGAAATCCAAGGACAGTTAAGTGACTTCTGCATCCCAGAAATAGCCGGTGTAGCGTAATTCTCTTACAAGACAGATGCTTTTGGCTACTGTAGCCAGAGTTTTTAAACACATTTAAAAACAACAACAACAACAACAACCCCAAAAACCGAACAACAGCAAAAAAACCCACAGTACTTTGGCATTTGTCTTTCAAAATTTGGCCTGTGTCACCACAGAGAAGCCCAATGACAATGATACCTTTGAAAGAGCCCATGGTGCAACCAGCAGCAGTGAATGTTACAAAAACATTACTCAGCTTGGATGAACAGAAAACAGCGTCAAGGATGCGCCTTTCTTCCCTTCTTTGGGGTAATGGTTGGACAGTACAGGCAGTATCAACTTCATTTAAAACTATCCCAGAATCTTCGTAGCTATAACTCACAGCTGAACCACTGCTTTCCATTCCTCACCCAAACTCAGACTCAAAAACAGTCTACTAGCAGCTCTGAAAATAAACAAACAAAAAACCCAAACAAGCCCAAGACACCATATGCATGTTCACAAACCTCTCAGCCACTGTCCTATCACTGCACCCTGAGAAAATGAGGGAAGTAGAGAAAGCTTCATTTGAAGTATGTGAGAATAAATTTTGCCTTCAGCTTTTTCAGTCTGAGTGTCATTTAATTTATGAAAATTAAAGTATACCCAGATGCATTTGAATAGGAATTATTCCAATTCAGTTGCAAATAAACTGGAATAGCAGCTAATAAAAGGAAATCTTTCCTGTTTATTTCAAGTAGACTAACACCCACTATGGGCTAACACCGCAAGGAATTTGGTGTAGCTTCCTGAATTGGCTACGTATTTCTTAACCTTGATATTTACTTATAACAGCTACACTGACAAAAGTTAGACATTTCTGTTTTTTTTCTCAGTAATAAGTTGGACATTGAAGCTGAGACATGAGATTTCTGATTGTGTGCTATATCGTGTTTCCACACAATTGTATGTATACTGTCATTACATATTCAGCAACTTAATAGTGCTAGGCACATTACATTTTTACACTTGGAAATTTGGCCAGTTGCATAAAATACTCTCCTAAAACTTCTATATTAGACCATTTTGTGTTTCTTATGGTGACATTTATTCCAGAAATGGGTACTGCTGCAAATAACCTTATTTCAAGTCTTCTATTTAAACTCCTTGTTTCCATCATTCAGATACAGATTTATTTTGATAGGGAGAGGCAGGCCTGGGTGTGGGGAAGGACAAGATGGGGCACTCCTCATTATATGATGCTTTTGGAGCACACCTCTAAGAAAACTTACAATCTCTATCCTCATCAAGTACTTTTGTAACATTATGTTAATTTTCTGAAGGTAGATGCTGCTACAGTAATACAGGTTTTGAGTGTTTACTGCTATGTGATTTCTATCCATAAACAAATTCCTATCAATTAGTCTCTAAAGTTTTCTTTCTTCAATCTGGTTACAATCCTATTTTGCTACTGTCAATGCCTAAAGAATCTATCCTCATGAAGCAGTAAACAGTTAATATCCTATCATACATTCAATCCTTTCCACTAATTTGCAAATTACCCCATTCCACAGGTTTTGTGAGAAGTAATTAAAAAGATCACTTTGTTTTTTCTTCAATGCATCATATCAAAGCCCTCCTGTGCTGCCTTCTTTATGGAATTTTGATTATGGTAACCTAAGAACGAACATGCTTAGATATGTCAACATGACTGCATTGTGGTCTCCTTCTTTTAAGGTCTTTCTGCTAATCCAACTGCTTCCATGTAAACTCTGTTTTTGCAACATTGCTGTCACGAACTATAGCAGGTGCTGTCCAATCATTCCTGGTCACTTTAAAGCTTTTTTTGGTGGCATGCTGCAGAGCAGAATTCAACATTCATCCTCTTCACATCAGTCAAGAATCAACATTCATTTCCGTGTTGCACAGCCCATAGTGATCAGACACCTGGTGTCAGTGGCTGACACAATTCCAATATCTATTCAATCACGTAAGTAACAGCTGGAAGCACTATCAAATCTACCAACGTTTTTTATTAACCCCTCGCCCTTTTCTTTGCTGATGTATGCACAAAACCTCCTCAACTGATTTTAAGAAGTCATGGTTGATGCTTTTATACTCATATGAATGTGATATATATCAGATAACCACAAGGATACAGGTGAGCAATAAAATAACCATGGTACAGAAATAAAAGAAGTGAACGGATGTTCTCTAATACAGAAAAAGAAAAAGAATCTGAGGTCATTCAGCCAGGTTAGAAGTATCGAGTTATGAACAGATATCTAGTGAACCAGCAACTGGTGTATCTGTCTCTGTAATTAGCTCCTGGGTACACACCTTTCCAGAACCCTTGAGGCATGAGGGAAGCTGCTATGAGATTATAAATCTGCTTAGAAAGGATAGGCTGCGTAAGAGAAAAGATGAATCAGTGACACTCTATATATTACACCACTGCTGCCTCAGTCCTGAAGGCTTTGAATGCCCATGGCTCAATAAAAGTAGCACATAGCACAAGAGGGAATAAAGACACACAGCCACTTACTAAATAGAAATCATGAGGTTCTCAATAATGATGCTGAAAAGCTAGTTTCATAGAGTAGTTTGGGTTGGAAGGGACCTTTAAAGGCCATCTGGTCCAAACTCCCTGCAATGAGCAGGGACATCTTCAACTAGATCAGGTTGCTCAGAGCCCCATCCAACCTGATCTTGAATGTTTCTGGGGATAAGGCATTTACTACCTCTCTGGACAACCTATTCCAGTGTTTCACAGCCCTCACTGCAAAAAATGTCTTCCTTATATCTAGTCTAAATGCACCCTCTTTTAGTTTAAAAACATTTCATTAACAGTAGATTCTGTATTTATGAGGGGAAAAAAACAACCCACAGTACATGTACGCCGTACAAGAATGTAAGAGCACTACCTCCTCAGGCATAAACAATTTAAAAATCAAGAACTCCGGACAGATTGAACCCAAAAGTCTGTAACAAACTGGTTGGTGGCACCTCTGCCATAACACCCTTTTTAGAAAGTCTCAGAACATTGAAAGCATCTCAGTTTAAACATCAAGAAAGCGCTCACTTTCTTTTCAAAAAGAGTAAAAGGGGAATCAAATGATATGATGGGTCCTTATTACAGTCTTGAGCAAACCAATGGAAAAATGGTATTAAGTTTGATTAATTAACAATATGAGTACAGTTAAAAGAACATTGTTTCATGGAATAAAAGATTTTCCTAAATCCACCTTATTCTTTAGAGGCTGTAACAGTATTGTTCACATGAACATCCCCTATAGCTCTTGAACTCTCTTCAGTCTTCCAACACCCTAAAGTTGCAACAAACCCACCAATTTAGAACCACACCTGCAACTGGTGATTTTCTAACGACAAGGACATACTCCATCAGCTTTCCAAAACATGGCAGAAAATTACTTCTGAGATCTTTTTGGCTAAATCTGTATGAAAATGCATCCTTCACAGATTTTTCTTTTTAATGGCATTCATTAGTTTATTTGTCGGTATGGCATTCTTTACAATCCACTGTGTGGTACAGATATTAAAGAACATGTCAGATCTCCAGGGAATAGACCAGGCAGTGTTAGGGCAGCAAGCTCCTGGCTTCCACAGTGATATTCAGCTGCTTTGCATGTAATAGAAAAGAATAATAAACTGATGTACTTTGACAGGGAACTTCAGGGTCTGTTCATAGAGAGCAGATTTCAGAAGCATTCAAGCTCTGCATTTTCTGAGAGGACTCTGCCATCATGTTTGCAATAATCTGATCTGATCACTGACATTTATGTACGCTTGCTTACAGTCTGTGTGCCAGGCACAGGTTATTAATAGGTGTGACATTGATTCTAGTATCATGGAAATGCAGCTCATACCAACCTTACAAATAGCTAACTTTCCTTCTAGTGACTAACCTGTTCTTCAGTCATTTCAACTTGCTTCATCCTACTTTTCACTTACACCACAAGTATTTAAATTTTTAAGATCACATTTATGCAGTTGTATCAGACCTTGTGCTCTTGTGGTTTTCCTTTGTCAGAAAGGGTCCTCTTTCTCAAATTATATCTTCATATGAGACTATGAACACAGAAATTCTTTTGCTCAACTTCATCTAGCAGTATGCCTACCACCAGCACCTTGGCAGCGGCTATATGGAGCAGCATGGAAGATTCCATCCTCTACAAGTTCTCTTCAATACTGCCAGGAAAATATGGAAGTACTGCCACAAGTCTCCTCTCAGTATCTGCCAAATTCCTTTCCAGAAGGAAAGATTCCAATTGCTTCATGCCAAAATTCAGTTTTCATAGGCATAAGTTGTGAAAAGGTGGGAAGCACAAAAGTACTGTTAAGAGATTAAGCTATTTCTTACCATGAATCGTCCAGTAAATACATAAGAGTGGGATTTATGACTTCAGCCACCTTGTACTTAGATGTTAAATCTGAGCTAATTAACTGAGCAAGAAAAGCATTATGGGAAGAGTCTAGAAGACTAGCTTAAACTGCTCACCTACTAAACGGCTCAAGTTGGCCAAAAGGAATCCTACGATAAGTGCCATATAGGGAATTGGTTTGTCACGGGTTCACCATGTATCTCTTAACATGCTAAAAATCTCTGACATGACAGTGAAAGACTGTTGTCTGGATCAGCCCTTCAGTGGCTAAACTAGGTTGGAGAAAAGAACAAGATTAAAAACTGAATCTTCTGGCAGTATCCCTTGCATTCTTCATGATCAAACCCCTGGATTAAATTCCCCAGTGCATTCCCAACACTGCACTACCTGGGGTTTGTTCTGTTAGTGCCCAGGCTGCCTAGAGCAGAAGAACGTTTTATCCTGCTCATTCTTTGGTGTCTCCTGCAAGTTCTTCAGGGCCACAACCTATTCTTTTTTTCAATGCCATCTCCTCCCCAACAAAAAAATAAAAATCAGTATGTGGAAAAGGGAGAGGATGTTTATATCGTGCTGTGGAGAATTTTGGCATCAACTAGTAACTTCAAAGAATAATTCTGAAGATGAAAGATGCAGATGGAGGACCAGACCCTGTCCAGCAGTCACATGACAAAAAGAATTGTTTCCAAGGAAAATAGATGTCTGGGAAGTAATTTGAACTATGACTAGGTAGATCACTAGGTTAACTGCAGTGAAAAGTGTTTCCAGTTAATCTGCACTGACCCCTAACCACCTAATGCCCCAGACATTCCTGTTTATTGAATGAAGAGAAGAGGATGAAAATGTCAAAGAAGAGACAAACCAGGATCATAAAACCCAGTCATGGCAATTAACAGAGACACACAAAGAAGCAAATGCTAAGCACATGTGCATAAGCTGAAAAATAGAAGAGAGACTCCCTGGATCAAGCATCCATTGGTTTCTGAAGGAGTCCTGCAAGATAGGCTATGACTAAACCAAAATATGTGAATTGAGAAGAGGGATGGAAATAAAGGATGAAAGAAGAGATGTTTGAAGTTTAATAGGAAGGACTAGTTTTCTAATTTTGTGTGTATAAATGCATGTGTGTAATTAAAGAAACAAATGGAACAATGTAAGACATGCAAATACTACAATCGTCAAACAAGGGGACAGCTCACAAGTGGACATTTTCACATGAATTATAATTAAGAAATTGGAGAAATATTTTGCAGTCTAGCACAACTGACAGAAAAAGCACCACAAATAAATTACAGACCATGCCACATTAGTCCTAAATGCTGCAGATATAACTGCAAGGGAGAATTAGAGAAACACACTACAAGGGCAACGGATAACTAGAGAGACAAGAAACCAATGATCAAAAGGCAAAAAGACACATGAGGATGGGGGGAAGCTACTATTTGGTAACTTTGTAGGATCACAACACATCCTTTTAGAAGCAGAGCACAGAAATCAGTGGGCCCAAAGTATTGACACTGCTCCCCATTGAGTATTGAGACTGCTCATTGGAAACGATGTGCTGCAGCCCAGAGGGAAAAAAGATGGGCCCAGGTGAGTTTAAAAAAGGGAAATGCCAGGGTACACGAGTTGCCTGAAGCCACATTGCCACGGCCTTGTTGTGGACCTATGTATTCTGTGTGCAAGTGAGCATGTCTGTGCACAGCTACAAAACAGGCTACAGAAAGCAATGGCGAGAGGCAGCAGTTACAGGAGCACCAAGTCACAAGGTAACCTCAGACTGCACACAACAGTGCAGACAAAAACTGTAGACAATGACAGAGTTGGGGCAGGCAGGCACCATCTCCAGACTGAGGAGGTTAAAAGTCAGGAAGGCAAAGAAAAGGTCTCAGCCAGAGGAAAGAGTGTCTCAGAGGTGGCCAACAGTGACCAAGAGGAAGTTCCTCCTCAATAGCAACAGTACAAACAAAAAGTGGGACACTGGTTTAGAGATGACTGTTAATGTCCTTTTTCAATGAGGCCTGACAGGCCACAGTGACATGGCAAGAAAGGCACTTCCTGCAGTATAGTATGTATGAGGCTGGCGAAAGCTCTGTTAGAAAGAAAAACTGTAAACTATCAGGGACCTTCAGGAAAAAAAAGGAGATACTTGGAGCAGTCATCAGGAAATCAATCAGTGCAGACAGGGCTAGGATGCTAACTCAAATCACAGCACCAATACAAACAGTCATCTTAATAACAAGACAATTTAATAAGTAAGGAGCCCTGATGGTATGCTGAACATTAAAGAGTGATGTTTTCATTGCTTACTGTTTCAGAGTAGCATGAGAGCCAAGCCTTCAGAGGAAGGTGAATCTGGGCAGTATCCTAAGATCTACACGTTTCTCTCATGGAAAGGATCAGGGCTAAGCTTGTTCACACTGTTCAAAATATTTACCACCTGAGAGAAGACTTTCCAGTATGAATACCTTAACTTGCAGCCAGCCCAATGTAAGAGGTGCAGAATCTTTTTTCAAACTGCAATTGGGACTACTGTTGTGAGCAATGAACTTTGTGTAACAGACTCTCAGTGGGTGGGAGAGCACTGGCATGCAGGACTTCCTGAACGGACTAAAAGTCAGCGATAACTTAGACTACCTTGTGGCTGTTTGGCAAATTGTTTCCTTAGTTTCAAAGACACTTCTGTCATTTGTGCCAAGATCTGAACTTTATTTTTTGATCCAAGAAAATCACCTTTGGTTTGAAAAAACACGACACAGAAAACTTGTTCATGGCCTAAAACAACGTAACCAAGATTCCTGAATTGTACCAGTCTGGTTTTGGTAGGAAACTTGCAAACAGAAGAGTGGCCACCTGCATTTCAGCTCCTTCATTTTTTTCCCCTCCAGTAAATAAACACAGAAGAAAGTGGGGATGATAGCAAGGTGATCCCACTGTTCTCAGAACACATTAGACAGAAAACAGTCAGTAATGTTGTAAAGAATGACTATGACTAGAAGGATACTTCCTTATCTTGGCTTTTCATTTTACTTTTGGCTTCCAAGAGAGTAAGGTATGGTTTAGAGAAGAGATAGTGGCTACTCTACCACCTTTTCCACCTGGAAAGCAGCTAAGGGGGGATATTTCATATGAAGGCTTTTATTGTTCTTCTGACAGGAAGTCCTTAAATATAATCAGCTCTTCCTTTCCTTTAAAGGATCACTTCAGGATGAGTCCCAAAACAGGAATGGTGAAATTAGGAATTTCTTTCCTCCCAAGGAAGAGGTCTCTCCTTACTGCAAGACTGAGCTTCAGGGTTTGACAGATTATGAATTACTCTAGTGCACTCCCACAGCCAACACTAGCATGGCTATTCTGATACACTTAACACCCACAAACTGTGCTTTGAAAATATCCTCCAGCTCTTATATCCAGACAGCTTTATGGAAGGGAACACGTAGTAGAAAACCCAAATGACTGATAGCTGGACAATATTAACACTGATCTGGCGCATTTTAAGACAAGGGGCCTCTCTCATTTGTTCCTTTCAAAGATGTTTCAGCCTGTCTTAAGCTTCATGCTGAAAATGAGAATGTAAAAAAAAAATTCCCCACCCCCCCATGTGAAATCAGTGCAAAGACATCAAAGAAGAAGAAACTGGAATGCAGAGAAACAAAGATTCTTGGGAAAATTTCCGACTTCCTTTCAGACCATGGATAAATTGATTAAACAGTAATGAAGAAAATGGTGCCTGAAAGAAAATGATTAGCAATAGTCCCTACCCAGCAGTCCTGAGCTATTTCATTTGCAGGCAGCAGGGAAACACAACTGGATGCATTTCTGGATCTATCTGGAAAGTGCCTATGTGCATGAAAAACAAGTACACAAAAAACATTAGATGCAAACAAACAGAATAACTGAATGTTGAATTCTCTGGATATCTCAACCTAAGCTCTTAACACTTGTTCAAGAGAAAATAAAGTTGTCTTCTATGAGAGTCAATTTATGAAATACTGTGGCTGATGGAGTCCAGACCTGCTCCACCACCACTAACCTTCTGAAGTACTAAGTTCTTTTGGAATCATGAGAAGAGCAGTCACTCTCTAGAAGGGATTGGTGGGGAAATAGTATGAGACCATCCACTCTCTTCAATAATTACTCGCTTTAACCAGGCCTTTATCAGAGAATTATGAAAAAGGCTGCATATCCCAGTAAAGTCTCCCTAAAGATCAGTTCCTGACTACTGTTGGCCAGCAGCTGGAGTTTTTTCACTAGTAAGGGGTCACTCCAGACCTGCCCACACAAGCAAGAAAAATGAGGTTTCTATTCCTCAGCTCTCAAATAAGGAAGCTAAGATGAACAGCAGACAGATCTTTAGTTCTTTGCTCCCCAGACACCAGCCAGAATGCATGAGCCAGCACATTGAGGAAAACAAACAACAGGAGGTCAAAAGCTTGTGCAGTTTTCTTCTCTGTTGGCCTCCAGTAAAAGCCTGAATCACAACTCCTAAAGCAAACCTGGCTCTGCCCCTGGTGCAGTATATCACTGTGGAGTCCCTTACATAAGGCAGCTTGCAAGGTGACAAAATGCCTCAGTGGCACATAGCTTTTAACAGTTAACTGAGGCACTGCCTGAAAGGTTCTTTAATTCCACACAATTCCTACGCTTTCAGTGCACACTCTTCTGACACCCAGAAATGAGCTACCAGACCAAGCACAGTTTCCTTGGCTCACTGTGCCCCCAAATGCAGCACACCTGTCAGATGTGCATTTAGATCATGTTTGAACTGCTCATTTTACTTTTTCAGTCTGAAATTGTAGCTGTAATTAACAAATTATCATCCACAGGAGAAAAACCAAATACATATTTGAGCAGTACAGTTCTTTTCTATGCATGATTGTCAAGAGTTCCCACTGCCCACCTGGGACTCCATTAGATACCCTCCCAGCAGAGGAGAAAGCAACATGGAAAAATCATTGGTGTCATTTCAGTCTCCCACCAGTGCTCAACAGAGCTTCTTCCAGAGCTCTCACAGAATCACACATCTCCAAATGCCCTTTCTGTGCCAGTTCCCCCTGAAGAAGCCTCAACTCCTCTGCATCAGGAAGTTGTAAATGACACTGTAAATACCAGAAGTGTCCCAAACACTTCCAAGAATCCCTATCACCACAACAGCCAGCCACCAGGTCAATAAAAGCCACTGTTTCTTTGCAAGCAGAGGATGAACTCCACTTTACCCACAGTAAGGAGAAAGTGTGACAGAGTATGCACAACACATGTACTCTGAGGGAACTGCACAGTCAATAGTAGATAGTATATTCTTTTAGAAGCAGATGTTAAAGCATTTACATTGCCCTCCACCTAGGAATGGCTTAGCCAAGAAGTAATTTAATCTTCTGTTATGAAATAGAGAGCCCTGTAACTCACCATAGTGCCCCAACCATCTCTGAAGTATCCAAGCTAGAATCCGTTACGGTATACTTCTATATCACAATATCTTGTGAGCCGGCAGCATGCCCAGGTGGCCAGGAAAGCCAACGGCATCCTGGTTTGCATCAGGAATAGTGTGGCCAGCAGGAGTAGGGAACATCCACCTGTACTCAGCTCTGGTGAGGCTGCACCTCAAACACTGTGTCCAGTTTTGGTCCCCTCACTACAAGAAGGACATTGAGCTGCTGGAGTGTGTCCAGAGAAGAACAACAAAGCTGGTGAAGGGTCTGGAGCACAAGTCTTATGAGGAACGGCTGAGGGAACTGGGGTTGTTTAGTTTGGAGAAGAGGAGACTGAGGGGAGACCTTATCATTCTCTACAACTCCCTGAAAGGAGGTTGTGGTGAGGTGGGTGTTGGTCTCTTCTCACAAGTAACTAGTGGAAGGACAAGAGGAAATGGCCTCAAGATGCATCAGCGGAGGTTTAGATTGGATATTAGGAAAAAATTTTCACCAAAAGAGTGGTCAGGCATTGGAACAGGATCCCCAGGGAGGCGGTAAAGTCACTGTCCCTGGAGGTGTTCAAAAGGCATGTAGACATGGCACTTTGGGACATGGTTTAGTAGACATGGCGATGTTGGGTTGACTGTTGGACTTGAAGATCTTAGAGATCTTTTCCAACCTTAAAGATTCTATGATTTTGGGAGGGCTGCATAGAGAGTAATTGCTGTTGGGGCACTGAATTCCTACTTTACTGTCTTCTACTAGGAGAAGACTAGGTTTTAGAATTACTCTCAGGCATGATGGAAAGTCAGTTCAGTTCCCAGGACACCAGTAAGGCAGGCTTCACTGACAGAGTGCTGCAAAGGAGCAGGCTGCAGCATCCAGGGCACAGGGAGACCTGCACTTGGCTTTGAAGGCAGTCGTGACCACTGCTATACCTCCACATCGCCACGCCGAGGGCACACAGTGCAGTTCGTAGGCCTGTGTCTCTGAGGAGATGCAGTTACTGTGTCAGTGAAGCTGGACAAACACCTACTCCTACTATTATCTCCCCAGGATGGCCGTGTCAGCTCTAGACAAGAATCAAAGACCTTTCAAACACCTTCATCACAGCCTCAGCTAGAAATTGTTGCCAGCTTCCAAGGCAGGGACCACAACTTGGCCAGCAAGTGTTCCAGCAGCGTGTGAAGTCTGCCTGTGCCAGCTAAGACTCCCAAATGGGCTTCCTAAGAGCGAAGCCTCTCAATGCCAGCTGGACTCAGGCAAACAAACACTCAGAGGAGGCTAAGAAGGAGGAATGTGAAACAGCACAAATTTCAGTAGGGTATTTAACAGTTCAGTAGCCAAAATTTCAAATGTCTTCCTTGCATCATGGCTAGTGTTCTCTGCTGCTGTAAGCAGGGCTCACCTCTAAAGGACACTCACCCTGAGTACCGTGTGCTTTATTCCTTGCACACACTTATTTCTTCCTCTTTATGCATCTGAGAATCTGGGCTTTGAAACTAAAGGCATAGGGACACGAACTGATTACTTTGCTTTCTTTTCAAGCTCATGCCAGGTGTGAATAGCAGAAGCAGAGAAACAAGCTGTGTACTTCTGACAAGACCTAGAGACACCAGCACATCCTTCACTGAGCTCAACCTTCCAGGTGCTCCTACCTGCTGTGTGTAAGAGATACCAAGCCACAGGAGAAAGACCAAGATGTGGCAGGGGATGCAAAGGATCCGGAATGGCTGTGCACCGCAGGCAAAATGGTCAGAAAGGTTCCAAGACCCATAAAACCAAATTTGACTTAATAAAACTGATAAAGTTCCACACACAGCTCTGTCAAACAGCTGAGGGAGATGGAGAAAGGGAAGGCAATTACTGTTCTGTAGTGAGAATTCACAAAACATCTTACTTTTGAATAGCATCAGCATTTGGTCGCATCTAGAAACCCAACACCAGCAATTATAGCTGCATTCTCTTCTCTCTTTCTTCCTAAGATGAACCTACACTCTGAAAGTTGACTCAATGTCACAAATGACTGAGCTGGCATGAAGAATATCAATCACATCACGAGAGAAACAAGAGGGAATTTTACATCTATTCATCAGTGCTGTGCATTCTCAGGAGCAAATAAGGATACATTATGGAAAAGCAACACAAATGCACACCTTTAAGGAGACCTCTTTTGTTTCTTCCACCAATGGAAAAGCCAATGCTGTCAGAAAGTTATTATCAGTAACCCAATATTCAATGTGAAAGAAAAAATACACTTTTTTGTTTTCAAAGCAGCACATTTACATTTCCACTGAAATTGAGTTATAGTGTCTCCCTAATTACATTTAATTTTAAAAAGGCCAAAAAATAAAAATAATTCTGTGCACTGGATCTATTTCAAGAAACTAGAACATAATGCTTTATGTCTCAGCACATCTTAGTAAGGGAGATACAATAGGTAAACAGGACAAGGATTACGGCACCAAGACCAAATAACCTTCCTCAAATCTTTTGGAAAGCTTGTGGCAGAACTGGAAACCAGCCTTAGGAAATCTGACTCCCCTTAACATATTGTAAAAGAGCTAGGCACAATGAACTGGAAGGTTGTATTATCTCATTTACAGTCAGCTTAGAAGGAAAAATGGCTTTATTCTGTACGTTTACTTTTAGTAGTACATTAGGACAATTGAAAGAATGACAAATGTCTCCGGTGCTGCCAGTACTTATAATTCTATTCTGAATTCAGTTCTCTAACAGTGTTTTTCTTAAACACGTAGTTTCTGGAGCCATGTAATGACATGAAAATTACAGCAACAAAAATTGCTTAATAGTTACCCAGGATAGCAAACACGAACTGGAAAGACTCAGAAACCAGATGGCTCATAAATATGTTTGGTTTAATTTGATGATTTTTAACCCTATCTTGTGATGTGAAACCTGAGCTTGGAGAGTTTGGGTACCAGGAAAAACAGTACATTTACCCAAGCTCAGAAAGACTAAGCAAGGCACCTTCACCTGTCACTTCTCATCAACTTTGTTTCTTGCTCCTTTGCATGTTTGGGTCACCAAGAGTAAAAGGATGTGCTTAAGAGTATTCTTAAATGGAGCTGACCTTTTTTTGAAAACTCATGGGAGCACTTCCGCGCATGGTAGACCTCACAGAACATTTTGTGTATAAAATTTAAGCCTGGGCCCAAAACTATTTTTCTGTTTTCCTTTTAGATGATAAACATAAACCCCAGCTCTTCACCTTCAGAACAGATTCAGTCCTACCCCTAATTGTTTCAGAGCACTTCCTCTAACAACAGTCTGTGCATGGTATGGGTCAAAGCTGAGAACAGACCGGTCTGAAAGTCTAAGGGGAGACTTGAAGGCCACACAACAACATGTTTATCTCTTATTCCTCAGTACTGTAGCATCAATGATAGGATTCAGACTTCAGAGTCTGAATTTTCCGTCCCCTAAAACTGTTAGAAGTTTTGATAACTGGATGCCAAGAGCTAACAAGGTCCAAAAATGAGGAATTGTCATAAACAGAACTAGATAGCTAACAACAATGCTTTTCTATCTAGTAAAACAGGATTGTAGGTATTTTCACAGTGGTACAAATTCATAGGGGCGCTGCCAGCTCGCTGACACCTAGCTGACAAGGCTGCCACTGAGCACCTGCTTCCTTGCAAGAGAATGGAAAGCAGTCATCACTAAACTAGGTAAGGGTGTATTCACATAGTCCAAGTTCAGTTATCTAACCCTTCAGGTTAGTTTCACAAGACACTTATTTCAATGACTGGGAGAAAAGATTCAGAAAAAACCACAACAGCTTAAGAGTTTCCCAAAACACTTCCTCCCACACCCCACCCCTTCCTCTGGCCCCACTGGGAGACTGACAGCCTTTTTGTCCTTGCTCAGCAATCACCATCTCTTCAATTGTATCTACACAAGCTGTACATAGGGTCACACTGTCACTGGACCATTGAAGTGAAAGGAAAGCTAGCTTTTAACCTAGACAGTTTCAAACCATCTCTACAGTCTGACTGACACTGCTAAGATGAGACCATGCTGCCACTCGGGGCATGACAAGAGAGGTTGAGGTGGGTATGAACGCTGGAGAGCTGAGCTAAACATCGCCTGAATATTGACCTTCTTAATGTTCACTCAGCCTCAAGAGCCTGAAGAAATCCAGCAGAAGGATAAGCACTTCTACGTTTCAGATTCTATACTTACTTGACATAAGGCACCCCCCATCATTCTCGGTGTAAAAATGTCAGTAGCATTATCAATTGGGCTGTTGCTTCTTGTCAATTCTCCTTCTTGCACCCACAAAGCAGTTTCTATTAGTAATGAAATAGTTCTCTAGCTTACTCCACACATACCCTGCTACTGCAATGAAAGTAAATTCTACTGAAGCTTAATTAAAACATAACCATTAGCTAAATTTACCACAGCTGATAGCCTGCACATGCCACCTAAGTCCCTGCAAAATGGTATCTACATATTAAATATGTAATTAAAATACATCACAAACAGTCACGAGCCACTCCTGAGTACTGTACAGTTTTGGATAAATGCATCCACCAAGGAAAGTGTGGAAAACACCTTGTTTAAAGCAAAGCTTTTTTTCTACATCTTTTCCGGTCCTAAAATAAGTGGAAAAATTATTCTCCATCAGGAAAAAAAACCCACCAGACTAAACAAGATTTTTCCTTTCATTAATTTTCATACATATATATATATATATGCAGGAATGCACATAAGAGGAAAAAATTGTTTGGGTATTACAATGTCAAGGAAAGAAAGAAAGAAAAAAAAGCAAGCTATGCCTTGTCCAAAACTTATCAGGAAATCAAAAACGAAAATAGCTTTTAGAGGGGAAACTAAATGCTTGTGTCTAATCAGACCAATTTAGCACAGCTCTACCTGAGTTGAAAAGAGCTAGATCTGCGTAAGTCTTTTGGTTTCCTATCCACTTGAATAGCCAAAAGACAGGCCCTTCGAAATGACTAAGTAGAAGTCAGCTTGGTTTATTCATCTTCTTTTGCTTACAATTAATTCACAAGGTTAGTTTTTGTAAATTTTACTAACTTTCAAATTTCTTCTCTAGAATTCCAACAAACTGACAAACACAATCTGTCAAACTCTGGGAAAGTTTAAAATCTTCTAAGAACCCGATAGATCTTGAACAGCCAGGAGGGAAGCGGAACTTGAGGAAAGTTGAAAAAAAACGGTGACGGCAAGTTTTCTGCGATGACTATGCTATGAGGGCTTATAAGATTCATAAAGTCCAGTGTCTCATTAAAATCTAGGCTGAACTGTTAGCCTGCATGGGGTTAAAGAAAGCTTCTTTCAGAGGTTTTAAATACTATTCAGGCTCCTGCAGTGACTGTAAACACAGAAAATGCTCCTGTTGTGAATTACATACTTGAAAAGTGTTACTCCATGTAAAGAGATCTGGACTCCAGCACAGTACACATCAAAATGCCATAGAGCAAACTCCAAAAACATCTTAAAGACCAAGGAAATTTCAAGCAGTCATGTTTTTCTATGATTCTATTTGCTGAAGTCAAAATAGCAAATATGTAGTAATCACTCAGAGCTCAGTCGGAAAGAAAAATTATCTATAGCAGATATTTGGAAAATTAAAACTTCAGTTAAAGATAACAACAGAAAATTTTAAAAAAAGTCAAGACACCTAAGGTATTAGAAGTGTGTAAGTATAACTGTCCATGCTCCTTACATTATCTAAAATATTAGTTAAGACACCAGGGACTACAAAACTGCCAAATGAGCTATCCAATGAAGCAAACCAGTTTTTCAGTTCAGTTCCAGTTTGAATTCAGCTTTGCCTGAGGTTGCTCACGTTCAGGCTGACAGCTGCTAATCCCCTTTTTTGGTAGTCCCAAACCACATTAGTTGGGCTGCTGGTCTCCACTGGCAAAGGGTTCCTCCATCCTGCTCCTCTGCCCAGCCCTGGCCACCTCCCACGCTCTCCTGAGTTTCCTCCTGCATTCCTAAGGCCAGGAAAGCAAATCAGAAGCCGTGAGGCAGAGCTACAAAGGGGAGCGCTCGAGCACTCCCGGTTCACCCTCAGCACACAGGAAAAGGTCTTGGTCACAGCTGCAGAGCCACTCAAACCAGCTCTGCATCGCTGCGTGGAAGCAAGCACTTGTGAGCGTCCCATGGGGAAGCAGAAGGTGGATGCAAAACCCACCATGGTTTGAGGTTGCTCCCATGCCAGAAGCATCTCTGCTCTCAGAAGCAAGATTTCAGCAAACTGTGACTCTGAACCAGTAACCTATCTGGTTCGGTTCTCACTGAGGTTCCAAAATGACTGCTGTTATTGGGCTGGTTCCGATTCAAAGCAGGAAAAAGTTCCAGTTTGGGTTTTGTTTGGCTCCATGACAATGCAGGAACAGACATTTCTCACCTCCTGCACTTTATTCTGTGCACCAAAACACCATCACATTGCTCCATGTCACTTCCTAGTGTGGCTTTCACTTGGTTACTTTATCACTCCTATGTTTTTAATACATAAATATGTATGTCCATAAACAGAGACACAGGGAATAGGTGCAGATGCTCTAACCCCAGAAAGTTTGGCTGTTTATACCCTCAAACACATGCTGTGTTACAGACTGGGGGGGAAAAAAAAGATGAAGTGAGCAACTGAAATGCATGAATAAATGCATAATTCTTGGCTGATATGCCAAAGCTTATGGGATTTCAGATACCAATTAGCTGGAAATCTGTGATGTCTTATTAGCAGACACGGCTCTCCCATTACATAGGGCAAAAGTTAAGCTGAGTTGCAAGGATAGATCTGTGCTTTTTGGAGTGACTTCAGCTCTTAATTCTATACTTCAGTCTCATTCCTGATTACCTTTAACGCTGACGAGCCTGCTGTGTCAACAGGTGTCTCCAGGTTTTTTAAACTCAGTGCCATTGTTAGGGAGCTTCTTTGCTTTAAAACCTATAAAATAGTTCAGTTGGAAGGGACCTACGATGATCATGTAGTACAACTGCCTAAAACAAATATAAAGCAAATTAGAATTTTTAACGAGCTTCTCACAGACAAGTGGAAGAAAAGGTTATACAGAATTGTGTGACGTTTCGTGTTTTTCCAGCCAGCTTTATGTTAATGAGCACACAGAGAAAACCAACCTGAAATCCTCCTAAAAAGACAACACCTGGCCTGTGGATGAGCACCTTAGTGAAATCCCGAGCCCTGTATTCCCTCAGCACACACGGCGGAGCCGCGGTGCAGCCCCAGCCGGCGGCTGAGGCCACGGCCGCCCGCTCCCCCTCCCCCTCGGCAGGGCGGGCAGGAGATCGGGGAAACAAAGGGGCAGCCCCTGGACCTGAGGTAACGGCCGCGTGACGGGCCTGCAAAGGGAGAGGAGGCAACAACAAAGCGGCAGTAGTTATAGCGGGATGTACGCAAAGGCGATAACCAAGAGAGCAATTTACCGATCTAAGGACCAGAGGCTCGGCTCAGCCCCCCACCAGCCCGTCCCGGAGCAGCACCTACCGCCCCCCCCACCCCGACCGACCCCTTTTATAGGGACGTGACGGCACGTGGGATGGAACAGCCCCGGCCGGCCCGGCTCACCTGGCCCGGGCCTGAGCATTAACCCCGGCCTGGCCAGAGCCAGGACACAGAGTTGCTTTTTCTAGGTGAGGAAGACTTAAAGGTCATTATCTTCATGTTTACTTTTATGTCATTTCTCTCTGTTTTCATTACTTCTCGTGGGGGTAGTTGTGCTGGAATCACACAGCCTGGAAGAAGCTGCAGGGTGGAGGTACACGAGCGTGAGGAAAGCTCTCAGCACACCCGAGGGAGGCACAGTGCTTCAGTAACACCCTGCCATTTGGGAACTGTGGTCCTTCAGGCAGGGCAGAGTCCTGGGGAGGTCCTCACACCACGTTTGCTCAGTTGTAAAGGTCCCGCACCCTGAGCTCTTCTCTTGTACATTGGGCATGAAAAGGGAGGCACCTGGCATTCCCCAGGCACGCCCCTCCAACCCCTGGTGGTGCCGAACCAGTCCCAATCTGCCCCAAAGGCTCTCCATGTTCCTTCTGCCCATACATAACCCACTGCTGTGATCCGTCAGCACCCTCACAAGAGATCTTGTTTCTCCCCGTTGGCTCAGAGCACATCTGTCAGATCAGCTGCAAGTCATCTCTTACCAAACACCTCAAGTCACCACTTCTTCAAGCTGGCCTGCTACCCTACCTGCCACAGGTTTCATCTTTGTGCACACCCTGCCCTGCTGATAGCACGCCACATCAAAGCACCGCGTTTGTTACATGCCAGGAGAGGAGAGGAGACAAGCAGGGGAGCAATTATAATGGAATGGGAGGAAGAGGAATTGTAAGAGGAAGGACTGATGCTGAGAGACAGGAAAAGACTGTAAGCCTGATCCAATTAATTAACATAATTAATGTCATTATTTTCCTCCTCTGATTTAAGCATTCAATACAGAAATCATGCTTACTTGTAAGAGTGTCAGATAAAAGTCTCCAGATACAGAAAGCAAGATGTTGCCCTGCTGTAACTATATTCCCACAGAGGTCCATCAATTTGCATTAACAAAGAACTCCATGGATTCCTTCCTCTCCATTTATTTCTGGAAAGAGCTCACCTGCCTCTCCCCTCAGCAGCTGCTTTGTGCTTCTGCTTTTACTAAAGATTTGCAAAAATTTCAGGCTACCATTGTTTCCTTTATTTCTGAGGAACTCAACCAATGCCAAGCTACTAACAACAGTACCGGCCACTGTGTATATGTGCAGTAATCAATATCAGCCTGAGGACAGCCACCTGCATGCACAAATCCAGGTACAAATCAGTATGTGGTACTACAGGATAACTGAGCAGCTTCAATACCGGATTTTCCAAGTTACTGCAAGCCCAAAGAAATAATAAAAAAAAACCCCACAGGTCAACTCCAAATTTTTTCAAAAGTTTTATAAAATTGCAAAGATCAACACATTTAAGGCAGTGTTTAACATTTCATGTCAAAACTAAACATTTGATAGTAAATAATGTTTTAAGTTTTTAAAATAAAGACTTAAGATTTTTGAACAAAAGACTTCTCTATGCAAAAGATTTAATTAAAAAAAAAACATTAAAACAACTAGACTCGTTTGAATGTCTCCATATGAACTGGTGCGCACACAAAACAAGCCTCTGTAGATAACAACTCAAAACCTAGACCACTTTATAAAGCATTTTAGTGTCCCCACACTAGCACTTTTCACTAAAATTATTACAGGATGAAAATTTCTCTCCACTATAGTCACAAACACCACAGATACACTTCTACACACCAGCACAGCCAGCACACACCCCATCACACATATAAGCAGGCTGCAGACAGGGACCCTCCTGTGTATCTGTTTAGGACTCGAGGGGGCAGGAGAAGAATGCTTTCGAAACATCACTAGAGCATCCTTTTCTCCAACTTTGATCTTACAGACCAATTAGAAACTGTGAAACTATGTAAGACTGACCGAAAGATGACTTTCTGATCACAAGACATTGTCTTCAGCTCTAAAGTAATAGGACATGTGGCTCACTACCTGATTTCTTCCTCCTCCACCTTAGCCCTCCCTCTTGATGTAGTTTACAAATCCCCAGCATTTGTCTGCATCTGCTCCCTGACTGTGGGATTCCCGTGTATCTATCCTATCCTTTTCCACTGTACTTCAAAGGGCCCTCAACTTTGTAATGTCTGTGACTTAGAAAAACATGTCTTTTTTATTTCAAAGCATCCTTTCAATGTTTGACTTTCAGTGGCAGTCATAGTGCCTTGAATGGCGTATCTGGACTGGGCACGGTATCTGTAGATATGCTGCTGTTTGCACAGTAAAGGATCATGGACCTAACTCTTAAGACAAATTTCAAGGATCATCTGGTGCTGTCCTGGTGGAAGTGAAAATACTGAAACCACTACTGTACCTGTATGCCACTTTAACTGAGTGGAGATAGGCACAAGAAGAAGAAAATATGAGAGAAGCTCTTCAATGAGAAGCCAAAAGAGAATTTAGGACCCCCTTCCTTGCACTCTTGCCTGCTCTCGTCTAGGCAGACAATGGGATACACTCAGCAGTAAAGATTTGTCTAAGTGAGATAGATGCGCTGGTTTATTTTAAGTTGGCTTACAACAAAATGAGTTACTCCTATATGATCATGTTCATGCATGTGTATGGGTTAAACTTAAACCAGTTTATACTCACTTTATAAAACAGGCCGGCTCAATTCTGAGAGGCAGACAAATGCAGGGAGAGGAAGAAAACCTTCCAGGCTTCTGGAAACTCTTAGACAAATGCAAGGAGGAAGGAGCA
The DNA here is from genome assembly GCA_013399095.1 of Psophia crepitans. Lineage (NCBI taxonomy): Eukaryota > Metazoa > Chordata > Aves > Gruiformes > Psophiidae > Psophia > Psophia crepitans. The sequence continues at coordinate 1,325,509 of VWZZ01002130.1, read as the reverse complement.
TCCAGGAATGGGGCGTTCACCATTGCCATGCTGATATACCATTCCACAAACAAACAAAAGGCTGGCTGTCTTACTCCTAAACCTGCCATCAACCTCCCTATGCCTCTCTGCCTTAGAAAGGATTCAGTGAAACCCAAAACCATAACTATTTCTCAGGCTGAAATTAAACATAAGATAACCTATTCTGTGACAGCTCCCCTGCACGTATTGGAAGGGGCTCTAAAGAAAGACTTGACAAAATGCCTCAACTAGTATCCTCTCAAGAACTATGGTTATACTCAACAGCTGTGCTCTGGGCAATCACATAAACATGACTGCACTTTTGGAAAGGTGTTTGAGGTTTGCCCAGGACATATGTTGTGCTGCAATTTTGCAGATAGTTTGCCCTCCACACCCACATGCAAAAGCACAACATCCAGCCAAGCACAACTCAGTTTTTCATAGAGGAGAAAAGGACTGACCTATCCTCTTCCCCAAGCTCAAGTAATCAAAAGGAAAATTATCCAATATGAAGACTCAAAGCAATACTGGTGCTTAAAATACAAAGAAAATTATCCCAACATTCATCTGATTGCTTTTTTCACCTTCTTCGTAGCCACCTCCTGAGACCTGTGTCTAGTGTGCAACCTCAGCCCCGAAATGACTGTGAAGTTACTTTGACACTGAACAACGCACATTCGTGCACCAAGTCCTTTCTGGTTTCATGGTGGTTTGGGGCCTCTTTTTCTGAGAGTGGGTTTGTTTGTTTTCTTTTCCTCTGCTGTAGTTCTCTGCAACTTGTTGAATTTTCTCAGAGAGTCTTAATTTTTGCACCAAATGGAGTTCTGACCTCCTCCAGTGTTTCACTGTGCCAAAAATTTTCAATGAATGGGAATTCTGAAGTTACCCTGTTAGGATATGGCTCATCAGAAAGGCATATGCCAGTCAGTAAAACAAAAAAGAGAAAAATGGACCTGTAAATTCCTTCATCATCAAGACCTTGGGCTTTCCAAATACAGAAGGAAATGTAAATCTACATCGAGAATATGCTCTAGGAAAACTTCCTCAGTGGAAACACAAGTGGTTTTTAAAATAATTGACTGCAGAGTGTGAGAGCTGACCATAAGAACCCAGTGAGATGTGAAGATTTTGACAGCAGCTACACAGTTAAATGCTCCTGCATCCAAGTCTCTCCCTGGGTGACTGAGATTACTTTTGGCAGAAGGTTGGACAGAGATTGTAAAATGTACGCTTGTTTTCATTTAGCTCTTTACTTACTCCCTCTGAAACACACCTTTTTTATCTCTGTCCTAATACAGGCATGCTTCAAATCACAGACTTGGAGATATGGCAAATATAATGACTATTCCTTACACTAACTTTACTTGCGTGTTGAAAGTCACTCCACCAAACACGCTGGGATGATACTTAGCAGCTCTTGATGAGACCACATGCCATGAGAACTGAGGCTGTGGGACACGCAGCTCTACTTGGATGGGGTACACTTGCCCTGGGATCTTTCGACAGTAAAGCAATCTCCTCCCAAGAGGAATCACAGGCCAGAAAAATGCTAAAATCAAAAACTCTGTGCTATGCCTTGGCGTTCAACTATAAGTTGAGCTAAATGATGAAACCTGCTTAAAACCTGATGTCCCAGCGTGTCGTCATATAAAAGGAAAAATACGTATGTTCAGCATTTAGCCAGAGAATTTCACTGCACTAGCAAGAGCAAGCTGTAGCGCTCAACAACCTGGCTGCCCTACCTCTTTCCCTGCCTGGAAGTAATATGATTTGTTACACTGAGAAATATGGAAGCGTCTCCTGATCCTTGTCTGAGGGCCAAGATGATGTCCCTGTCTCTGCACTGGGGGTACTATTGTAATTTCATCTCTCTGAGAAGTTCAGCATGTCCTGATACAGGCTTTTCTCTCCTAATTTTCATAACAAGTTTGCTTGCCACTGTGTATAGTAAATGTGTCCCACTCCTACCTTCTCCCATCGCTGCTTGCACGCATGCTGCCTTTCCCACCTTCTCTCCTATTACTGCAGCTTCCCTCCTAACGTCTCCCTCCTTCTCTCCTATTATTGCATTCCTCTTGCTGCATTTCCGAACCAAAGTTGACAATGGCAGAGTGGCGTAAAGATTCCTTCAAAACTCAGCCTGAGCACCACTGTCTAGGTGGGAGCTCATAACTCCGTCTTTCACAGTCCCGATACCTTCTTCTCCCTTTATCTGTCTCTCTCATCTCTCTCCTTAAACAAAGCATCTTCTCCAAACTACACCTTTTCCTGTAAGCAACCTTCACCACTCCTGGAGCATTGCTTTCTCCCACCTTTCCAAAACAGTCCCAGAGAAAGCAATCCAATAATCAGAGAAGCAAAACGGTCCTGGGGTATAGCTGTTACTGAAACCCTTGTACGATGACAGTGCCTGCTTCCAGCCCAAAAGCCTCGGTCAGCAGCAGCCTTTCTAAAATTACGGATCACCTATACAATTCAGGGAACAAAATTTACTTAGAATCAATAACCAGCAAGATTCATCTTCCCACATGTCACCCACTCTATATACGTTTCATGCCAATACATTCTTCCCCCTGTCCTTTCTTTCCCCCGCTGTTTTGAAAATAACTCTTTACTGGTTTAAAAGGGAAAAGAGAATGGGCAATGAAATAAGTCTGCGTCCCTGGGTATAAGAGGAAGTTTGCACCATAAGGCGATGGGGGGCAGAAAATAAGTGACTTACCCACAGTGATGACCCACAGCTCGAGCTGTGGGAGCCGGTTCATGGCTCTGCGGGGTGTAGGCAGGTCCCAGCTGGGTGCACGGTTCTGGAGGGGACGTGTCCAGCTCTTCTGCGGGCTCCGCAGGAGCTCTGAGGCTGGGCTCGGGCTCCTGCTGCCTTGGAGGAGAATTCCCACCTCCTGCTCAGGAAGGCTCGCACGGGTCCTAGAGCCACCCCTCCTTCCTTCCCTCCTCCTCCTCCTCCCTTTCTGCATACCGCTCCTGCACGATCAGCAAATCCATAAGGCAGTTGTTTCAGACATGAACACATCCATCTATAAATTTTTTAGGCATTAGTATTCACTAGGAAAAGCTGAATTCAGCATCTTACTGGGTTGTTCCCCCTTCTCAGTCTTCCTTTGCAGCTGCCTCAATGAGACACATGAGACACACGGACTGTCTGGACCAAACTCAGCTCATATTTGAGATGAGAGAGAAGATTCCCCTGGCCTCGAAGTCCTTTCACTGACTGCCCTGAAAGAGAAATCAGAACTGTTTACACAGCCTGGCTACCCACCTTTCTTTCCTTAACCTCACTTATAGCCACTTAACTCCTGAGCAAAGCAGCTTCAGTTGGCGAGACGCACAACAGGGACCTGCAAGGCAGAAGGCGTAGGCTCTCTGTTTGCAAGCTTGTGCATTCGCTTTTAATTGCTTTACTTGTTAAACTCCTTTTTCTTCTGGTCCATCAGCATTTCAATTACATTAGTTTACTCTGCCTTCAGTTTGTGTACATGTGGGATTTTCCTTCACAGGGAGTTTATTTTAAAATGGCTATTCTTTTTGTAATCAGAATACATTATATCTGATTAATTCTCCATGTGGATACCTTTACTTTGGATTAGGAGTGCTTTAGTCCGAATTAGCATAATTTATTGTGGCTGTGGGCTACAATAATTCAGACTGGAAACTGTTGTGAATTTAATAGGGAGCACCCAAGTCCTGAGTAAAATACTACTCACGCTGTAGACACTGGAGAAGTTTGGAACTGACACCCATTAAAGCCCTGCTAGGACTGGTGGGTCTGGCACTTCAAGTCAGAGGCCTGCATTCCATTCTAATTGTGGTTCATAGATTAGACTAAAAATTTAGTAAATTAACTTAACCTTCTGTGAATCTTCCACTGAAGATTACGGAAAGTATGCGCTGCTCAAGGGTAGAATTTGCTTTTGTATCATAACCATATATTTGGATCTCTGTATTTGTCCTTTGTTCAGCAACATATTGCCTTTTTTGATAGATTCAGAGGCATATTTCTGAACACAACATGGATGATTTGGAAGAAGACATGGTTCTGAGGCTTTCCTCTATGGCCACATCGAATACAAAAGTATGGTAGCAAGAAAGACAGACGTTATTGGTGGCTTATTAACTAGGTTTATATAAACTGTCCCCCAAGCAAAGTAATAGACCAAGAAGAGTGTGTGTTCCTACCCAAGGCAAAAAATAATTAAAAAAAAAAGGCTGCCAGCTTTCCATTTCTTCATAAATAACTTACTTGGCTGAGACTCTGAGACTGCAAAGCAGATAATTTTTTACTTCAATTGGTAAAAAAGTAAAGGCACCTCAGTAATTTCTATGCTTGCCTAAACCCTCCTATGAACAGAAGTGCAAAAAATCTCTGTCTGCAAGGAACTGGTAGCAGCAGAGAAAGATGAAATAACACTTTCTGACAATAGTTTTAAAGTCAGTTTTAAAGCAGTTCATATTTTCCATGGTTTTGAGATAGTTTGGCCAAGACAGATGAATTCTGAGGCTCATTATGTGAAGCATTCTGTAGAAATGAAATAGACGCATATGATGCTTTTAAGCAGAGAGTAAAAGCAGAGAAGGTGGTGACTGATCTCTGACCAACTGGCACATTAGCCAATTTTAAGGGTATGAGTCCTGCCTCAGAAAAGTAAACCTTGGCCTACTGGAAAGTCTGCAGTTAATTCTCGGCAAGGTAATCCACATCTGTCAAGCAAAGGAAGTCACCCAGTCCAGACAAAAGCTAATATTCTACGGAATCAAAGATTTTAAAGATAAAGGACGGGAAAAACAAATGCTTCACAATGAAAAACACAAGAAGATATTCAGAGTGTGAAAAGTACAGAAGTCAAAACAATGCCCAGCATTTGGAAATAGGTGTATGAACTACAAGGAAATGCCACTCACCAGCAGTTTGCAAGTGGTACAAGAGCATTCATAGCAAGAAACAAAACCCAACAACAACGAGAGAATGACAGCAACACTGGCAATTCAGAGGAAATCTCTGTAGAAGTAATTAGGAGCAATGGACAAGGCTCCATCAGCAGAGAACTGGACTGTCAGTATGGAAGCAAGTGTGACAATTACATGCTTTTAGGTTGGGCACTGATGCACAAGCTAGACTACTGCCAGAATCTGGATACCAGCAATTCAAAAAACCTGCTGGTCTTAAATAATGATATGATCTCTGGCTCAGCAGCTCAGAAACAATCTACTGGAGCCCAGAAGAGGGAAGCAGATAGGCTTAACCTATTCTTACATTCTTCTGAAGGCATCCATTGTTGACCACTGTTACAACACAGAGGGCAGCACAGAACTTTGATCTAACCCTGTGACATCTTTAAAACATTCAGATCAGGGTTGTAAGACAAGTTCCCACCATGTGACCATGAAAGTTCCTCAGAACTGAAGGGAGATGAGGTGGAAGCGCTTATCCCCTGAGCAAGTAGAGCTCCAGCAATAAGGTCTAGTCACAGTCAGAAAAAAAAAGATGGAGTTTTCACTTATATGTATGCTCAGGAGACAAAACAATTAAACAGTGGAAAATATTCCCCATATACAAGAAGCAAGTATTGGAGAGATGATTGATACCAAATGCATTTCTATACTGGGCACAAAGTAAAACAAATGTCCACCTAGCTTCAACACCTTTTCTGGGAGATACCGTTCCCTTTCGGGCTGTGCACTTCATGGAAGAATACAGCACGTTTCTGACAGCATATACAGTACAAAAGTCTGTATCGTGACATTTTAATCTAAGAAATATATGAGAAAAATGCAGTCAGAGACTTCATAAACCTTGCATGGAAAACAAGCTGTAAGGCAAAATCTAAACAAATACCGTAGAAATTCCTTATGATGGAAATAATACCCAGCAGATCAAGGTGAATGTGGCAAGATGACATAGACTGGCCACACTAAGATGAATGAGTACAGATTCATTTGAAACACGAAATATGTAATGAAATCTGTGCTCAGTGAACCTGCCTCAGCATCTTGAATGCTGCTCTATAACATACATAGGATTTAACTGTTAGGAAAACATCTGGAAATCTGGAGGCATTAACCAAAGATGGCCCAGTCAGAGGTAAGGTATCTAAGTGCAAAATTAACTTGTCCTCACACTATTCTACTGAGAATACTGATAATTTTTTCAAAGTTGTATAGTCAGACTTGGAGAGCAGTCACTTATCCATAAAAGAAATCGGGTGTTAGTGTACATAAATAATGAAGCCTTGGCTTTACTCCATAGTTATTAAAGCTTCACATCTTCATGCATGGAAGAACTGTGTGAGCTAAAACCGATCATAAAACTCTTTACAGCCTAAGGGACCTGGTAATTCTCAGCCTAACCTTTCCCACAAGCAAAAAGACTACAGACGTATTTTGATTTCAAATATATGATTGCAATGTTGCATAAAAACTAAGCAAGATTTGATGGTGGTTAGACACATGGTCTCTGGAGTACTTGACAAAAGAGCTATGAAGCAAAAATATCCAGAACCAGATTTTATATCTGTTACACATGCAAGCTTTTTTAAGAATGTATCTATCTGGTGTCAGACAAAATGTGAACTTTGATTGCTGCAGACACTCTTGGGGGCAAAGCCCTACAGGAAGTGATTGTGGCCAGTGCCACAGATAATACCAGTTGCTCTAAATGGTGCATAATAGCTAATAGAGTGGCTTTACCCCTTAAAAATATAATAGGTAATAAAGGGTTAAATTTAATTGTTAATGTAACTTTGTTTCAATGCATATGAAATCCTCAGACCTCAGAGAGAAAAGTGTTTAAAAGGACATGCACAGAATCATTTAGGGATTTAAAATCTTAAAGTAGGACCAATGATATTTTACACCAGCTTCAGATAAGCGGCAACTTTGAGGAAATTGTTTTTACGCTTGTCACGTAGGCCAGACGGAGCGGTAAAGATGTAGGTGGTATAAGGGGGGAGGGAGAAGTAATCCCCCGGAGCAAAGTAAGCATAGATTTGTCACTGCTGGCTAGGAGAAAAACAAGTTCTTTGTGTCCCAGACTATCAAATTCACTTCCAAGCAAAAGAGAATGGAATGGAATGGAATGGAATGGAATGGAATGGAATGGAATGGAATGGAATGGAATGGAATGGAATAGAATAGAATAGAATAGAATAGAATAGAATAGAATAGAATAGAATAGAATAGAATAGAATAGAATAGAATAGAATAGAATATTTCAGCTGGAATGGACCTACCATGATCACCTAGTCCAACTGCCTGACCAGTTCAGGGCTGACCAAGTTAAAGCACGTTATTAAGGGTGTTGTCCAAATGCCTCTTAAACACTGACAGGCTTGGGGCATCAACCATCTCTCTAGGCAGCCTGTTCCAGTGTCTGACCAATCTCTCCCATAAAGAAATGCTTCCTCATGTCCAGTCTAAACCTCCCTGGTACAGCTTTGAGCCATTCCCATATGTCCTGTCACTGGATCCCAGGGAGAAGAGCTCAGCACCTCCCTCTCCACTTCCCCTCCTCAGGAAGCTGCAGAGAGTGATGAGGTTGCCCCACAGCCTCACTTTTTTCCAAACTAGACAAGCCCCAAGTCCTCAGCTGCTCCCACAGGCCGTGCCTTCAGCCCTTTCACCAGCTTTCTTGCCCTTATCTGGACACATTCAAGGACCTTCACATCCTTCTTATATTGTGGGGCCCAGAGCTGCACGCAGTACTCAAGGTGAGGCCGCACCAACGCTGAATACAGCAGAATGATCACCTCTCTTGCCCGGATGGTTATGCTGTGTTTGATGCACCCTGGGCTGTGGTTTGCCCTCCTGGCTGCCAGGGCACAGGAGCTATTTGTGCATGTCTTGCTGTATTTTAGAGTACTTGTGTTAGTAATGTCTGACAACAGGACACCTTTAATGAACATGACTTTTAGCAGTTTGCAGTGAAGTACATACAGACATGTCACTACAAGTCCCCATTATTTCCAGTACAACAGGTCGGTAGAAAGCAGTGTCAAAATAATAAAGCTCCTACTAATGAAAAATGATGGAATCCATATTCAGCACTGTTAAATCAAAGCATGGCACCAGCAAAGCATGGCTTGTCATGTGCTGACATTTAATTCAATGGAAAATTGAAAATGAGAGTGCCTGTGCTACCAGAAATGGATGTCAAGAGCCTCTAGGGACTTGTAGATATCTAAGGAGACAGATAAGAAAAAGCAGCAATCCAAAAATGACTTGGAGTACCTGAACCTCCTGCCATTTGCCCAAGACAGAAAGCTTATAACTGTGAAGGCAAAAAAGTAGGAAGGCAGGCGAGACAGTTCGAAAGTCACAGGAGTGTGTCACACAAGAAAACCAATGAAGAAAAAGGCCACCTTGTGAGTCAGTTGCTGTGTAACTATCACAGGAAACTGTGCTTTCTGATGTGCCTGGTGTGTACAATTAGAATCAATGAGCCCATCAGCATGTGTCAACATATATGACCACAACTTACTAAGAGCCTGTAGATGCAAAAGCACTCTCCTTGCAGTAGCACCTTAAGCTCACAGACCACTTGAATGACACACAATTTCTTTTTGAAATCCTGGGCTTAAATCACACACTATATCCCGTGGCAGTGGCTGGACCATCTGCTCTAGCAGCAACATCACAAGACTAATATGGGAAGAAAGGTGGCACTCAATCTTTCTTCTAAAGGTCCCGATGTCACCTAGTACAGGAAACAGGTGCGAGGGACACCCTGAGTTGAGGGTGGTACCAAAGCCTGGCCACAGAACAACTTTCCATTGAACTGTAAGGAGGTTGAAAGCATGGCATGGGTACCGATATTTACCCTTCTCTTAAACCAGGACATCACTTCTACTGGTGTTTTCACTACTTGCCTCCCCCCCCGTCCCCGTCCCACCCCGTGTACCATTTCAGGTGCTCCATTTCTGCTTGCTTCCTACTAAGTCTTTGCTTCCAGCTGCTATTTCTGACCCTCCAGGTCAGGGCTGAGAAACTGGATTGTTTCAGTGATCCAACAGCCACAAACAGGCCTGAGTTATGTCCTATACCTTATTCATCCTTTCTGTAATGCCACTTAAGAAGATGTTTCTATGTTCCTTTGATTGCTGTCTTTCACTTTGCTTATTTTTACTGCACTTTTTGCAAACATTGCTTTAGAAGATGGGAAACTCTCCTGTCACGTCTGCATAGAGCTTTCTGCCTTTCAGTGCTAGACATCAGCTCTCCTTTAGAAGCAACAGGAAACTGTTGCTCTGAGACAGATGCTTTAAATAGCTTTATTTCTCAGTGTGATTCTCCCCAAAAAGTCCAAAATTTTGAACAACTTGTAGAGGCTTCAACCTTTTAGGAGTTATATGATATTTATATCACAGTCTCTTCCAAACAAGATGCAGTTAAACAAAATAGTTTAAGGTCCTTATACCCATACAAGCTTCATCTGTAGCCATGAGGCAACATAAACTGCATTCTGGTTCCTGAACATCCTTCTCCTTCCCTGCACAGGGCAGCAGAGTTTTCACGAAGTGTCCAGATATCTCACTTCTTTCTTTCAAATTTACATTGTTTTTCACAGGATACTTTCTCACATGGCTAACAGCTGGCATAGGATGACATCCAGTCTGTGAGGTAACTCCAGTTCTAAATTACCAGACTTTGATTGCTATTTATGCCACCTAGACAAGCCTGCAGGACCAAACCCAATCTGTTAGTGCCTCAACATAAGGCAGAAATAAATTCAACATGCATGCATGCACAGGAGGTGAGCAACCGTCTAGATTCCAGGCCAGGCAGAAAGAAACAGACCCCCAAACTGGGATCCTCTGATATGGGAGAGACTGGTTTACCCCTAAGAAGTTCAGTAAGAAAAAAACTGTGCAAGCAAGCCTCAGAAGTGACGGCTGCAAGATGGTATTTACTAAGAAGCTGGGAGAACTCTGTGGAGTTTGTTGTAATTCAGAAAGTGACTAAAACGATCAGTCTAAGAGAAAACCTGTAGGAAAGGCACTGCAAAGCTGTGTGGGATGAGGATAAATTTGTTTAGAAATCTTTTAATTTTCATCTATCTGACCAAATACATCTGAGTCTTCTCTGTCTCAAAACCATCTTTTTCTAGTTAATATTCTAATACAACCTTACCGTGTGAGGTCTTTCATGTTTACCGTATGGTAATAAAAAGAGAATGGACTCATTTCAGAAAAGTTCCACCTCCAAGTCCTGTTACAGAGGCACATATTTATTATGTAATTAAGATGACCGAATCTGCAATTTCATTGTAAATATCTCCATCACTGTGGTACAAGCAGGATAAAGGAAGAAGCAGAATGCTGATTGTTCATGCATCCCTTATTTTAAGAATTGTATCATAAATAAGAGAAAAGTTAAATCAAGTAAACAAACCTTTGTGGAACAACTCTAGGCAGTAGTAAAGTGCTGATTCAGTATTTTTACAACAGGACTTGGCCTGAGGAACTCTAGCCAGTTAAGAAAGATGAAGCACAAAGCTCAAAAAGTGGTTCCTTTCTGATGCTCTGAGGCTGAATTGCACACCCAGGTAGAAGGTATAGTTGTGAAATTCATGTTTGAGACTCTGCCTGTTCAAACATTAGTTTTGGCATAGGCTTCCCCAGTAGGATTCTGAATAACTGGATTTTAGGTATCTGCAATTTAATTTCTCTAAACATCATCATGTAACACCTCCTAAACAAAAATAATGTAAATTTAGGCTATCTTTTTAAAACCAAAGGATCCTAACTTTCTCTACAAACTTTACATATATATGATGTCAGTCACCAGTGCAATGTATCAGTCAAAGTTCTAGAATATCTACAGATTCTTGAAAGTACCATCCAGAGGGACCTGAAAGTAGGTTACGTCAGTCACTCTTCCCTTATCTGCCAATGCTGTAACCCTATCATAGAATGCCACCAAATTTGTCAGGCACGATTTGTCCTCAGTGAAGCCATGCTTCATGGAGGATCTGCTCCATGATCTTACCAGGCACAGAGATGAGACTGACCATCCTGTAGTTCCCTGTGTCTTCCTTTTTTCCCTTTTTAAAAATGGGGGTTCTGTTTCCCCTTTTCCAGTCAGTGGGAACTTCACTGCACTGCCACGACTTCTCAAATATGACAGAGACTGCCTTAGCCACTGCATCCACCAGTTCCCTCAGGACCCACAAATGCATCTCAGCAGGTCCCATGGACTTGTGCACCTTCAGGTTCCTTAGATGATCTCAAACCTCATCTTCTCCTACAGTGGGTGGTTCTTCATTCCCCCAATCTCTGCCTGCGCCTTCTGCAGCTTGGGCAGTGAAGACTCTGAAGAGCACTTGCCAGTGAAGATTGAGACAAAAAAGTGGTTGAGTACCTCAGCCTTCTCCCTGTCCTGGATAACCATGTCTCCCTTTTCATTCCAGAGGGGGCGCACATTTTCTCTAGTCTTCCTTTTATCATTGGTGTACTTGTAGAAGCTTTTCTTGTTGCCCTTGATGACCCTGGTCAGATTTAATTCTGCTAGGGCTTTATCTTTCCTAACCTGATCCCTAACTGCTCAATTTCCCTGTATTTTTCCTGGGCTACCTCTCCTTTCTTCCAGCCTTATAGGCTTCCTTTTTGCATTTGAGTTTATCCAAGAGCTCCTTGTTCATACAAGGACAGACATTCCTGTATTTACCCTCAAGTGGCCAGTCCCTTTTTCCGTGTTCCATAAACTTGCAATAAATTAGTGCTTATACTAATAAATGTTAATTCTATCTGTGGAAGATCCAACACCATCTACACATTATTGGAAAATGAGAATGAATAATTACTTTCAGCTTAGGGCCTAGGACATACATGTAAAGCAAGCAACAGGTAAACCATCATTTTATCTTGAAAGTTGTGCAGCGAGATGTTATGTCATATTTCCTCATTTACCAAAAGCGTGTCAGAGTTAAAGGAGATTTCAATTTGTCAGCCTCACATACATGAAGTTGAGGCATGTCCCTGAAGATGATAGTCTTTATACCCTGTGGTTAAAAGATACTGAAATACTTCTCAGCAATTAAGATGTGTTTTCTTCATGTTGAGTGAATATAGATTAGTTGCAACCCTTACGTTGTTTAAGAACGATGAAGATGAGTAACAACACAGACACTTTTCCACTGATGAATGCTAACTGCTAGTGCTTACTTTTAAAAAAAAAAAAAAGAAGAAAGAAACTGTCAAGACCTGCTGTAAAGCCATTTCAAAAAGCAGATAGTGACTATGCAATGACTACAAACAAAACTTGCATTTCATTAGCAAAATTGGCTAAGTGGTCTGTTGACTGACAGTGTGGATTAGGCAGGTTAAATGAGTTCAAAGAGAATTCGTGTTACATCTTTTTTTCCTCTATGATATAGTAATGAAATTTCATGCATATTCACGGTCAGTCAATTCTATAACCTGACATATTACTGTTCAAGTATTTCACGTACATCTTTGACAGTTCCAGATGATGTGGTGCCATCAGTCTCCTATGTTTATAGTTTACTGGGGGTTTATGCATATTTCCAGCATTCCAGCATGCTTATCTATTGTTCCAGCATTGAGTATTCCTGAATTGATTCCATATGTTACTACTTAAGCAGGTAAGTGTCATCACTTTCCACTAAATTCGAGACTGGTAAATGTTAACACTGTACTGACTTAAATGTTTACTTTAATAGTCTGGTTTCAAATGCTAGTTCTGTTAAATTTCAGTAATCTATTTTTAAAACTAAGAGATACAATAAAATTTATTAAAGCTGATATTTTCCAGCTTAAATAATAACTTTAGGATTATATTTGAATTTAGATGTTCAATATTTATACCTGAAGGCCACAAAAACAAAACTCCTGGAAAATAAATGCTATGCTATAGGAATAAGTATTTCCTTTAAATGCTCTTCACAGCATAACACTGTGTTTCCTTTACTGCTCATTATTTCCACAAAAAAATCATGTCAGTCCCTTACCCTTCAGGAGACTGCTGTCAGACTTTAAGCCCCTTTTATGTCTCATTAAAGCCCGTGGTTTTATTACCAATCTATTCCTTTAGGTCTAACGCCACATTTGAGATTCAGCTTCTATACTGAAAAACCCACGAAATTCTGCTTATTCACAAGTGGATAGCAGTAAAAAAGTCTAAGCAGCTGATCAAAACAAACTTTATTGGTTAAGACATTCTCAGTGAGAATATCAATAGCAAATTATCGGTTGTAATGCAGTAACTGTGTGCCTGACTTCATGGTACTAGGAAAGGCTGAGGTCATATGGGTATGCCAGCCCAGCTTGTATAGAAAGTCTTTGCTGGCTCGTCCTACTGTGACTGAAAAAACCAACTATGAGTGTGACTGACCCTTACATATTAGGGTCCAAGAAAAAGCTGTTCTCACACCTGGTGATAAGGAACCAAAAGACAGAAAAGGGCTTTCCAATGACGGTAGTAAAAAGGGAAGAGAGAGAAAGGTTTTTATAAACTTGCTGTTTTGAACTGATCATAGAATCATGTGGCTAAGTGGCTTGTAACTGCATGCTGTTACAAGAAATCAAGGCTGATACTGAAATTTTCTTAAAGAGTTCTTTAACTCTGTCATATCTGAATTGCTCCAGAAATTCTTTAGGTATTTCATTTCTGGGCTATGAGGAGGCAACTAGGCACTTCATTCTTAGGTATGTGGCTCAATATTTGTAATTGAGTCATTAGCACTTGATCTGGTGCAACATCATTATGTGCGTGCTTGTGCCAGGAGGCAGATGGGGCAGATGGTCAGTATTCACAGCTTGCTTTGCTGAGGATCAACAGAAAGCCCAGCAGAAAGCAGTGAGGGCAAGGATTAGTTATGCCCTTGCCAGCCCCTTGTCACTCTTACCTCTTGAGAAGCAAAATATTTAGCAGTGATACCTGCCTGCCTGTTACCATTGAGACTTTCAGGGGTGCCTTTGAGGTGGCTCCTGGAGATCTCTGGATTATCCTGTCTCAAACACGTTGCTTCAGCAGCTTTGATAATATATACACATTCCTCTTAGGCCTTAGAAACTTCTTCCTCTAGAGTTTGTTAATGCACCTGGTATTACATTAAGCACCCATAACAACAGTTTCTACTCAGACTGCTCATTTAGTCACCTCCTAAGGACATCATAGAGCCCACTCTCTGCATTGACATAAAAATAAGAATTTTTAAAGATTTAATTTCTGGTTAGAGTCCTTAAAAATCTTTTATTTTTTTCCTTTGTTTCTTTTCCTCCTCATTCCACCAATAGGAGAAAATATTCATAGTTCTCAAGAACACTGGTGTTTAAATGTGTGTTAGGAAAGTGCTTATGGTTTTTTCTTGTCCCTTAGAAGAGAGAGGAACTTGAAGCAGAGAGAGATGAACAACCAAGTTTTAAAGGTAAACCTAGACAAACAGATGACTGTTTATAGAAGTATTCTCATTCATATCAATAGGTTTTAGGCCTTAAACCCTTCAGGTGTTGCTAAGGACTCCTTAGATTTCTTCCAACTTCTCCCAGATTTGGAACTGAAGTATGTTGGTTTGGTAGCCTGAGAGAGAGCAGCTCTCTACAAATGCTAGGACTGGAAAAGGATTTACCCTGCTAGACATGCTCGAGCAACACTAGCATCTTACAACTTATTGTCTCTTGTGATAACAAGCACACTGTTGGAGTGACTGGGAGGGTTAGTCTCTAGGTCCATCCAACCGCTGGCCTCTGCCTACTCTGTAAAGCTGTTGTCTTTTGTAATATATAGGGTTGTTACTGTGGTTTTTAAACAGTCACAGGTATGTTCTAAACTTTCCATTCTAAATGCAAGGCACAGCTCTGCAACCTGAAATTAAATACAGGGAAATATGCACATTTAGAGGTGGGGAATAAACTCCTATCCAGCCAAGCCGTTACATGCCATGTCCTGTTCCTCTCCTAGGACAGGCTAAAGGATGGAAAATTGTGAACCTGTCTGCACTGAGCAGACATCAGATGTCAACAGAGTTCAGTCACTCTTCAAGTAAGTTCAAAACCATCTTCTACATTAATCCTTTAAGCTTCTTGCTTTCCCTCCAAGGGAAAAATTACATATATGTATATACATGCAGACAGACAGGCACAAGTACAGAGAATAAATCTCACCTCCTACAGAATTTCCATAAAATAAGACTGGACATAGGGCTGGTTTTTTTAGTCTATGAGTGCACCTTTACACTTGATTCCTAGCACAGTGTCCCCTTTAAAACAACTTATTTTTATCAATGTACTCTTTCACACCTCTTGTAGCACTGAGTTGCCTTTTGGTTCCTAAACTGTCCGCTCTAACTGCAACAATCACATGCAGCATTGGAAGGACTGTAGACGTGACAGCTTGGTACAGTCATGAAAATGCTCTCATCTACACTGTGAATTAATCTCTTGCAGAGATGATCTTGGATCTTGCTGTCTGTGGTCTTGGCTTCGCAAGACCTCCTTGGGATCAAACAAGTATCTAGGCTATGTGAGCAGGGAAGCAACAATGAATAAAATGTATTTGCAGTATTAGAAGGTTGTTTTCCATTTCTAACTGATAGAAACACTACATCTCAAAATATCACTGGGTGAGATTAATCCAAATATCACGAATCTAAGTGTTGTGGTTTAACCCCAGCCAGCAACTGAGTACTATGCAGCCACTCACTCATGCCTCCCCTCACAAGGGAATGGGGAGGAGAATGGAAAAAAAATTGTGGGTTGAGATAAAGACAGTTTAATAGAATAACAAAGGAAGGCAATAATAATAACAATAGAAATAACTATAATAGGAATAATAAAATAAGTGATGTACAAATGCAATTGCTCACCACATGCAGAAAAACAACCTGATGCCCAGTCTGATTCTGAGCAGCAGTCCCACCTCCTGGCTAGCTTCCCAGTTTTATACAGGGCATGATGCTATATGGTAAGGAATATCCCTCTGGCCAGTCTGGGTCAGCCGTCTTGGCTGTGCTCTCCCAGCTTATTGTGCACCTGAAAGCGCATAAGAAGCTGAAGAGTCTTTGACTTAGTGTAGACACTACAACTACCTAGTAACAACTAAAAACATCAGTGTGTTTCCAACATTATTCTCATACTAAATCCAAAACACAGCACTGTACTGGCTACTAGAAAGAAAATTAACTGTATCTTAGCCGAAACCAGGACAGCAAGCAAAACTGATCTTATCCTGATGAATCATACTTTATTTCATAGAGGGCAGAGGAAAGAGGCAATCCTGATACTAACTCTGAAAAAAAAAATAATGCAATCCCAAGAGAGACACATTTGCTAAGGATTTATCTAGTCCAGTCATTCCTATTTCATTTAACATGCTTTTAGTTAATTAGCTCAGAAAGTCTAGTGACCTAATGGAAATTATCGAACCAGTCAGCATGAAATGAGTTGGAAATGGTCTACACTATGATAAAGGGAATCCCACAGAAGCTAGCTGCTGCAATTTTTTCTGTCTTGTTTATTTTTATTCACAATGCCTCTCCTGATTTTTTTTCCCTTCTTCTTGTATTTTATTATTAATTCTTATCACAATCTTACGAACTGGTGTCACTGAGTATAACTTGGCAGTCTTTGCCCTCAACTTTGGAATGTCCCAATCTTCAGCACCGAAAATGTTGCCACATTAAGTATCTTCAAAGTAACAAGAGTCTTGATGATTGTAGAACTAACTCAATTTCTCATAGTCTTGGGCAAGTCCCAAGATACTTTGATAATCAGAACTACCTTCCATGTTCTTTCTAATTCCAAGAACTGATGCTTGGAGTACTTTTGTTCTTAGATTTCAGGTAGAGCAATGTCTTATGACTTTCAGATAGAGTAGTGTCTTCTGATTTTCTTCTTGAACTTTGACAATTAAAAGGATGTCTACTTAGCTTCACCTCATGACCAGACAGGTCAAAGGAAATCCCAAAAAAACATATAACTCTAGAAGAGGTGGCTGACAATGTTTTACACAGACTGACTTCTTTTTAAGAGAGTGCACAACGGCAGTAGTCAAACAACAAAAAGTTGTGCTACAGAAGCTTGTCCATGCATAAGCTTGTACCCCAGCTGGATATAAAGGTGACTAGGCTGACGATAAGTGGTGAGAAATGTCTTTCCCATGACTATTGTTACACCTGTAAAAACACTGATTCTATTTACGATGAATGAATACGGACTGAATCAAAGGCCTTCGTGCAGGCTACCTGCACAATCCCTAGGTTTCCTTCACTCATAATTCCTCTTAACCAGCCTAAGAAAAATTATGCTAAGCTGACTTGCACAGCAAATAATAGATAACCTGCTCAGTTAATTTCCCTACATTTTTTTTTGTCTACTGTTCCCTTCCCTTGCCTTTTCTAACTTGCAGTTTCTATCCCATGTATTCTTCCTCTTCATATTTTTTACCACAGTGCTGGGGAGCCCTAGGCTTTTGCTGTGTTACTTGCTGTACAGCAAGCTTTTTCCTACCTCTTTCCTTTCGGCATTTCTGTGTTGCTTTGTATCACCCTGTTCTTCTTAAGCTTGTATCATTGGTTCTCTCTGGTATGTGTTTCCTAACTTCTTCCATATTCCTTGCTTTTTCTTTTGAAATATTTTAAACAAATCCTTACATTATTACAAACAAAGTAACCTTCAATCATCTGCCTTGGTTTTGGTGCTTTCCACTAAGGGAGCTCAAAACACTTGGCAAGTGTGAGCCCATTTATCTGCTCAAGTCTCCCCTGTTCGCCACAGGAGGAAATTTAGGCAAAATCTCTGCTGTTTTCATAATGGCCTAAAAGTGTTTAGGCACTAAAAGATTCTTACTGGTCTTTATTTGGAGCAGGACACCTATTTCTAGCTAGAGGCACCTTGGGAGCCAGTTTTGCATTTTCATCGTGACATAATTCCTTCTTCTTCGCAGATCATTAATCAGTACTTTTCACAAAGGACAGCCCACTCTGGAATAAGCATTTCAGAGAATGCAGTCTAATGTCTTCATGTGGTACAGACTGACAGTGCTGCACCAATGGACATCATAACGATTTACACCAACCTTTTGATGATCCATCTCCATACGGTAGCATCTGCAACCCTGACTAGGCTTAAAAAAACCCCAACCAAACAAAAAACCAAACACCCACGCTCTCTGCCTCGCATACCACCAGACTTTTAAGAACTGCAGAAAAATCCATGACACTGAGAGAAGTCCCTGTTTTGAACACTGCACTATACCAACATAAAAGTGCATAGAGAAACAGATTAAAGAAACATTGTACGGAATAAAATGATGCAGGACAGCATGTTAAATTCAAGCTAAGGAAGGCGACGAAAAGCAATAACAGCTGCTGCCATTCCCTCTGTCCATGCTCTGTACAGTACACATGTGGGCTGAAACTGTTTATAGAAGTAAAAGTGGCCAGGCAGCCACCAAACAATGCTGTGCTAAATCAGGGTGTGCGTGGGTGTGGGGGTGTGTGTGTGTGTGTGTGTGTGTGTGTGTGTGTAAATCCACGCTACATAAACGAAGGCCTGGAGCATCCACCACAGATGTGGCACAGCTTGTCTTGTTTGCCTCCACTATATTGAGTTGTACCAGATTTCTGGTGGTTGGTGGTTACAAAGCTGTCGTTGTTTCTTACACTAAACAACGTAGAACTACAGTCTGACGTACGATAGCTGTTTTCATGTCTACTGAGGACACTCCTTTTCTCTTCGATGAGGAACAACGTTACTGCAGTAGACAATCTCTCTATATGTAGCTAGTAAACTACAGGGTGAATCCCTAGTGAACTACAGGCTGTATCGCATGACTGTGCTAAATACGCTGTCAAGAAAGAACAGCTGAAACTTGAAACTCAGTTTCAAGGCTGAATTCCTAAGTCTTTTCTCAGCTGATCTTTACTTCAGTGTTATCAAAGCTCTCCCAAAGCTTTATGCTGTGTTAGATACCACCTTATGACCCTGTTACTCTGGTTGGGAGACACTTTCCTATGTGAGCATACATTTCCTGTGGATCCTGATTCTTGAGTTCAAGCGTGCATAACATATACTAGGCTTTCTTGAAAATAAATATAAAAATAAAAATTGGAACGCAATATAAATGACTGACAGTTGTCAGTATGTATCTGTCTTTGTTTACACATGCAATTCATTCAGTGGAAACTTTCAGAGACCCACCTTCTTCTCCATGATAATTCTGAAACAGCAGCAACTTTCCATTTTGTCAAAGGCTAATTGCCAGCATTGTTCCAGTGAGCTGCAAACACTGACTGTTGTTGTCCTCCACTGTAGGCCTTTAGTTTTCAGAGGTAATGACGTTGTCTGTATATCTCTACTAAACCAGTGGAGAAACCTGAAAATGCATGGAAAATTGTGTATTAGTACAGATTATTGCAACATATTCTTTTGTTAAGTCATTACAACAACCTGGCCACTCTCCGAATTACAAGAGACACCAGTAATTACTCTTATATTTCAAATCCTTGGTGAACATAACGACATATGTTTATATTTTACATGCTTATTTTACCAAAATGAGATGCTCAAGCTCATTAAATAAATTCCAGAGTTTTCTATCATGCCAAGAAAAGACTTAAGTGTCAAAAAGAAAACGTAGCTGACCATAAGGCCAACTTCTGTTGCAACTTCTGTTTTTTTCATGACTTTCGATTCAGCTTCATTTTCAGATATATTGTAGAAAATGTGTGCTAAGGCTGGTTTGTGCTTTGTACAGAATAATCAGCCACAGCCTTTCTCAAAAGCTGTGAATATAAAGCAAGAAATCATTTGGCCAAGAGTCAAATACTCAACAGGTCTATCCCCTCAGAGAGCAAGATGCCTTGCACAAGACATGCTTTGGCATAGATTCTGGCTATAGCTAGCAAAAATTATTTTTCAAATTTACATAATCCTGACTTTATAATAGAGTTACTGTGTGTTCTCTTTCAAGGACCAGAAGAACGCAAGGCCATACACCACCGCACCACCACCTCCTTTGAATTCTTTCAAAAAGCAGAGCCTGCCCCTACTCCATCTTTTAACAAGCAACTTTCAGCATACCCACAGACATTACAGGGGTATGTATTACAAGACCAGTTTCACTGAATTTACAAATGCACTAATAATACTTGCTAAAGGTGACCATCTGACTAACAGGAAGTAACACACTGTTTATGCAAAGGAGCCACAAGCGATATCTTTATCTCAAAAAAAACTGTCTGGTGCAGGTATGTCAGGTGGGGAAGCACGTGCATTAATAAGCAAATACAGTGCCATCTTTTAAGTCTTCAGATGCTAGGAAAAGTAATAGTGGTTGGGAAATGTCCTCAGAATCTCTATTTATCTGCTTAAACTATATTTCCTCTCAGTGGTGTAATACCCTGGGTTAAGCGTTTATCTAAATGCTTGGGATGATATCCTCTTCAGCATTTTGATCACGAGCACCATGCACTCACACCCTATAACTTTTTGATGACCTTGTCATGTGCCAATGGCAGTGGCTTAGATACGGCATAGGTACTAATGTTAGAAGACACTTAAGTATGCTGTCTTGCAGGCAAGTTAAAAAAAACAACTTCAGCGCCACTTAGACAATCACTTAGAAAGGCCAAACACTCCTGAGACTTTAGTTTGCCCAGAATACACTGCTCCACAGTGAAGAGTGGCAGACAAGGAATACAGACAAAAAGAAATGGAAAGTTTTTTACGGAAAAGAGACATGTGGCTGTGGCACCTGAGTATGTAGCAAATTCAAACCTTTCAAGCAATGCCAAATGATCTCTTGTATGCCCAGCTGCAAGTTAAAACATCTGAAACTACAGCAATCTGAGGGAGTGCATCAGCTGCTGCCTGCGGACATAAGCCACTACCTCCCAAGTCAGCTCTGAGGAAGAAAGCTGCAGGAACATAGAAAAGTGATAGCAGCTTGGTCAACTAACAAAGTCAAGGGAGGTAACATAGACTCAGTGCAGAAAACAGTGCAGAAACTCCTAGGGAGTTGGTACAGCAAAGCTTCTTTCAGCAGCATCTAGCTGAAGTAAGATGGCTTTGCTGAATTTTTCTGATCCTGCATAATCAAGGACTAACTGAAACAAGACTGAAGATTCTTATCAGCTTCTCTGATGATTCTTTAAGCTTCACTGCAGAAGACTACAGGTATTCCTACAATCCTTTAAAGTTACTATGGAAGGATACCACAGTGAGTAATATTTACAGAATTACAAAAGTTAATTATCTGATTCAGCATGTAAAAACCAAGGTTGCTTGCTGGTGCAAACAATTCCCTTTAGCACGGTGTTTAAATGCCTGTTTAGGATGGATTGCATCTTGTTTTGGTTGGACTACTCTTACTGTATAGGTTTATTCGTACCAAAGGCCTCTATTCTGAAATTTACTTTGGTGTAAGTTTTCTGTCCCCATAAACCTAATTATTCCATGGTCCCAAAAAACTGGCTTCAACAGCTGGCCGTGTTTTCTCCCCAAGTCCTTCTATAGCTACAACTGTAAGCTTTTCTTTTCTCACATTATAGTCTCACATATTTTGCAACAGCTCTTGCTGTAACACATCAAAATCTCAGTTATCGCTTCGAATGAAGCTCCAGAATTTTGGACTCCTGATACCAACTTTAGTCTCAGTCTGGTGGTGGTGGTTGTGCGTGTGTCTGTAAGTAAATAAGTCAAAGAAGGCAAATCAAGGTTATACTACAAGTTTGTACAAACTCACATTGCAGTTTTTACTCCTCACGCCCCTGGGTTTCCTACGGCCAAATTTCTTTCTGATGCAATTTATTTTACAGCTGACAAAAAATCCCACCAGAAATCTACCAGATCTGCCTTCTTTTTCCTCTTGTGAGTGGGTTTTGTGGGAAGTAAAGGGAAGCAATTAGACTGTGAGTTGTTTTGTTTCACATCAGTAGAGCAGAAGGGAAGAAGTTCTCTTGTAGGAGTACACCAAATATCCCATGTAACAACAATGCAGTATAAGCACATTCTTTGCAAATGATTAAATGTCATACTTCATAGAAGCTTGTGCTATTAGAAAATGCAGGTGGGTACATAGTTCTAATGGATTTATATAGACAGGCACAAAACCACACAGAAATAATAAACAACTTTTCCCAGCTCAAATAACAGTTGACAAAAGGAGAGTGAAGAGAACATAGAAATAGAGACTTCCCAAATCCATCTCTAATTTGGTTTGGGCATTGGGCTCCAGCCCATCATTACTTCCATGGATCCCATGCAAAAGCAGCAATAACAGGAAAGATGGGAAAGCTCCTGTCGGATTTTTAGTCTTTCATAATTTTTAATAGGGAGTAAGACTTATGCCTAAGGAAATAATTTTGAGTTTGAGGGTTTTTTTTATTAGGAGTGCAAAGTTTATAAGCATTGTTTTTAGGTGAGAAAGATATTCTGGTCATTTATTTCCTGGTCATTTATCACTTAATACTCAGCAAAATTATAGCCACATGTTCTGGATGTTTAGCATACGACAGATGGTTCTACTGTAGCTGAATCCAAATAAGTCTTATTCAGCAAGGAAGGAAAAATTACTCGTTGGTTGTATTTTTCCCATCTCTCCGCTGTCTCCCCCTTTCTCTTAATTTCTAATTGTTGAACAAGAGGAACACAATAACCGCCAAATCATTAGGCTGACTGTTTAAGAAATGCTTAGGTTGTAGTAAGAACCTAAGCTGTTTCTTTAACCAAATCCTAAAAGCAACATTTGTAGTGGTCCTGATGAGTTTCATTAATCTTTGCAAATAAGCTAATTTTCTTTTTATATGCTTTTGCACTTAGAAGCAAAAATACCAAAACACTGTGAGAAATGTTTTACTTGTGATATTTCATGTTTTACCTGCATCAAGAAGTAGTGGATACCTCCCTGGAAAACCTGTTTTTATGATCAGGCCAGCCGACTTTACATCTAAGAGACTCACCTGTGACAGATAGGCTTCCAATACCACTGGAGACTAACAAGCCAGCAGCATGTGAAAGAACTTTCTTGGCAAAGATTGTCTGCCTTGCAACTGGATTCTCAGGTGTAACAATCCCACAAATGCACCCTTCTGGTAGACCAGGGCTTTTCATTGCAACAGCATTCAGATGCAGCTATCTGCATTTTCCCAGGCTGTGGAAGTATCTGGATTTGGTGCCTAGGGCTAGCCATCCACAAGGAAGGACTCTAGCTCTGAGGTTCCAGTCTAGACCAGAGCACCAACATAGTCCCCAAAAGTTAGCGGAGTGCAGTAGTACACAGGGTGGTGGTTCTAAGGGTGCAACATAGTGAATTAACTTTGTTCAAAAGAATATCCCTTCACTCCTCCTCACTTCCTGTCAAAGAAAACGGTTCTAGACAGCACTGAACTCAAGCGTTTTTTGGTTTATGAAAAATAAAACATGTTGTACAACTAGCTCCAAAAGTGATTTGCTTTAATTTTGTGAATCCCTTAACTCTTTGTGTACTTTGTTATCCTCAGCACCAGCCACAGAACCTGTGAGGAGGACACAACAGCCTATGTCCTCCCAGTAACATTATCAGAGAAACAATGAGAGAAACAAAGTCAAATGTTAGGCAGTACAGTTGTCACAACAGGGATAGACATAGAGTCACGCTTTCAAAGGCCAATACAGGATTTGAACTCAGGTCTCCAATATCTCAGAAGCTGGGAGAGACAATACCATCACATCCAGCAGCTCTTTCCTCTCCCTGACTAACTGGCTTAATTTTTTATTTTTCTGTTTATGACTGGTTCAACCTTTGTTTTTTAATCTTTCTTTGTAGAGCAAAGGTAATTAGTGAGTTGAGTATTATGGAAACCTAAGCCATATTCCCTGTTGAATAAAATATTTGCTGAAAAATAAAATCAGTCTAACTAATGAAACAAGAAGAAATGAGCTAGAGGCAATTAAAAAAAATGGGAGAGTGGGGAACAGGCCTGAGAAAGGATATGGAGAACTTTCATCATTCAATACGTTACTAATCAGCATAATTAAAAAGTAGTTAACATTCAAGTGCACAGACATAAAAAACAGTCTTATATGTTTCTGTTAGTCCACAGACAAAGTAAAATGTGTGATAGTGCAGATACTGTCAAGGGGAATCAGCATGAGTTTACAGTGTATTAAAAGAAAAAAAAAAAGCTTTTAAATTCTTCACACCAAACTTAAAATGTTTCTTCTTGAGGAGGGTAAAGACACTCTGAAAGGGTTGGCGTTAAGCCGATCAATACTGCTGGGAATGGTCCTTTGACAACATCCCCCCTTCAATCTCCAGATTTGCCTTCTGGAAAGTTCAGAGCACACAGTAGTGTGCTTGTGCCTCAGTCCCACAGAAAGCATTTATCACTATAATCACACTCAAAATAGTCATAAAAGAGTACAGTAGCACAATGGAAAGGACAGGGGAAATCTGTTTAGAGAACCTAAACTTGTTTGTTTTCTCAAGCTTCAGATTTCCAAACACAGCTGCTTCCAAAGAGAGCTATGCTGGCAGCTTTGACACATAGGCATTGGAGCCTTTACCCTTTCCTACAACACATGGGGTAATGTGGTTGCAGACCACAGAGTTTGGTTTAGGACCATTTCTTTTAATGAATTCTTGTGGCAAACGTAAGACGAGAAAGTACAGCCATCCACCACTACAGTGAGATTATGGTAACAGTCTCAAAGAATATTCTGAAAAAAGAGGACTGTGTAGGTTAACATAGGTGATGAAGGATTTAACAGATCACTTCAGCATAAATAAGCACTGAAAAATATACTAGAAACACAAAATAGTTCTCCATTTTGTGCACTCAAAATACATCGCTTCATGAATGTGGGAACCATCACCAATCCTTCAGCTGGTTTCATACCTCCTTTCCTAGCTTCAAATCAAAGCACACGTATGCACTGTATACAAGAGGTCATTTAAGCCTCTGGGAACAGGCAGAGTGCCAGGCACCACAGGTACCTCATTTACCTCCAGACAGTTCTCCCTCTGCCAAGTGCACATACAGAGCCGGCACCAGCTTTGGGGGAAAAAAATAAGATAACATAAAATAGTGCTATTCTATGACAAGTAACCACCAGAGCCCCCACTGACAGGGAAACCCATACTAAGGTCATATATACCAGAGGGCTATAGACCTTAGGCATTTAAATCAAACTTTGCAATCCAGGTTTGAAGACTTGGCTTTATCCTGCCTAGAACTTTAGGTTTCTCTTTCCTTTAAATGACTAAATCTGCTTTACAGAGATGGGGACACCCGCAGGTGAAAAGCACAAGACAAGCTTTATCATTCCCAGTTAAGTAGGAGATAAGCTGAAAATTTAATGGATCATTCTAAATAATCCTCCCACCTTTTTCATTTAATGCATACCTTTTCCAGTGACTTTTGCTGTAGGGTAGTATTTGCATATGAAGTGTGCAATTATGAGCTCAGAAGAGACAACTAAAACCATCTACCAACTTTGTGAAAATTACTTGAAAATGTAGCTCTCAAAAATACATTATTATTTGTATAGGGTACATCCAGATTGTCCCACTCCATTCTAGAACTATTTCCTTCATTGAACATTATCCTTTTTTAAGAGTCTGTTAAATTACAAAGAATCTGTGCAATTGATATTATTGCTATCCCACTGGTCCTCATTTTCCTGGGAATTTGTCCCTAAAGCAGAAGTGATGCAGATTCATTTGTCTCACCATTCTGAAGAAACTTAATGGATCTTTAACAACATACTGACATGGTTTCTCATGCAAAAATAAAAAAAAAAATCTTTTTTTTTTTACCCTACTATCAGTCTGCATTAAATGATAGTTCCTAAAACTTTATCCATTAATTAAGTTATTAACAGGTTTGCACAACAAATCTGTCAGGGGAATAGCTTGGGGAGAGTCCGTGCTCCAGAGACAGGCAGACAGTTGTTCTGCTGGTTCATGTGTAACTTTTTCAAAATCTGTGAATGTTCAACATCAAACTAAATTACAAACTAAGTCTGTGAGCTGAAAAATAATGTTTCTACCTGAGGACCCTTTTTCAGCCACAGATATTTTACACATGATTGCAAATCCCTACCGACAAAAGCAGTCCTAATGAAATCAGATCCTTTCATGTGAACAACTGTAGGGAATTAGGACTTAAAATCTCTTTAATTTAAAATCTATTGTTATCTTCAGGACAACTGTTAATACTGGATCACATGCTCACCTGGTGAAATAACCAAAATCAATAAGACCTATTCTTACTGCGAGCATTTAAAAAATCCAGTTAACTGCATTTAATCCAAGAGAAATGCACACTGTCACTCTTTCTTTACTGAAATATGGCCATCAAATTTCGAAATTGTGGCATTGCTTCTCTTTCCTTAGGAAAGATTTGTGACCAGAGCTAATTATTTTTTAACATTATATTTGTATCAATATTTTATAAAAGATGTACAAAAAATTTCTTCAAATCCAAGTAAAAAAAAAAACCAAAACCAACACCAACCAACCTAAATATTTTATATAAAAGCTAAGACTTTCCACAAGCCACCAGCTTCAAGTGTCAACTGCAGTTAAAGCAGTTATGAAAAAACAGCTTCTCTGGTGCACTACAGAGCAGTGAGCACAGTGGCTGCTATTCCAAACCCAGAAACCAGTCATCATTCAAAATACGCACAAGTACGGGAGGGGGTTTCACTAAATTATTTTCCAATAATGTTTGTGTCTGTAGAAGAGCCTGAAATACCAGACAGTTCAACAGCGTACAGATGACAAATAAAGCGCACTGCACAAATTGAACAAAGACAATAGCCAGTCTGCAAAACAACCCCTTGAGTGTTCCAGCAGTGGAGGGCTGCCTGCAGAAAGTTACCCTTAAACTCTGATATTTGTCCGATGCTCAGTAATATCAACTTCTGAACTGGAAATGGAGTGCTTTATGCGGTACAAAGTGAAGTTCAACTCAGAGCAATGGGCATGTTCAGGCACCACAATTTGACATTTGTCCCAAAGGCACATGGCAAATTGATGTCCAGAACACAAATAAATTAGGTCTTCCATCTTCTAAGCTGCTGCACAGTCTGCCGTGTTGATATTTACTCCTGGATGCCCATAATCAAACAATCAACCACAGGATTCTCATCTGCTCATCTAAAGTACACATTTTCTGGACAGCTACATTTTAAGCTTCTTCTCATGCTGACTGCTGCATCTTTTGCACATTTTAAATACAGGGTAATACTATGGACCTTTGAAAAAATTGCGAAAAGTACTTGTTATATACAGCAGACATTTGTCGAGAGGGGTACATATCTCAAATGTGTTTCCAGGAAGGAAAATTCTTCTGCCCTTAAGTTAAATAAAGCAGAAGAATTTTTCAGTCTGTGACCTGTTTAGCATTTTGAGACTGAAATAGTTATCTCTATGCACCGCTGCTGCAGTGTTAGCTAAAACCGATCTCATACACTGAGTATAACGCTGGTTTAACAGTGGAGCTGCACACATAAAAAAGACAAAAACTATTATGAAAGACCAGCTCTCCCTAAGATGGTATGCTAGGATGGTGCTGTGCTCAACTAGCTTGTTACCTGAAAGGTTATGCATGCTGTTACTTTAGCTCTTAATAGTAAAAGACTGTCTCCTGTGGGCTTGAAACATCAACTCTTCCTAGCAAATATCAAAATATTATTTCTATCACATACTCATTTAAGAGTTACTCTTTAGCAAGGTTTAAAATTAACGAGTTACTGCACACTGCAATTAAAGCTGCCTTCAAACAGACACGTTCTCATAGGCACGTGTATGACTTCACACTTTAGAAGACGTTTCTGCTATTTGCCCAAATCCCTAAAGGCATCTTCATGACAAATAGGGATGAGCAGTGACATTCCTCCATGGTTTTATTCCATTATAATGAATGGAGTTTTCCTCAAACATGAGTTTTATTTAATACTGGCTGTATCAATTGTTAAATTCTTCATGGAATTCTTTAACCCATTAAGAGCCCAAACTGCACTTACATTACTAAACAGTGTTATTCCTCCAGGTACCACCCAGCTTCCTTTATTTTCTTGGCAACTGAACAATTTTAGGACACCGTAATGAGGAAAACTGAGAAACTTAAGCAAGCCTCAGCTCAGCCTACCTACTGACCCTTTTTCTGTCCATATGGACCCTCCTGCAAAAAGTAATTAAGCTAAAATTAGGCTTGAAAGTGCATAAAGAATTACAGTGGAGCTTAGTGAGTTAGAAGGAAATCACAGCATCTGATGAACTTTCAAAAATCAAATTAAATAAAAATTAAAATTGATGTATCCTCTATGAAACTTTGTGGAAGATCTTTAAAATCAGGCAATATTTCTGGTGATCGCGTTGATTTAGATTGATTCTACACTCAATGTCTCTATCACCTGCAGGCTTTAGCTTTTATCATACATTTTAAGATGATCAGCGCTTGATGCAATTGTTCAACTGCAGTATAATGTAATTACGGCAGAAATACTTTCCAAATATTCATCCAATGCTACCAATTACAGACAAAGTTAGCAGGACAACCAGTGGTAAAAACTCTAAGCACCAACAAATCAGAACAGACAGATCACATTTCTGGGATTGGAGGCACAAATTGCCTTCTCAGGCCAAACTTGGCCCGGGTGCCAGCAGAAACACAGCTTCTTCTCCCATCTGTAAGATGAAGAGGGAGTGCAGTGAGGTGTATGACCACTCCACTGACAGAAGAGGCCTAAAGCAGAAAACATACAGCTGAAAGCACCATCGCTGTGATGAGCTGAGCTTGGTGGAAACTTCTGTGGACAATTTGTCCTTGGCACTGTCTCCAGGCACATCAAGGACAAGAACGTTATTGGGAACAGTCAGCATGGTTTTACCAAGGGAAAGTCATGCTTGACCAACCTGATTGCCTTCTATGAGGATGTAACCAGGTGGATGGATGATGGAAGGGCAGTAGATGTGGTCTATCTTGACCTCAGCAAGGCATTTGACACCATCTCCCACGGCATTCTTGTGGGCAAGCTCAGGAGGTGTGACCTGGATAATCAGGTAGTGAGGTGGATTGTGCGATGGTTGGAGGGCAGAAGTCAGAGGGTTGTGGTCAATGGGGCTGAATCTAGTTGGAAGCCTGTGACTAGTGGAGTCCCTCAGGGGTCAGTGCTGGGTCCAGTGCTATTCAACATCTTCATCAACGACCTTGATGAGGGAACGGAGTGTACCCTCAGCAAGTTTGCTGATGACACTAAACTGGGAGGAGTGGCTGACACACCAGAGGGATGTGCTGCCATTCAGCGGGACCTAGATAGGCTGGAGAGCTGGGCGGGGAGGAACCTGATGAGATTCAACAAGGACAAGTGTAGGGTCTTGCACCTGGGAAAGAAGAATCCCATGTGCCAGTACAGGTTGGGGACTGACCTGCTGGAGAGCAGTGTAGGGGAAAGGGACCTGGGGGTCCTGGTGGACAGAGGGATGACCATGAGCCAGCAATGTGCCCTGGTGGCCAGGAAGGCCAATGGCATCCTGGGGTGCATCAGAAGGGCTGTGATCAGTAGGTCGAGGGAGGTCCTCCTCCCCCTCTATTCTGCATTGGTGAGGCCGCATCTGGAATATTGCATCCAGTTCTGGGCCCCTCAGCTCAAGAAGGATAGGGAACTGCTAGGGAGAGTCCAGCGCAGAGCCACAAAGATGATCAAGGGAGTGGAACATCTCCCTTATGAGGAAAGGCTGAGGGAGCTGGGTTTCTTTAGCTTGGAGAAGAGGAGGCTGAGGGGTGACCTCATCAATGTTTATAAATACGTTAAGGGTGAGTGTCAGGAAGATGGAGTCAGGCTCTTCTCAGTGTCATTAAGCGACAGGACAAGGGGCAATGGGTTCAAGCTAGAGCATAGGAGGTTCCGGGTTAACATGAGGAAAAACTTTTTCACTGTGAGGGTGACAGTGCACTGGAACAGGCTGCCCAGAGAGGTTGTGGAGCCTCCTTCTCTGGAGACATTCAAAACTCGACTGGACACGTTCCTGAGTGATGTGCTCTAGGTGGCCCTGCCTTGGCAGGGGGGGTTGGACTAGATGATCTTTCGAGGTCCCTTCCAACCTTTGTGATTCTGTGATTCTCTATACAAACATAAAGACAACTATTCTCCCAAGTCTTTTCCCTGAGATTACTGCATCCAGGAAATACAAGAAAGAATAGTTCTCACTCTGCCTTCTATCATTTCTGCAGTTGCTTGTTGTTAGTCAGAATCATATCTTGTAAAAAGAAATTCTTTAACTGGCCTTGAGTCACACAAGCACCATGAACATCACTTGCTACTATTCTCTGGAGCAAGAGGCTCAGTGAACGGAAGAGAATGGATAGATTGTCAAGGTAAACATTTAGACCTCATCCAAGCTGTAACAACAGCTGGAAGAGAAGTTGGAGACAGCAGCTGAGGTGTAGAGCTGTGCCTCACGTGTGCTGCGTCATTTCTCAGATTTCCTTGGTTTGAGAAGTTAACCCAGACTGAATGTTAATGGGGATGTAAATTAGCAAAGCTAATAGGGAGCTACTCTTCCTGATGTTTTCTTACTTGTAGAATACCATCCTGTTTTGTCTTGCTTTCCTTGGCATGCAACTGAAAACATTTGTGTTAGAAAGCTTGCTCATAGTAAATATTTTGAGAACAAGTTATCAGGATCAGTAGTATCAATCTTTGAAGTTAACGAAATAGAACTTCTCAGCCTAAATTGAGATGGATGGTCACACACTACCTCTTATATGTGTATAATGACTCTAATCTTGTCTTACCATCTTTTGCTCTTAGCATCAGTGGGACCTAACCCAGTTTATTGCTGGACTTTGTGGATGGAAATATCTGCATGGCAGCCTAGGGGAAGAAATGATGCATGTCCTGAATTCATTCCCTAGACATGGCCAGCAAGACAGTGAACTGATGGACTCTGATAACCTGGAAGGTTGTTCTTGTCCCCAGGAAGTATAGCATCACTGAGGCATGCAGTTTGCCCATCATCCTGAAGTCCTACCGATCCATGCAGCCACCTCAATGCTAGCATTGGTACTGTCAGATGGTACTCTCAGCCATAGCTTGCACACTCTCATGGGCTTAATTAGTTTACACAAGCAACACTAGAACAACATTTAATATGCTGTTTGTCCATAAGCAGCTCAAGCCCTACCTGCATTTTTTGGTGGACCAAGAAGCAGAAGTGCAGAAATGCTTAAATACAGCTGCTAGCTCTCTGCAGAGACTGAACACATCCTCACTCACAAATTACCTTTTTGACACATTCTGGATAAAGAGGAGTTGCTATGGGTTTTTTCTTTTTTCTTTTCCTTCTTATTTCTGGGCTATAAATACTGATCTGTCTTTTTCTATTGAGCTTCACATGGCTTCACATTTCCTACAGTTGGGAGTGGATATGCTAAGTTTTCAGCCCTCAGGCTGGATATTGTTAGAGGCTGAGGAAGACTATAGGTAAATATAAACCTCGTTTTCAACTAAAGGTCTCTCTCCCTGTTGTCATCAGAATTTTCTCCCCTTGCCAAAGAAAGGAAACAATATTGATGGATACTTTATGACTTCTCATCCTCATACACCAAGAAGGGAGCAATAAAAATAGAGGTCGTGTCAAAATTCAGTAGCATATTTCAAGATCCTTATTTACCTTAAACATCTCAATTAAATGGATCACTAATAAATAAAGCACAGGAAAACAAGATTGGGTTAAATCAATTCTCTACCATGTTAGAATGTAAAGATAACGCTTATCAATCGGGAACATTTCCCACACACTCGTGCAGTTCTCGTGTGCTCTATTAGGTTCTTGGAATTAATGAGATAATTATGAGAAAGAAAAGATCTGTGCTCTCTCTAGAAAGTGCTTTTCATGCTAATGGGAAGAAATATGAAATCTATTATTTACAAAAATTAGTACAGCCAAAAGACGCCAAACAGCAGCATGCTTTGTTTTTCGATAGACAACTTTTAGGTTGTTCTATGCTAAATACATAGAAAAACAGCTAGTAGTAATAATAAAATAGCTGTTTAACAATGCTTACGCATGCCTGCCCTGAAGCAAGGCAGCCTTTAGCCTTCTCTCCAATGCCTTGAAAATATTTTCCCAACATTCCTGACCACTCATTTAAGAGAGGTGGAGATTTATTTTGTCATGAGGAATATAAACTAGAAACATTGCTGCTAGGACAGAAGTTTTAGTTAGCTCCAGGCTGATCACAAGAAGGTGTATTAAATAGTTTTCAATTCTTTAATACCAATTCTTAATGGAAGACTTCTGGCTGTAACTATTTATTCTGCAGCATGAATGCCTTACAATGTCTATTGTAATAATCTTCAAAACATTTCTACAAGGCAGTCCAGAGGAACATGGCTTAAAGTGGAGTAAGTAACTGAGCTCAAGGTCTTTGAAATCCTGGATAATTTCCTCATCCTTAGATCACCTGTGCCCTCCAATTACTATACATCCAGCTAGTCACTAGCCTGAGTGATGTTCCTGAGAAACACCTGCTCACTATAAGTATTTAAAAGTAGGCATCGTCAAAAAAAATATTTTTGCTTCACGTTGAAACATCTCAGTGCTCACCAGGGGAAAGAACTGTAGAAAATGACAGTGAGGGAGTGGGTGTACGAGGCCCGTTCAGCCCCCCAGCATCAGTGCTGAGGCCAACTATGAGAATACAAATCAGTGGCAACTGTGGGCTAAGAACTCCCTGGACACATGTCCAACACAAAGTTAAACTGAACAATTTATTTTCAGAAAGGGAAGTCTTATTAGACAAGAAATAACATATCTCTTCTTATTTTGTTGCTAAACAATTCTCATCTGCTTGCTTCCCTGATCAAAGCATAGCCTCTCTCTTGCCTTAAAAGGACCAGCTTCTTAAAAACTAATACATAAATACACATAGAAAAAGAGAGAACCTCATTCTGTGACAGATCAGTGGAATTCTGATTTTAATTTTCTTTAAGCTACCTCTCTTTTGTCTGTCTGCAGAGATCCTCCAGTCTGACCTTGTCGTCGTCTTAACTCCTAGCTGCATGTCCAGTACTGCAAACATTAGCTACTCTCATCTGATTACACACCTTGAATTTATTTTTTTTTCCAGGCCTTAAATGCAACACTGAGTGCATAATCATTCAGCTTTTCATATTTGCTGCAGTTTCCACAGTGGTGGAATATTTAACAAAGCAGGAGAAAAAACAATGATTCACTGAAGAAAAGAATGTTCACATTTTATGATCCCATACAACTGAAATTCTGTCATTCAATTGCAGTGAAAGACACTAAGAAAGGGAAAACATTACTATTTGGTGAGGAAAAATGAATTGCTCTTGAACAGCAGTACCTCTACCCTCAATATACTCTTCTGCTTGACGTCTGTACTGCAGGCAGTGTATACACTGTATGTAGAAGTAGAAACCAACAGCAACATTTCCATCATTTGTTGTTGGTGTAATTTGAACAGTATCATTGAGTTATGTTCCTATACTTTGCGGATGTAATGATGGGGCAGACCAGATGGTGAGGGCTTAAACTGCAGATGACATCTCCATTAAAGTGATTCATGTTATCATGGGATTAGGTCACAATAACAGGGCCACAAATGACACAGTACTTGTCAGAACCCTCTCTTGCTGCTCTCTGAGTGGTGCCAGTGACACATTCAGAACTTGTTCTGTGATACTCTCAAGTGTTTAAGGACTAGAAAATGACACGTGGGATAAGTGGCCATCCCAGGGGATCATTAACAGGCTATGAGGCTTTCACTTTTCATTTTAAGTTGACATCCAGGATGGGTCAATGACAACCACGAGCCCTTTCTATCTGCCCTTGGGGGGACAGGTAGGGCTGACGGGTTACTCATACTACAAGATGCCACAACACAAAAAAGGAACTTTAAATAAGAAGTACAGTAGAATCCAAATCCTAAATAAGCCAACTCATGCTCCAAATTTTCAGTTATGAAAACTTTTGTCATGTGCTGTACACTGCCAACAGTAGGAAATTAGAGACTGGGGGATACCAGTGAAGGAGTATCATTCATCAAATGAGATCAAGTGCCTTGGTCCTATCTTACCTTGATCTGTCCCTTGCATGTGCTGTCCTAGATACTCTCCAGCTTTTAAAGAAAGGAAGTTCTGCTCCCTAACAATGCATAGGACCTTTTATGGGTTTATTCAACCCATGGTGCAAATATGTGGGTCTTACTTGGCATTTGCTACATGATGAAATTGTAAAGGTAAAAATACAGCAAAAGAAGCCTTCAGAGATACCTTTTGCATTTCCACCAGCATGTTAGTAATATCTAAATCCTTGCCTGACAGAGCTGTAGCATGAATCTAAATAACTTGCAAGGAACATAAATGAAAGTGAGAGAGAAGCACAGAGGTACTGATTTTTGTCCCTTTCCTTATGCCCATATACTTTGGAAGCAGAACACTTTTTTTGCTACTTTTGGCCCAGTGGTTGTGCTGCCTTCCTTTATGGAATCCATGGATTATTTTGAGTAATTCTTAAAGTCAGGTATACATAGCATCATGTACTTACACAGTGGATTATAAATGCAGACATACTTTCCACCTTGAATAGGACTACAGACTAAAAATAAACATTTCAAGCAAACACAACATAAATGCAAAGAAAAGTCATTAAAAATTGCTAATCAAGAGATTAAGACAAAATTATTTTGGGGAGAGGTCATTTTAAAGTTAAAATCAGTGGAGAAGAACAGACAGGTGAGCAGAAAGAGTGAATGTCTCTCAAGAGTAGAGGAAACTGATGGGAGATGAAACTGGTGGGAGACTATGCAAAACAAGTACACTAGGCAAAACAGAAGTAGATGTGAAAGAATACAAGGTGGGATGAGCGGTCAAGGGGAGGACTTCTGCAGAAATTACATGAAAAAAAGATAACTGAAGCAAAACTGGGTGTAAGAAATATGCAAGCACACACTTCTCTCTAGCCAAACACCAGTGTACTCGCAAGCGGTATGGAACAATACATATACGTACATAAAACCAACCCATGGAAATCCACTCTTGCAAAGCCAGAACTCTTGCTCATGCACTCTTATATGTGCACTGCTCCCCACACCTCAACCCCGCTCCCCCCCCCAAAAAAAAAGTCTGGTTTTTTTGTTTTTAAAGATAGTCCTCAAAATTATACATAGATACATAGAATAACAGGGATCTGATGGAAGCACACACACCAGACACCCACATGAATCGAGCAATCAAAGCATAACCTGGAAAGGAAAGAACAGTAAACTCATCTCTTGAGGATGAAGCTACTTGATCTCTTTCTTCATGACCTGCAGGAGAAGCTGCTATTACATCTCCATAACGCAAGCTACTAGTGGCAAGGTCAATCATCAATAATTTAGCCAGTTTGCTCACAAGATGAAAATTAAAATCATTACATGACAGCTTTCTTCTGCTACCGTCTCTCTTGTTATGAAGTAACATGTACTTGTCCATACACCAGTACTGCAACTGGCCTAAGGAAGTTAGTTCTTCTATCATTCAAATACTCTATGCAAATACATATACTTACAAATATGGTTATATATCCTATGCACAATTTTTTTGATATATAGAACTCTCCATAATATATCTAAATGTTTAATCCCTTCCGCATGGTTTCTCTCTGGAAATAGTTATTCTAGTCATGCCTAGAGGCACAGGCAGAGCTCCCCTCTTTGTTTGTGTTTGCTAGGTTGTAACAACTTGATATTGGGTATCCAGATACTTGTCAGGATAAGATGCCCCCCAACTAGATCTACTGGGAATGTATTAAGTGAGGCAGCAACAGGGGGTGGCAAGGTATGAACAAGAGATGCAATAAGGCACAATTTTTCCAGAATTTTTCCTTTTACTTCAGATACACCTGAAGTCCAAGACAATATGAAGCAAACAGGGCTGAAATCAAGGGACTGCAGAGGAAGCAGAGTGACAAGTACATGTTGGAGTAGTCGCAGTGAGGTTCTTTAGGAGCACAATTTATTTTTTAAAATAGATTGACAACTGCAGGGTATTCCTCAATCACTTTACATTAACATTCCTCTGGTTTTAGCTTCACTGAAATCACTAGGCAAACTGTTCATGATTGACTAATCTATAAGGGAGAGGAAAAACAGCACACAAGCAAGGCAGAGTACCGTGGTTTTAAACAGCTATTAGGACAGTCAGAAAGCCTCTTCATGGCATAGATCATGTTTGAATGAAGGTGAGACTCCCAAACAAATTTTTGAAGTACAGCAAGAAGAACTTAGAAACTTAGAAACACAGTACTGGGCAGAGGCAGAAAATGTGATTTTGGGCCCAGATCTCCTTGATCTGGAAAAGCAAGTTGAATATCAATCTCTTAATCTCTCCCATTGTCTGAAAATAAAAATGCTTTGTTGTAAACAAAACACTACCTGAAGCCAAACGAACGTCTTGCTCTTTCTAATTTGGGGAGTGAGGGGAATGAAAAATAAGTTACTTCAGTCCAGTGTTCATGAGGCTTAG
The DNA here is from genome assembly GCA_013399095.1 of Psophia crepitans. Taxonomy (NCBI): domain Eukaryota; kingdom Metazoa; phylum Chordata; class Aves; order Gruiformes; family Psophiidae; genus Psophia; species Psophia crepitans. The sequence goes on along the minus strand of VWZZ01002130.1, from coordinate 1,289,015 downwards.
GACTTGAGAACAGTGTTAATCAATAGGCCAATTTCTGTACACCGCTTCTCAGAAACTACAGGATTGTATAGGGTTATCAGTGAAGCAGCACAGACATCCCACTGCCACTATACAGACAATGAGCAGACTACACTGCTTTGGCCTCTTATGAGCCTTGTAACTCCTAAGTTACATAGACAGCACCCATCAGAAGTCAACTAAATGACCAAAAGTAACATAGGAAGAAAAAGATGTTAAGTCTTGTATTTCTTCTGTTATTGCTGTAACTAAGCATTATCAGGGCAAGGGTTACTCCTCAGGTAGCTTCCATATTCAGTGCCTCTTTCAATGACTCACACAGGTTTATTATTTATGGACTAGGTGATAGCTAGTGCTGCCCACGTACGGGCTGTAAGAAGCCAAGGAGCAGATACCACTGGGTGCTCACTTCTGTAGTGCTAACCTGTTACCCACTGGGAACACACCTTGCGATCAGTCTTGCCTACTGATAGTGGCATCACTATCATTTTTAAAAACCTGTCAGATAATCGTGGAAGACTAGAAGTTCCTGGGAGAGATGCTCAGAGCATAGGTAGGTACAGTTGCCAAGAACTCTACTGTAAGAGCAGAGATGTGATGACAGCACCCTGCTGTGGCATAATCAAGGATATGATCTGCCCACATACAGGTGTCTCCTCTTGCCCCAGGCTCCATAAAAGGCAGTGCAGTTCAAAATGGTGTGAAAGAGCCCATAAGCCATCTTCAGTTACTTCAAGATGAACCACCCACTAAGTTGGTGTTGGTTTTGGTCCTGGCAAAAATACAATGGGAGGGTAAAAAGGAGGAAGCACGAAAGCTCAGGAACATGCTGGTCTTTGGCATGAGCAGGATTTGGCTTCCACTCCGCTGCCACCTGGAATGAAAAGAAATTGCTTCCACTTCACCTCAGGATTTTCCATAAACGAGACACAATTATATATGAAACAGGCTGGAAAAAACAAAGGCAGTGCTAATGGGGCTCTAAAAGGGTTTTATTAAAGTGGAGAGCATGAGCTTAGCTGTTAATGGCAAAGCCACTGGAAACAAAATGTCAGCAGATTCACACCTGTCATTTGCTCTCTCATCCCCTGTTCCCCCCAGCCCAGATCCCAGGGAGGCACAGTGTCAGCAAAACTCATACAGGCACCGTGCTTAATTCACTCAGGCAGCTGGGACCATACACTTCCACAAGTCCCTCTCGCTCTCTACCATTTTCTCCACTAAGCAATGATGTCCGCCGGTGAATGGCATGTACTTCCGCAGGAGACAAGCTCTTCTCTACTTGCTCTCCCATCACGAAGGGGAGAGCTTGAACAGTGAGAGCTGTCAGTTCCTATCTTTCTTTGCCACTCAGCTTATTTCCTGATTCCTAAAATGAAGCTGCAGCTGCACTGGATGGATGTGCTTAAATGCAAGCCTCCGGAGATGGGGAAGTGCTGACTGGTGAATTGCCTTCTTTCCCCTTGTTCTGATGCCATCCTCTACTCCCTCAACTTTTCTGCTCTCCCCAACCCCTTTCCAAAGGGGATTCAGCAACCTCTTTACTTTTAATTTTTTGTACAAGTTGTCCCTAGTGACATATGGGTGTCCCCCATATACTTCTCTAAAATGTCATCTACTCCAGCTTCCTTGAGCTTAAGGGATTTGAAAGTCCAAGAATTAGGGCCTTGTATGTCTGCAGTTAACTGTTCCCATCATTCCCACCCCACACCAAAGAAACACAGCCTAATTATTTCACATGTTGCCTGTTCCCTGAAGGAATTATTTCATGTTCCCTGATGGAAGAAGTTATTCTGCAGCCATAGTCCTTCAAGGCACCAGCCTTGAGACCAGAGCCTCACTATTATATTGGGTTTCCAACCAGTATCTGAAGTACTAGAGGTTTCCAGTCTGACATCAATCCTTCCAAGTGATCTGACTTACATCTTTATCTGTAGTTTTACAATCATGCAGCACAGGGATAATATTAGGTGGGTTATTTTAAAATCTTATCCTGAAAAATAAACATTTTTCAAGAATTGCTGGAAAAAAAATAAATAACAGGAGCTATGAAAAGGAGTTCAAAAATAATAATTATGATTTTTAGAACTTAAGAGAAGAAGAAAGAAAGAAAGGTTTGCTCAAACCTACCATCTTTAAATGAAACCATATGAAAGTTTGGGGTTTTACAACACCTCCTCTCCTGCCACTTTCCTACATGATTAAAATCATACATTTAAACAATCTGTTCTTCCCTCATCCCTCCCCTCTGCCAGAAGATATAATTTAAAGATTTTTACTCCTAGCTGTCCAAACAAAATGTTGCACAGCAACAGCCCCTACTGCTATCACTGGATCAAAATAGATCTGGGCCATGAAATCTCAATTTTGAGCTTTTCCCTGTTTTCACATTGCATGGGCGAGAAGTTCAGAGTCCACAGGTCAGGCACAGCTTCCCACTGCATTTCAGATAGACCCAGTATCAGTGTGGTAAAAGTGAACCCCAGTATTTCTTGGATTTTAATGAGAGCAATTCGGTCTGTTATGTGTGTTACACCCTAGGTATCTGAAAGTTCTATGTTGACTTCAGTAAGAAGCAATCTACCATCCTTACCAAATAATCAGTCCCCCATCCCTATTAAATGCACGTACCAAATCAAAATTTACAGTTTCCCAGTCCCTAGAAACAGTTCAGCCTACAAAATTCCAAGTGCTGTTCTAGTTCCAGCACCAAGGTATCCTAGCCCAAAGCAGTGAGACTACCCCACTACCAAAAGTGGTGGCCAACAAAATGGTTAATGTAGCTAATGAACATGCATGTGAGCGAGCAGCAGCCTGGGCATCCCATGCTGCTTCCTTAGGCTGAAACCAAAGGCCTTATTCAACCAGCCCCCTCTCCGATCAGCCGTGTGCTGGGCCGTGACTGGATCAGGCTGGTCACAGTGTCCTGTCAAACGCACCATGAATTCATGTCTGATCAACCTTTTGCCTTGAAGCTGTGGGGCGCCAGTCCCTTTTCTTTAGACCACTGAGAGGGATATTAATTTTGTGAGTCACGCTGGTAAATTTATGGCATCCTAAGCTCAAAAATGAGAGCTTAATTCATGCAAAAAAGAAGAACTAAGTGGGTGGCAGAAACAAAGATGACAGTAAAACTGAGCCTTGCAATTGTGAAGCAGTGCTGAGATGGAAGGACTCCGCAGCATTACACACTGGGATCTGTTCAACTACAGAAGACACAACTCCCTGGAACCTCCACATACTCCCTTGAGGATTCTGGAGGTGGCAGACCCCCTCAGAAACATTCCAGAACCTTCTTTTCCCTCCCACCCATAATTCAAACTGCCATTCTGCTTCTTAGCTAAATCAACCTCCTTGCACAAACATTCTTGTTTTCCTCTTTTCCTACACACCTTTCCAACTGTAAAATTATACCAGGATTTTCAAAATAGCTCAAAAAAGTCTTCTTATTCTCAGTGTAAATCTGAGAATTTGGAAAAACCTTTATTTTTCACATTAAAAAAAATCCTATGAGGAAAATATATACAGCCATAACCATAGAATCGTTTGGGTTGGAAGGGACCACAAGGATCAAGTTCCAACCCCCCTGCCATGGGCAGGGACACCCTACACTAGACCAGGGTGCCCAAAGCCCCATCCAACCTGGCCTTGAACACTTCCAGGGACAGGGTCTCCACAGCTTCTCTGGGCAACCTGTTCCAGTGCCTCACCACTCTCACAGTAAATAATTTCTTCCTAATGTCCAATCTAAATCTCCCCTCTTTTAGTTTAAACCCATTACCCCTTGTCTTGTCACTACACTCCCTAATAAACAGTCCCTCACCATCTTTCCTGTAGGTCCCCTTTAGGTATTGGAAGGCCGTGATTAGGTTTCCCCAGAGCCTTCTCTTCTCTAGGCTGAACAACTCCAACTCCCTCAGCCAGTCCTCATAGGAGAGGTGCTCCAGCCCTCTGAACAACTTTGTGGCCCTCCTCTGGACTTGCTCCAGCAGCTCCATGTCTTTCCTGTAATGAGGACTCCAGAGCTGGAAGCAGTACTCTAGGTGGGATCTGACAAGAGCAGAGTAGAGGAGAGAATCACCCCCCTTGACCTGCTGGCCACAATGTTTTTGATGCAGCCCAGGGCACGGTTGGCTTTCTGGGCTGCCAGTGCACACTGCCGGCTCATGTTGAATTTTTCGATCAACCAGCACCCCCAAGTCCTTCTCCTCAGGGCTGCTCTCAATCCATTCTCCGCCCAGCCTGTAGTTGTGCTTGGGACTGTGCTGACCCATGTGTAGGACCTTGCATTTGGTCTTGTTGAATTTCATGTGATTCGCACTGGCCCATCTCTCTAGCCTGTCAAGGTCCCTCTGGATGGCATCCCTTCCCTCTAGCATGTTGACCGCGCCATACAGCTTGGTGTTGTCAGCAAACTTGCTCAGGGTGCACTCGATCCCACTGCCCATGTTGCTGACAAAAATGTTATAATACAGTGCTGGTCCAAGTACCAACCCCTGAGGGACGCCACTCATCACTGATGTCCACTTGGACATCGAGCTGTTGACTACAACTCTTTGAGCGTGGCCATCCATCAAATCCATGTCTCTCCAGTTTAGAGAGAAGGACGTCATGCAGAACAGTGTCAAATGCTTTGCGTAAGTCCAGGTAATCAGTCAAATTTTCTTCAGCTTTGGTTCACATTATAATGAAACTGAAGAGTCTGGCTTGGCAAAAATATCACAGGTAGAAGCACTAAAGCACTAAATAAAAAACCCTTACACATTCAAAAATCTTATGTACTCTTAACAGAGGGTGGTATAAGACCTAGAGCAGCTGACATACAACATGTCCTAAATAGCTTTCTAGGAGAAAGGCTACTGTGCCCAACCCTTAGATAAGTGCACCCAACCAGAGTAAAAAAATGGAATAGGCTTGCTTCAGGAACTGAGTCCCCATTAAGGCTTGGTTGCATTAACAGAACACAAATGCTTCGAAAACCACTTTGAAGTTAGTATTACTGCTGGTGATGTTGGCACAATCACGTACTTCTGCCAGTAAGTTCAAATTCAGAGCTTTTTCCTCCAACTTTTGTGCAAGCCAATACTAGCCACACTACAGCAACACCAAATGGAGATCTGACAAAAGCATTATGTAGATGAATACACTGCTAGTTTCAAGAAAATTACTGGAAAAATATATTTGATTGCTACCAGTGCTGCTCAAACTTCTCAGAATTTCCAGTCATCTTACAAAGACATTGAAAGGAAATACTGAAGTGTCCGACTCTCATAATCATGGTCAAACTCCTCACAAAACAGACATTCCATATTCATATACTCCATCATCAACACCAAGCACAGTTCACAGCCAGGGGTTAAAGCCCAGGAACCTTAATGAATATACATGAAAGAAAACTGATACATTCAAAATCAAGACGGAAAAACTGCTCTCAATGCCTTGTGGAGATCCCCCATTCTAGTTCTGTTAAGAAAATCGGAGGTTCAAAGTCAAACCAGTTGAAAACGAACACTGAATTGAATGTCTAGTAAAAAAGGGGGGTGGTGTTTTCTCAAAAAAAACAAAAACAAAAACACAAAAAACCCAGGTTCTTTGTTCAGTCAAAGTAAACTTTAGAAAAGCAAAAATTCATAGAAACCACTACTGCAGACTGAAAAGAGTTTCTCATTTCCTGCCCAGAGAAGACCCAAAATGGCTTCAGATACAGGCAAAGCTGTTATTCTGCATAGGATAGATTTTGTGGTTTAGGTGGTGCTGGGGAAAAAAAGGTAGATACTGCAAACAGAAGCGCAGACCATATGACTTAAGAGACCTCAGAGTCTGATTGAAGCAGGCCAACCTGGTACGCACATCATGCATTATCAGTAGGAAATTCTCTGAATCTCATTTCCGAGGCCTTTCTTGTAGAAAGTCATTAAGCTCTAATTAATGGCTCTGTGAGGTGGAGGGATCCGCTTTGGCATCCATTAGGATGGAGGCTCAAATGTCAGACCAGCGATGGCATTAGGCAGACTCTGGCATTTTGCCCAATGCAGGATTAGCATTGACGCATTCAGCATCCTTTGAAATCTTTAGCCCTGTAAGAAAATCTGCAGATTTTCTCTCTGCCTGTGTGATGGATAACATCTCTAAGTGATCTGCTGGTCCATGACCAGAGACCACCTCTCCATCCCAACTAAGCAAGAAGAAGAGATTCAGCATGGCCAAGCTGTACAGTCCCTCTCCAAAACAAAGTTAAAACAGCCACAGCTTGAACCCCAGGGATGTCACAGGCTTGGAAACAGCAAGACCTTTACAGGAAGCACTCCCCACAGTTTGGGAGCTGGCTAAGGAAATAACAGAGGAGATGGGACAGCAAACGGCCTGAAGACCTGGGACTGAAGTGCTGCCCTGTCAGCAGTGGGAAGTTAGGAAGCACCCGCCTGCAAGCAAGGTAGGGAAGCATAGAGGGACCACAGCTCTCCTCTGCTGGAGGCAAGTGGGCTGTTTTAAAGGCACTGGCTATGAATCATCAGTTTGATGTTCATTTTCACTGAAACCTACCAGTCTGTCAGAAGTCACTGTTAGGCAAGGTACTAAGTCAGAGACCAGCATGCTGACAGCCTACCTTCTTCCACTCCAATCATGCTCCCTCAACTCCTTAGCTGCCTTGGTGGTCTGTCCTTGGCCTCTAGCTCCTGTGATCCTTCCTTCTTCCTAGTCTGCAGAAGTTCATTACTAAGTCAACCACTTTTAATGAGAAAGCTCAGAGTTGCATATTGGAGTAACCTAGGCAAAAGATACCAAGCTATCAGTTCACTTCTGATCTGAGCAACAATGCAACACCGATGTGAAATTTTTTCACCCTACAAACGAGATACATCACTAAGAGTTCTTCAAAATAACTTCTGTAACCCCTTGCCTAAGCATATTTTGCTCCTGGGTCTGCCTGTCCCTTTCCCTTACCTGTAAAACTGCAGGTCTACTGAATGAAGTAGTATATCCAAGTCCTAGAGAGAAAGAAAAGGAAGATGGTGGAACCTCATACTGCCGATCCGTCTGGATTGTCATCAACTAAACCTCAAAGGAAGTTCTGGCCAGTCATCCTGAGACAGTGATAAAACTAAAAATAGCCCTCGTGGAAATTAAGGTACATGATTTTGCATCTCTGTCCCTTCAATGATCTCAAAGTACTTTCCAAATATAGTTGCAAAGCAACTCTGAGATATCATAGAAATATGTAGTAACATACCAGCTTTCTACATGGAAACAAGGCATGGGATGAATGAGAGATCTTTTCTCCACATAAAGAATGCAAGTAATATTTCCAAGAGAAGTTCTAGACAGAGTTGTATATAACCAATTTTTTAATCAAATAATGGTCAAAGCAGGAGCAAAACTCCTATCTCTTGACCCTAAGACTTACCTTTTAAGTCTTAAACTTCCTTCAGGGCTGAAAAAAAAAGTCAAATTATTAGTTTAAAATTCATGACAGCAGAAACATTGGAGAGTTTGGGAGTTTTACTTGCTTCCAGGTTTCTGTTTCAATTTCAGCTCACGGTCATCATGGGATTTTCGAAAAAAACCTTTCTTTGTCCCTTTGTTTGCTCACCTGTAAAATGTACATTATAGTATCTCCCCTGTGCTTCAAAGGACAACTAAGAGAATGGCATCTTTATTCAAATGTGAAGAGTTGCTAAGAAAGATGTCTAAGGCAACAAATACAATTATCAACCTCTTCTAAACTAGTTTCTTCCTTGACAAAGCTGAGCATCCAACTTGTACATCCACAGAATCATAGAATCATAGAATCACTAAGGTTGGAAAGGACCTCTGAGATCATCAAGTCCAACTGTCAACCTAACACCACCATGCCTACCAGACCATGTCCTGGAGTGTCGCATCTATGCGTTTTTTGAAGATCTCCAGGGACGACGACTCAACCACCTCTCTGGGCAGCCTGTTCCAATGCCTCACTACTCTTTCCGTGAAGAAGTTCTTCCTAATATCTAATCTGAACCTGCCCTGACGCAACTTGAGGCCATTCCCTCTTGTCCTGTCGCTAGCCACTTGGGAGAAGAGACCGACACCCTCCTCACTATAACCTCCTTTCACGTAGTTGTAGAGCGCGATCAGGTCTCCCCTCAGCCTCCTCTTCTCCAGGCTAAAGAGCCTCAGTTCCCTCAGTTGCTCCCCATAAGATTTCTTTTCCATTCCCTTCACCAGTTTTGTTGCCCTTCTCTGGACACGCTCCAGGAGCTCAATGTCCTTCTTATATTGAGGGGCCCAAAACTGGACACAGTACTCAAGGTGAGGCCTCACCAGAGCCGAGTACAGGGGGACTATCACTTCCCTACTCCTGCCGGCCACACCATTCCTGATACAGGTTTTGACAACTTGAAGGACGAACTAACAGCAGAGGAAAAAAAACCAACATCTCCTTTCCATAATCAGGGGAAAATATCAAAGAAACTTCGTGGACATTTTGAAATTCAGTACAGTCAGTCTGACAGCTTCTCTCAGTCGATTATTTCCGCGCAATACTTAACAGCTGCAGAATCAGCTAAGTGCATTACCAGGTTAAACACCAGTCAAGTATACAGTGGTACAGTCCTAGCAAGCAAGAAAAAAACAAAAACAACATCAAAAAACAAGATGAGATTTTTTTCCCCCACCTTCAGACTCTCTACCACCACATAGGCCGCTTCCTTGCAAGTGGAGACCCTCACAGCTTATGAAAGAGCTTTATTCCTACAAACAGTGCCACCACCAGTGGCCAAAATGAAGCATCATCCAGCATCATTTATTTAAATTATTTCTCTGTCCTCCCTCCATTTGCAACCACTGAAAATAAGTGTAGGAGGTTAGACCAGGCCAGCAGTGAAATTAGACAACTGGTCCTCAGATATGCATATGCAAATGCCAAGCTGTGCCAGCTGGTTAAACAAATTGATGCTGGCTGGGAAAACGGCTGTGAGGAACAGGCAGAATGATCACTATTGCGATGCAACCAGATTGAGGCCCAATGCCCTCGTTCAGATGGACGCCAGTCAACACAGGGATGTAAAGTTTCACCTGGCAGGAAGCAGAGCAATTTTGCAAACTGAATTTTTGATAACTGTTGTTACAGCCATGGAAGAGAGGCAGCAAAGAAGAGAGACAGCCAGTGAGCTGGGTGTTGTTTTAAAAGGCTCAGATAGAGCTATGATCAGGGTGACAGTGATGGGTAAACATGAACCTGTACAGCCACCTCTGTCACCTGACACACAGTAACTCTCTTCCACATCAACAAACATCAAACCAAATCAAGATATAAAAATATCTGCATGTGGTCCAATCTGGAGGAAGAACAGACACAAAACCAGACCAAACTGCTTTAGAACTTTTCTTTAAACATAAAGGTACACTGGCTTGAGGTAAAACAAGACTCAGACTAAAACATCACAAAAGTTCAAGCCAAGGCTGTGGAAATGTGCCACAGAGTTTGTCTTGACATGGTAGGAAGTGATAACCTCAGAGCCAGAAGCAGAATGGAGCTAAACCTCAGTTCAGACATCTTGGGGTCTTGTTTTGGTCTTGCATGTTTCATGTTTCTTATTTCCTTTGATTTCTTCCGTTTTTCATGCCCCTTCTTCAAACCCATGCTTGGAAGCTGCAGCAGAAAGAGACTGACAAATTTACCTATGGAAAAGTTTCCAAGTTGCTTTGTGAAACTAAATAGAAGCAGAGAAGTACAGAAAATAATTTATTCTCTAGCCGGATTTTTTTGAAATATATTTGCTATTAATTTGCCATCAGCTTGTGATACTATGTGTGTATCAACATGCAGAGCTGTAAAGCAGATGAGTAATCAACAGCAGTGAGACACAAAGCCAGGCAGAACACAAGAAGTCGAATCAGAAATTAGAAATTTCGAATTGAAAAAATCAACTTAAAACACAACAGCTAAACAAACAGAACAGGCAGACAACGGGGGGCAAGGAAACAGTAGCTTCATTGCACAGCTTTGTAAAGCAGACACAGAGAGTTTACATGACATGCCAGAGACTGCACAGCCAGCAGCAAGGCTGAGAACTCAGCTATCTGCACCAGTCCCAGCATTTTGATAGTGTATTAGCTCGCTAATCAGCAGGTTTTTTCCCCTTTCCAAGATAAACTGGTTTCAAACTTAAAGGGGCACATGCAAGAGAAGCCATGTTGGGAACCAGGCTTCTCAAATTTTCCTGTTATGCGGGGGCAGTGTACAACATTTCACCTTCAGTAGGCATGAAAAGAAGGGGAAAAAACCTATCAAGCCCTATTCTGAGTTCCAGGCAGAGTAATTTACAATGCATGTCTTGACCTAGTCTTTGAGAGACAACTCCTATTTTGCTTATTACTGCAAGGCAGCAATGGAAGCATGTGAACGCAATCTGTGTTAAAACTACTGGAGGCTGCAGTACAGTATGTTCTGTATAGGGTGGGCAGACAGTCCATGAACTGAAGTTTCCCACATGCTTGAGGCTGTGCAGTAAGACAGACTTAAGCCTTGTTTGTGCATATAAGATGCACTGCATTAGCAATCCAGCAGTGGATTCAGTTTTCTGCAATGAACACACTCACATCAGCTTAAAGTCATCGCAAACATACCTTTAGGCAGCCAATCCTAAGGGTTCTGCTATAGACAAAAACTGCACTAGCTTTAAGCTAGCACAGGGCTTTGATTTACAAACCCACGTTGATCCAGCTGTGGTGGTAAGGACAGTAGTCCTCAGTCTGCTACCCTACCTCTCTACCTGTGATTATCTTCCCCACAGCAGATCCCATAAAATGTTTAGCACATCCCTCTCCTAATTGCTGTAGCTCACAGGCCAGACAGTGAAACCACCAATTTACCATAAGCAAACAGTAGCAATGATAATTGGGAGACAGGCACTCTGCAAACTTACTGTCAGCTGGTAGACTGCAGCATGGATGGGGCAGACTGTGGAGGCAATGTCCTTCTCACAACCCTAAGCTGGAGCTAACTGCTGTTTTTCAGTCCCAGTCATTTATTATTATCTTTATGTTGGATACTATACATAATATTTGTGAAATCAATAGAGAGATGCTTGTAGCTGCCTGCAAAAGCAATAAAAAGAATCTGTCTGTAATTTCAAGTCAGAGTCTGGATTGATTAACAGTGCTAATGCTCATGTGAGATGCATCAGCACGTCACGATGAAGGAAGTTCTGCAAGGTTTTGAAAGTGGACCAGCATACCAAGTAAATACACAGTCCTCTTGCTTTCTTTTTTATAAATGTTTAACTTCAGTGTACATTGTACATGCCTGTTCCACAGTCCACATTTATCATTTAGAGCAGCACAACTGAAGGACAGTGAAAATTGTCTTACAGGCCAGCCATGCGTGCAAGAAAATGGAGGACCCATGCATTGCTTTGCTTGCTACAGCTTAAATAAACCTTACAAGGGGCACTGGAGCAGGAAATATCACCTGGAGACAGAGAAATCTGCAGTCAGAGAAAAGCATTGCTTGAGCAAAAGACATGTAGGGAGGTTGTCTTTAGTTTCCCTTTGCACAATGCATAATAAAGAAAAGATTTAAAATTCAGTCATATCCTGCTTGAAAAGGTCTTCATGGACCTACAATTTGCCTTGAAGGAAACAAGATGGAGGAAGGAAGAGGAAACTAGCAGGTGATTGTGTATGATAAGATGAACACAGCTTTCCAGTGTTCCTGTGGGCCATAGTCTCTCTATCTCACAGTCTGCCTTGCATTCCCAATCATGCCGTTCTTCCATATTGCGCTATCTACCAGCATGCAGAAACTGTAACTCCATTGCTTGGAGACAACAAAATTCAAGCCTCTCATTTGTCTGTGGTTAAGAGGCTGTGCCCCTGGGTGTGTAGTCCACTAACTGCTGTGTTCATTCCCTTCTTCATAAAGATCAGGGATGAGATCCAATATCTGAACTTCTTCAGAGAACTAAAATGGAGCTTCCGCAACGAAAGCTGCAATGGCAAGGACGAGCAAAAGGACATTCTGTACTGCGAGACAATTGCTTGACTATTCATCATTCAGAACTTCAAAAATCTTAAGCGTCTGGAACAACATGCTAACAAACCTCCAATGGTTGTGCACTGGTCAGAAGGAACCAGAGTGTCACAGAAGGCTAAGGGGCTGTCCAGGCAATCGGCCAGTTGCTGCAGCAGAGGACCCTTCTACATGGCAACACACAGGTCACCAGGCAACTAAATTTTCCTTTTGCAGTGACAAGCAAAGATTAAAGTATTACTGGTTCAAGCAGCTCCATGAAATATTTTTTTAGAAACAAAAGCAATTTTCATAAATGTTTCAAGCTTCTCCAGCTATAAGCTAAGTATGAAGATCATCCCATCACACATTTTATGCTGTCTTTTGACCTTCAAGCTATTAATGCATTGTCTTGCTCTGACTCATGACATGGTGTACCATGCCATATCCTGCTATAAATTTAATCTCTGTATTTACGTTTGAATGGGAGACACTTAGCTGTCCACCAACGCAGCAATATACATGCTTTAGTTTTGGGATCAGCTTCAAGTCATTAAATGAAAAAAGTTGGTCAGGAAGTACGACCATTTTCAGAGAGATGTCACAGCTGACACTGCCTGATCGGCTGCAGACATACCCAAGTGAATGCCATTGCATTTCTTGTAACAGCAAGTAAGCAGTATGCTTTCCACACACTATCCACTGCCACGTTCTCTCTTCACTGGCAAAGTTACCAAATCTTTTAAACAACTCTGAATTGATTCAAACCTGCCCATTTTTATGCAAATACTGTATACAGCTTCTGCTGACGAAGAACATTCAAAGAATGTTTGTTATGCTTTCCTAATGGAATTAGTTACGTGTTTTAAAATACATCAGTTTAGCATACCATACAAAAGAGATAAACATTTGGCATCAGTTTATGTCTTTTGCTGTTCTAGCAATCCCGAGCAAGATCAACCTTTTCAGTAGTTATCATCTATTTGGCAGTAGAAACTGTCAGATCCTTTTCCTCACAATTTTGGCAGAAAGAACTTTGGTAGATCTTGGGCCACCCAAAACAGATTCACAGAATAGCTGGGGCTGAAAGAAGTTTCTGGAGTCAACTAGTCCAACCTGCTAAAGGAAAATTACTCCAAAGCCATATTTGCCTAAAGTCTTGCCCAAATTATTTGGAGACCACAGACACAAGACAGCCTCCCATGAGGAACAGCATGAAAGCAAAGGTGAAACTACACTACAGTGCAAAAAGACAGGTACTTCAATTATTTACCCATTCATTCCTACATGCTCATTCCCCTTTAGATCCCTGTCTAGCATAGATTCATTGAAGAACTTCCACCTAATCCATCCCCTCACATGAGGCAGGATTGACATGCAAAAATCATAGTCAGATGTTCATCTCACTGATACTTTAAAAGTTCAGATTTTATAACCTCCCAAGGTAGCTTTTCTTCTAGTGCTATCTTCTTAAATGTCCAAACTGTTTTCCCCTAAAATCTAATCCAAAACTCTCCTTGCAAATACAACTCATCACGTTCATATCTTGTTAGATACTAAGAATATCTGATCAGTATCTTCACTGCAATGACCTGGCATATATTAATATATTTTCAATCATATTCCTTTCCACCCAGTCCCTTTCACCTTTCGACATAAGCTATATGTTCTGGAACTCTGATCTCTCTCCCATTTGTCTATCACTCTCAAAAGATGGTGCCAAAACTGGATACTTTTGTATTTGTCTATTTGATTTTTTTTTCCCTTTTCTAAACACTTGCCTTGACTGAATTTCATCTTACCAGATTTTATATAACTTCTTTAATTTACCAAGATCATTATGAATTCTAATTTTGTCCTCCAAAAGGCTGACAATCCTTTCTGGCTTGGTATTATCTGCAAATTCTATAAGCACATTTGTCCTCTCATTGTCAAAATAACAAATGAAAATATTGAATAGTACTGGACCCAGGACAAAATTCTGATGACCACACTTGAATGTTCTCTCAGCTTGACAAAGAACAATTGATAGATTACTCAGTCTAGTTTTTCCACTGGTTGTGCCAATCTTATGGGGATTTTGCTTCCTGAGTTTGTGTACAAGAGTGCCATGCAGCACTGTGCCAAGCCTTACTTAAAATCAAAACACATCACAGCTGCCATGTCTACTTGTCCATTAGGCCAACAATACGAAACAGCTGGTTCAAGCTTTGATACTAATCAAGATAAAACAGATATTAATTTGAATATCATGTTTAGAAGTTGATCAGAAATGGTTATCCACACAAGTACACATGTGTTCAGCTGCTCTCCATGACGTACTGAGATGTTTCTGCCAGAATTTCAGCCTGTGCCTAGTAGGGAGGAGTCCTGCATCAGACTTGTTTGCCTCCCCCCCATGCTGGAAACTCACCAGTTGTTGGGGAACCTCAACTCCATGTTGTATCCCACATGCTGCAATTTGCTGATCATGGGCAGAGTCTAGACCTCCATCACTTCCCACCGCAAAATGTGGGAATTCGGAGTTAGGAGCCCATGAAGCTTGTTTAGCTGGCAAAATTATGAAGGGAATTTGTTATTTGTGTGGGTTTGTTTTTCTTACAGTTATTCTATTGTGTTTCTCATGTTTTTTAACTTCCCCTCTCTGACTTGTCGTGCAAGTCTCTTACTATTCCCACACATCCAAAAACATGGGTTTGATCCTTACTGCTATGATTGTTCTCTCTTCTTCCTTCTTTCATTGCTCTTCCAGAAATGAGCTTATCCCTCAACCTCTTAGTCAAGTATTTCCTGGCTCCGTTCCTTGCTCTGTTCTGCACAGGACTTTCCTGCTCCAAAGCCCACCAAAACTCCTGTTTTCAGCACACAAGCTCACACCCACTGCCTTCCAGTTCCCTCTTTTCCCAGTGACAATCAGCAACCCATGAGATATCACATCTGGCACTGTGTAGAGCTTTGGGACTTTAAGGATGACCTTCATTGCAGAATACCTGACGCATCCCAAGACAGGGACTGAAAGATACTGTGGTTCAAATTCTTAAGTTCTCAAATGTCTCCCATCTCCCTAGTAGGCATGGTGGTGTTAGGTTGATGGTTGGACTTGATGATCTTGGAGGTCCTTTCCAACCTTAAGGATTCTATGATTCTATAAAATTGCCACAGAGACTCCCACATGTTAACTGCAAGTGTAAACTCTCCCGTCTTAAATTCAATTCTTCAGGGATATAGAACAGCAAAAGCAAACAGATACAGAGTTTAAAAGAAAGTTTTCTAATTCAGTTGCCATTTGCTTAAGAGACAAACAAAAGATAATGCAGAGAGTGAAAATTAATAAGTGATTTCACAGCAGTTCACCTTCATGGAGAGTTTCTGTGTTCAGATAAGCAGAAGAGCCTTTACTTATACGGCTCCTGCTAAAACATCCTTAGCCACTTTCACAGCAAAGGCTGAGGGAAAGGTAGAACAGCTTCTGCCCGGGTAACCACTGACCTTGCCAGACAACCTATCTTCCCTTGATATGCTGATTTGTCATAGGTGGAGTGAGCCTATTATCTAGGATGGACCAGTTTCAATGGGAGAGCACCAAAACTGACCACCTCTGTTGTACGTTGGATGTACAGTCCAACACAGAAAGAAAAAAGACTGAAAGAGAAGGCAAAGAAATCCAGTATTTAAATTGAATCAGGTAGTCAACATGCACAGAAAAAAATAAGAACCCAACACCAACCAGAAGTAAACAGATAGCAGAAGTAAACAGATATAGGTGGGTTGCCAAGCTGGTGCAAACTGATATGGATGCTTTAGTGTCAGTGAATATCTGCCATGCAGGTGTAATTTCAACAGAGATTCACAGTATTCCATGAAGAGGAGCAGCTGAAATTCAAGATATTTAGGAGGCTAACAAACAAGAGTTGACACAAATGCATACTCCCACACTGAAGGGAGGAAAGAAGGGGAGGAAAGAAGGGGAGGAAAGAAGGGGAGGAAAGAAGGGGAGGAAAGAAGGGGAGGAAAGAAGGGGAGGAAAGAAAGGGAGGAAAGAAAGGGAGGAAAGAAAGGGAGGAAAGAAAGGGAGGAAAGAAAGGGAGGAAAGAAAGGGAGGAAAGAAAGGGAGGAAAGAAAGGGAGGAAAGAAAGGGAGGAAAGAAAGGGAGGAAAGAAAGGGAGGAAAGAAAGGGAGGAAAGAAAGGGAGGAAAGAAAGGGAGGAAAGAAAGGGAGGAAAGAAAGGGAGGAAAGAAAGGGAGGAAAGAAAGGGAGGAAAGAAAGGGAGGAAAGAAAGGGAGGAAAGAAAGGGAGGAAAGAAAGGGAGGAAAGAAAGGGAGGAAAGAAAGGGAGGAAAGAAAGGGAGGAAAGAAAGGGAGGAAAGAAAGGGAGGAAAGAAAGGGAGGAAAGAAAGGGAGGAAAGAAAGGGAGGAAAGAAAGGGAGGAAAGAAAGGGAGGAAAGAAAGGGAGGAAAGAAAGGGAGGAAAGAAAGGGAGGAAAGAAAGGGAGGAAAGAAAGGGAGGAAAGAAAGGGAGGAAAGAAAGGGAGGAAAGAAAGGGAGGAAAGAAAGGGAGGAAAGAAAGGGAGGAAAGAAAGGGAGGAAAGAAAGGGAGGAAAGAAAGGGAGGAAAGAAAGGGAGGAAAGAAAGGGAGGAAAGAAAGGGAGGAAAGAAAGGGAGGAAAGAAAGGGAGGAAAGAAAGGGAGGAAAGAAAGGGAGGAAAGAAAGGGAGGAAAGAAAAGAGGAAAATTCCTTTCACTGTAGGCCCTGCACTTCAGCATGGGATAACCTTAAGTCTCACTCTTACATAAACATTTCTGTTCACTCACTTCACAGTCATATGAGGCACCAAGTACAGCTAAATGGAATTTCAGTGATGTCTAAATACAAGCCATATGCTCAACCTTTCTGACCTCTGTCAGATTCTGCCTGGTTTTTGCTTCAAAATTGTATTCAGAGAGTATTTGCATGTAAATTATGGTACAACATCCTAAAATAGGACTGCATTGAAAACTGGGTCTAGGACTCTCCAGAAATGGCTTAAATATAAGTGAACATTCAGATGCACTTTACAGATGGCCTGAAAAAATATCAAATGTCTTAAACATATCAAATAGTATTTGCAGTCACACATCCTCAGTATCTGCTTTATTTGCACCATTTCCTATTGCAATTCTGCAAACATGGCTGTAACCTGA
The DNA here is from genome assembly GCA_013399095.1 of Psophia crepitans. Taxonomy (NCBI): domain Eukaryota; kingdom Metazoa; phylum Chordata; class Aves; order Gruiformes; family Psophiidae; genus Psophia; species Psophia crepitans. The sequence goes on along the minus strand of VWZZ01002130.1, from coordinate 1,271,827 downwards.
CATTTTTGCACGTGAACCTGGCAAGTTAAAACTGGTGGGTAATTTGATTTGTAACAAAATACAAAGCCAGCTAAACTGGTTCTGGGTTCAAATTTCTCTGTAAATATTGCATGTGTCTGGTTATAGCTTAAATTGTGACGCGACAACAGTCACGTGGCATCACCTGTTCATTATCACTTGCACAAGTTCCCTGAGTGGAGCTGACGGGTGAGCTACATGCCCAGTTTTCATATCTTATACTTGGTTCCTATGGAAACTGCTATAAAGCCATGAATTTGACATCAAAACTTAATTGTTTCCTCTGAAACTAATGGTTTGGTGGATTTCAAAACAGGAAAGAAAATGCAGAAAAATACAAGACAACAGATTTACATTCAGACCGTTATGTATTTGAATATTTTTTTAACCTTAAATATGGTAAACAATAGTGATGGCATAGCTTGAAAAGAAATCAAAGATCTAAAATAATAGATGGCTTAAGCTAGCTAGATCTTAACTGACAATCACTGCCCTAGGATATACTTTAGAAAAGTGATTTGCTGACACTGTAAAGTGACTAATCCTTGGAAGGGCAAGTTGTGGAGATCACATATTCACACTCCTGTCAAAATGCTTAAGTACTAAAGAGTAGACAGGAACCAGTTAAGACCATAACTGATGTTGATGCATTAAGTAATGTTAAACTTTAAAATCCCATTCCAAATACTCACATTGGGACCAAAATCAAATACTAGTCCAAAACCGCTACTACAGTGTACTAAAATTATGTTTTTTAAATACGGGTGTTAGTCAAGGGTGGTAAAGTCTATCAAAAGAAAAATGTCAGGACATTAAAATGTCTAGCAAAAGAATCCAAGACTGAAATAAAGAAGCACATATTAATGTCAGTGAATAGAGCTACCTTATTTCTTACAAAAAGTCTGGTGACACTCCTGCCCTGATCCATCCAAACCTATTCAGGAACTACCTTGCTCTCCAAACATTGCACTGCTCCATGCAAGACCTCCCTCCATCCTGACTCTTCCCAAACTTATTTCCCTAAACCTCCTTTCACCCACCTCTCTCTCTCTCCCCTTTCCAAGCCCTCCCTCCTAGAAAGACCCCAATTCTTTAGCTGTCCTACCGAGAGAGCCCTCCTTCCTTTCACCTATTTGAACTTTCCAACCTGTTCAGAAAGATGCTTCTCAAAACTATCTCGCATCTCAGTATTTCTCTACCCCTGCCTATTGCCAGCCTGCCCACTCCACATAGATAAGGCTGCTACCCTCACTTCAGATCTAACCCTCTGCTCCTGGCAAGGTCCTACCTGCCACTGGCAGTCAATGTTGCTTTCCTCTGACTGCAGCAGCCAGTCAAACTCTCCTCATCCCCAGCTCTCCCGCAGGTTCCTACTCAATAAAAAATGCTTTCACCTTCCTGTATGGGTTGTACTCCTTGAAAACACACACACATACCTGACTGTCCCAAAAGGCAGGAAAACCAGAATGAATTTATAGACATAGGAAATACTAAAAATAAGCCTTAAAAACCTTTGATGTATACATATATTAAAAAACATCTATTAAATAAGGGGAAGGAGAGAAAGAGGGAAAGAATGAATCCTCCAGTCCAGCTTGAAATGGGATGGAGGTGGACCTTTTCCCCATGGGCAGACATTTGCAGCTTTTAAATCTCCTGCTGATTGCAGACCCAGTGTGACATTTCCACTCTCCATAAACTCTGGTGAAAATGTTTCCACTCAGCCTAATGAAGCTTGCCATGCTTTCTCTTCACCCTCAGTCTTCAGCTGCTGACTTGTATGGGAACTAATGAGATAACCAGCCACATTTCCTATTCAAGTTTGCATAGGAAAGCTTAAGCACCTAAAGCAATGGCATACAGATGCTTTGCTGTGGCACAGCATCTTTGAATAGCTCAGTCACCTGAGAGGAGTGTATTTATATAGGCTGGGATTGTATATCCGTGTCTCCAAGGGACCCAAGCACTAGCTTGTATTTGGATATATGGGGAGGAGTACTGTGTGTTCTCTCCACTTTGTTTTGCTGTTTCAATTTGCCTTCCCAAATCCTACTATCTAAACTTCCACAGGGCATGCTACTGCCAGAGAACTTCTCCCAAGCATACACTAAAACACAGCATGCTTAAGGGCTTGTGGCAAGTCAGCTACACATTTGGTGAAATAAGGGGTCTTCATTTCTACAAGCCTTGCCTCTTCCTGCTAGGCAGGGACCAGGCCGGAAGGTGGGTGAATCTTTGTGAAACTGCTGGGAAGGAGCCAGGGAAAAGTGTAGAATTTTTCCTGGTTATTGCTCTAAATCTCCTTTTGCAGCTCCAGAGAGACTCCTTGAGAGATTACCTCATGAACCTTACCGTGTTTGTTTGAAAACTCTCCCAGTGAGAGATAATTGTTTCCGCAGCCTGATAAAGGCAATGTAAATTAATCAGGCATATCACTACTTAATCCTTAATAGATGCTGGTGCAGAGTAAAGAGAGAGGAAAAAAGAACCCAGCCTCTTAAATCACTGTACTCATGACACAAGATTACAGAAGTGCCCCATACTGCAGCTAATTAGATATGGCACTGGATCAGTGCTAATGAATTTAATTTCTTCCTTCTTCCAAATGAAGATCTGAAGAAAAAGAAGCAGGAGTCTGGGGTGGGGGGAGGAGGGAAGATATATTTCCAGCTACTGCTTATTCCTGTGGTGTATTCCTCCAACAGCACGATAACATTATTATTCTTATTTATGATACTTTTCAGCAATTTCTTTAAACTCTTCTAAATTCTTAAGGAAATGGAGAGGTTGTAAGTTCAACTTGAGGACATTGCAGTTGAGCCAATATCTATTTCAAGCCTGAAAGAGAATCTATCCGTACAGAAGAATAGAACCTCTATGGCTCTGAAGTGACAGACACATGGTCCTATCTGAAACTCATCTACAAAGGTACTAACCAAACTTGCACTCAATTACACTGTCAATTCTAACAGGGATTCTGACAGGAAATCTTTTGAACATGACCAGGAGACTGACAAGATTTTTGATCAGGCTATTCACGTGCTGTGCAGATACTCTTAAATGTTCCATATAAATGGGGTATGTTCAATAACAGGAAACATAAGTGAATACTGAAAAACACACCCGGTATTGTATGTACATAGTACACTGTTCATCCAGATGCCAAAAGTAGATAGCTGATCTTGCATCACAGGCAGAGGGAAAGCTTTCCTCACAATTAAATGAGAAAAGGCGTTTCTTTTAATTAAGCCAGACTTTGCACTGGTCAATGTAAGCTTATAGTTTACATATCCCCTTTTTGCTCAATAATTGGGAGATAAGAAGAGCTACTGCCAGGACAGACATTTACACCCTATCAAATGACCTATGCTTGGGATTCACCTTTTCCACTTAGTCTCCACCATGATCCCATGTTTACTGCTGACCATCTGAATTCCTAATGAGCAATAGCAGCACTCCATTTTTATGGAATAGAAAGTTGGAGCTATAATCCTGAAGAGATGGGTCTGCCAGAGCCGTGTCTAAGAGACAGTCAACCCTTGGGCAAAAGTGAAATGGAATAAAGAGGGTAAGGTTAAAATTCTTTAAGGTTCTTGACTTGGATTACTTGGACACTACTAAGAACCCTTACAAATATATGTTCCCTTTCTCTCCTTCCTTTACTGCCTAGTGGTGACCTGTCCTGCTAGTGATGACCCTTTCCAAGGCACAAGTATCCCTTCTCTTCCTCCATTTTTCTTCAGGGAAGTCTCCGTTCAAACATGACAAAGATAACTGATGTGTCAGAGCCTCATGAGGATGAGTACCAGGAAACCATGTTTTCCTCAGTGAAAAAGCAGGGTTTTCATAAGCATATGCACATGCCTTCAGATCAGGCTGCACAGAAAAACATAAGGTTTATGTTTGGGCAATATTAATTTTCACTCCCCTCTCCCACCATCAATTTGGAATGAGAGGGGGGTTTGTTTTCTTTCTCCTCCTTTTAGCACAAATGGGTCAGTGAACTTCACAGCTTGAAGCCTTGACAGAACCATCTGTTCTTCATTAAAAGCCTTTAATGACAATTATAATAGCACTAATTAGGCTGCATGCAAACATACACATGCTTCAACAGCTCCAGAGCTACAAGCAATCAAAGGTCCAAATTGAACCAGCTGCTGTATGGTATCGATGAGTACTAACACACAGACACCGGCCTTGTCCCAAAGTCCAGGGACAGGCAATCAGCACCCAACCAGACACGTCAAACAGGCACTTCTGATATACACATTGGTCAGGGTCTTTTGCCTTTGTTTGCATTGTCCTTCCACCATTTCCTTTGTTCTGTGTTAAGAATGATTGGGGAACACTACCACAGCCTGGGAACATGTGTACTCTATCACCATCTGCCATTTTTAGTTCTCTTATGGGTTGAAGTGAGCATGCACCCGAGGCTTGAAGCAGCATATCATTGTGTTACTCCTGGAAACTATTCCTAGCAAATGGCACTGACTTGCTACTTCCTTCTGGAAGTCACTTTGCTATTTCCTGCCTTGGTTTCCTAGTCTGAAAAAGCAGAGACAGTACTACTGCACATAGCACAACTTTTCTTCAGAAAGGCTAATGCTATGAAATCCTTGATGCGAACATCATTGGGAACTTGGAGTATACTAATAAGAGTTTCCTTTCAATATAACAGCTAGATCACAATAATTAAATGATTAAGACCCCTAAAAAGACTGATCCATAGAAACACCATCCATTGCTGCAAAGCCTGCTGGATCAATAGGTGGACTCGCATGTGGAAAACTGAAAATCTGTAACCATAGGCAGGTCTCTTCCCTGCTCTTACCTTTGGGAAAACTGACCTTTGTAAAATGCTTTGAGATATATTCAAAACCAGTATTTTATAATAAGAGTCCAATAACAGTACTCCTGGGAAGTACATCCAAGCACACTCACCTAAGAGACATAGAATCATAGAATGGTTTGGGTTGGAAGGGACCACAAGGATCATCTAGTTCCAACCCCCCTGCCATGGGCAGGGACACCCTACACTAGACCAGGGTGCCCAAAGCCCCATCCAGCCTGGCCTTGAACACTGCCAGGAATGGAGCCTCAATGTATTATGCATTCAGAATCAGCGTAGCTGCCGAGACCCTTCAGACAACAGTTACTATGGATGCAGAACTGGCAGAGAGAATAAGCCAGAGCAGCGCTGCTGTGTGACTGGTGGGAAACCTGTTATTTCAAACTGGGCTAAGCCCAGGCAATCAATACCAGGTTTTAAAATTAGTTCAAAATGTGCATCCAAATGCCTTGATGAGGCTTTGAGCCAGAACTGAGAGAAGAGAGGCCGGCTTACTCTCCTGTAGCATGTCTTTCTCAGAGGTGACCATTTCAGATTGACCACACTAACTCTTTGCTAATATTAGCTTGAATAAGGTCCCAGCCCTTATGTTCCACTGAGACAAACCATCTTCTGGACACTTCCTCCCCTTCCTGTCTTAGTTTGTCAAGGGAACAGCAGCACATCGTTACCCTGTTCATAATGAACTAACAACTCCAAAAAGGGGAATGGAAAGCAATGGCCAGGAGATTTTTAACTCCAGTGAATCTTTAGCATAAAGGACAGGAACTTCTAGGAAAAATAAGGATTCTGAAATTAAATCTGATAATGTCCCAACTATGAAGGCAAGAACCACCCATCCCCTGTTTAAAAAGATTAGAAAAGTCCTCCATTTCTTGTAATACCTTTCATCTTACACTCCAGGGATTATCATCTCACCTGAACCATCTTTCTCCGACAGAGGCCATTTCTTCAGCTTTTGCTGCTTAGTCTGTAGCCTCACAGCCTCCAGACAGGAAGTCTTAAATAGACTTATCCATTTTTACCATTCTTACATGATCATAACATTACATCAGCCAAGCTCCCAAAACTCTCTCTTCAATCTTAGAGAATGAATGACTGGATCAGAAGTGTTTTCTTGATTATATAGAAAACACTATTATAGTATCTGATAAGCAACATTAGAAAGCTGTAAAACATCACCTAGCTAGTTTGCAGAAATATCTAGTGAGAAACCTCTCCTGTATAACAGGCTGGTGTACAAAAAACACTAACTGTGGGACACATGCATTAGTGCAGGAATAAAAAAAAGTAACTAGGAAATTTCAAAAGCAATATACAGCTACATTCTTCCTGCTTCATAGAGAGTAAAGTTCTGTTTTTAAAGTGAACTTTTTTTAAAAAAAAACACAAAGCACAGTATAAACCACATGAGAACTCAGCAAGCACAGACTAGTGGTGCTAGAGGACAATACTATATGAATTTTTCACACAGCTGAGCACAACATATACCAGCTAGAATCATGCCTGCTTAAATGTGAAGTTCAAATAAAACTGATAGCTTGGTTTGAAAGCCTTCATATTCTGACCTCCAGGCAATGCAAAATAGAAATACTTTTTTTTTAAAAGAAATCATTCCTTTAGAAGGCAGGAGTCAGGCAGTGTCAAAATATCTATGTTTTAACAGCCTGGGTTTCCCAAAATGTATCAGTGTCATTTATTCCAGTGCTAATTTTGTATGCTCTGTGCTTTTATGAAAGACGCAGCCACAAGCCTCCTGAATCTATTTTCACCATACACCACTGCCCCCACCCCCTCTCAGCCCTGCCCCAACCCACAGCAATATTTCTTTATAGTCAGATGTAATAAAATGGTGTCCCTTTCTAGGAGCAACTCATCACCCAAGCAAGTTGAAGGAGGTTATGGGGAAGGTGGTATTACTGCACAGTGACCTGTGAAGGTTATTAATCCAAGACAGGAGATCATGAGGAGGGAGTATGCGAAGAGATGCCTGTGGCAGAGCAGAGTCCTGTCACTAGGCAGCCAACAGCTGCTTTTGAACAGTTTTGTTCCTCAATTCCCTTTCTTCCCCAGAGGGTCAGGGTGAAGCCAGCTGCTTGTCTGTAAGAGTTGTGTCCCAGCACGTGGTAGCAGGGTGTGAAAGGGCTAATTCCCTGTTGGCGGCAAAAAGTGAGACACATGGGCCGAGAGACTGGCAACACCTTGCTGACAACACCCATTATGGGAGAGGCAAGGAACACCCGTGTGCCAGGTCAGACGGGCTAAGCAAAGAGAGCTCTACAACCAGACCACGAACCATCCTGACGCCCGTGTGAGTTGGTACTGCTGAACGCTGGTGAAGAATGCACGGTTATTCTGGACCAGAGGAGTTGTCACAGGGCAGGCTACGCACAGATTGGAGTGATGAACTCTTCCCCGGGCCCTGCGTTCTGGTGTTGAGAGCATACACAGAAACAGACGGGAATCAGAACTTTACACTCTCATGGGATGGCCGAGATACTGGACAGGCAAGTGCTGAGGAGCAAGCCCTTGATCTCATCACTGTCAGTTATTTGTGAATTAAGGGCGTTCAAACAACAAAACTAGCCAAAACACATCAGCAAATTCAGAGAAGCTGACTAATTATTATGTTATAAAGAAAATGCATTTTTTCCCCAATAAATTCATCTTTCACAAAAAGGTTCCACACAGTTGAACATAAGCCTCAGTTTATCAAATATCTCCTTTCTCCTGTTCCTCTCCTCTTTTCTTTTGCTTAGACCACAAGCTCTTCAGCTCAAAAGCTGCCTCTTCCCAGCCGTCTCCACAGCACTACATGCATTTACCACACTTAACCCGGAGGGCTCATGAGTCTGGCAAGAGTCCCCAGGCACCTCTCTAATTGAAGTAACTTTGTTAAGCCACTGAAATTAAATGGAAACAAACCAGCTCCCATTCGTGTTACAGAGGTTGGAACAGGCTGAAAGTATACATCAGAAAGATCAGAAGGTGTTAAAATTCCTGTGGCAGAACAGCCTCAGTCATCACCTCTTACAATTTATGTGGTATATGTTTTCAAAACAGCACATATTCAAACTTCATCTTTAACAGGAAAAGTATGGATAGGAAGCACTGAGTAAGCCTCAGGTTCCTTCCAAGTGTAGAGGAAAGGGACAGCCCTGCGACACCGGCCAGGACCCCCCTAAGTGAAGGTCGCATCTAGGGACAGCTCAGCCAGGGGATGCCTCCACTGAGTACAGCTGGCAGATATTGAGCTTATTTTTACCTGTGCTCTGAGACAACCCAAAAATCTGGTATTTGCATTAGCACCTCTGAGCTTGAATGAATTACCCCAATTCTGGCTTTTAATTCAAGTTTTGGCTGGCAATACAGGAAACCTGAGTTTTTGACTCCTCATAGCATGTTAGTAGTGGCACAACTGCAAAATACTGAAGTGGTACGACATCACTCTACTGGTTCACATTTTATAGTGCTGAGACCCAGCAGGGTAGGAGGCATAGACTACTCAGCAGGGATTCAGGCTTATAGCTGGCTAACAGAGACATAATTCATTCAGCTTAGAGCACAGGCGCCATGGATGCATTTCAGTCCAAATGCTGCACAGATATTTCCTAAAGTAGCAAAACGCCTGCACTGGAAAACTTCCTTCCTCCTGGTGAGACAGCGTAACCATCCTTATGGAGTTTAATGAAACTAAAAAGGGAAGGCTTCTGGTGGGAGAAAAGATTGCAAAGTTTAATCTACTGTAATGGGTTAATGCTATCCTGAAAAACACGCTGGGCTGAGCTTTCAGGCCCTTTCCTCTTAAATATCTAGGACAGTGTTGAAAAATGCATGTGCCACCATTGCTGAGAAATGGACAACTTCTTCTATTCCGCTTCCATTTGCCGGATAAACAGGCCAATCGCAGACTCAGCAGCCATGGCAATTTCTGAATCAATATTTATCAAGCCCTTTTCCAACTGCTATTTCATGCCTCATTGGTCAGAGAGCATCCTCTCCAAGTGAGCCAGAAAATCCTGACCTTGCAAACGACAGAGGAGCTGCTTGAGGATCACAAAGTAGAGCAGCTTCTCTACCTTAAAAAAAATAAAAACCAAACCCACACCAAAAAAAAAAAACCCAACCACAAAAACAACCGCCCACAATTCAGGTGAGTGTCCTCATGACATTACACATTCTTCTGCCTTTCTCTCATCCCTTTTTTCAGTGGCAATCCTTGAAGGTAAAGCTTCATTTAAGAACACTAAACAGCTTGCTCATTAGCAAAAATCAACCTACATGTAAAGGACATTAAAAGCCATGGATACCCACAAGGGAATGTGTTTTGAGGGCGTTTCTATCTGTACTTTTAATGACATAAAAGATTGATTTCTTCCTGCCTTTCCCCTAGGCATAGTGATTTCACAATTATTCCATCAAAAAAAAAGCAACTGCAACAATTAGGGGGCACAGACTGACAGAAAGAAAGGTATTTGGGGGCAACAAAGATGTTATCCTCCATCCTGGCCCTCCAGAGGACACTACAGAGGGTAGACAAACCTGAGAGAGGCCGACTGCTGCAAGATCACCTCTGGAAAACAGATTGCCAAAAATCAACTGACAGCTCAGGGGCATTTGAAAGGAAAGCAAGCATTGCCCTTCTCAGTGAAAGAAAATTACTTGTTATAAAAACAAATATGTCTATGATTCTTTGAAGAGATGAAGTGGTGTTACTTACCAACACACCCTCTGAAGCCTATGGATTTGCTCCAGGAGCTGTTCAGGCAAATTAGCATTAACTGTGCACTTTAGTCCTGAAAGGATTCAAAGTGCCACACAATCTGCTACCACAGCATGTCCCTCTGCTGTGGCTTAACATGCTTGTGGTTTTCTGGGGAAACGGGTGCGTACCTGAGCACCCAATCAAAATATACACTGAAGGCTAAAAGGTGAGGAATTGTTCCTGCCAGAAAGAGACTGAAAACAAACACAATCAAAGTGCAAATGTGAAGGATCAGGAATCAGAGAGCAGTCATTGATCTTTTTTTTTTTTTTTTCTAAAGCAGAAGAGGAGACTGCCTCCAAGCACACAAGGAAATTGGGTCTTTGAGTTTCCTCTGAGTCCCAAGCTAAGCAGCAAATTTCTGGATCTTTGACCACCGTAATGTAGATGCCTTAGGCCATCTCTGTACAAGTCCATTATTCAAAACAAAAAAACCCAAATAATAGGGATCATTTCTGTGCACATTTTCCTCCCATTAATGCCCATTACTCTTCTGGGAAAAATTCTCCTGAAATAGTTTCCCGCTTTACTATTTCTTCCCCTCTTTTGCTTACAAGCTAATATAAAGCTGCTTGTTTTATTTGATTTATTTTTGTAGGGTCTAGCAATAACCTATTCTGGCTTTTTCAGCTTTCCTAAACAGGCCCTCCCAGTTTTTCAGTCTCTCTGACTCTCTTGTGAGCTCTACTCAAAAGATCACATCACCAGATTTCAAATATTACACTGCACCCTGTATTTGAAACTCTACTCATTCAGAGGGTCATAGAATCACAGAATCATTAAGGTTGGAAGATGCCTCCAAGATCATGTAGTCCAACCGTCCCCTCACCACCTATTACTCACCACACCATGTCCCTAAGTACCCCATCCAACCTTTCCTTAAACACCCTCAGGGAACGGTGACTCCACCACCTCCCTGGGCAACCTGTTCCAATGCCCGACCACCCTTCCCCAGAAGAAATTTCTCCTCATCTCCAACCTGAACCTCCCCTGGCGCAACTTGCAGCTGTTCCCCCTTGTCCTGTCACTAGTTATCTGCGAGAAGAGGCCAACCCCCAGCTCGCCACAACTTTCTTTCAGGTAGTTGTAGAGGGCAATAAGGTCTCCCCTGAGCCTCCTCCAGACTAAACAATTCCAGTTCCCTCAGCTGCTCCTCATAAGACTTGTGCTCCAGACCCTTCACCAGCTTTGTTGCCCTTCTCTGGACATGCTCCAGGGCCTCAATGTCTTTCTTGTAGCGAGGGGCCCAAAACTGAACAGAGTGAAGGGTACTCTTATTCAGGGGAGTTTTGCCATGGGATGTCACTTGAATGTCAGCGTCAAATTACATAAAGTGATACAGCTTATCACCACCTTGAGCCCTGGGAAGAAGCCTCTGTGTACGCCCAAACCCAACAACTCCAATTGGTGCTTTGTTCCTAAAGGGTCAGAACTGACACCTCTTAACCTCTTTTTTACAGGTTTATTTCTCTATTTAAGCCATGTTTCATGTGATTTCTCCCCTGTTTAAATTCTGCTGTATTGACTTCTGTCCAGATTTCAAGACTTTTAATGGCATTTGTATTTATCTGGTACTCACAACGCTTTCTACATTAGCAGCATCAGTGAACTAATGGACTATTTGTTATTTCCCAGATCATTAGTCCAGGCCTTGAACAGAACAAGCCCTTTAGCAATACTCATCTCTGCCCAGGACACTGCTCCTCAGCTTCATTGCGACCATTTACTGTTTCCTTACATATGCAGCTCTCCTGCTCACAGACCACATGATAGCACCATTATGTATCTCAATGTAAATGCATTTTTCATTGCTTTCACTGCGTACAAAACCGTTTAACAGAATCCCAAGTGTTTGGAATTCTTTCTGCATTTCTGCCAGCGAATCAGTTAGCACCATGTTTTCTCTGAGATATATATATGTCACAGATAAAGCAGTTACTGAAATGAAAGAATAATAATAAAAAATTCTTATCCTATAAAGAGTGGGATGGAAGAAGCTCAGTTTCCTATGCATTATCTCCTGCTACATTCTCATCTGCATCTCCTAAACCTGACTCGGTAGTTTCAAGCACCTGTGCCTTTCCCTCTTCTACAAGGTGGCACACCAGAACAGCAGGATGCTCTGCAGCCAGTCTGGACCTGCAGAGCTACTGAATGGCCTGCCAGTACGCGTGTGTTAACTGGCCAGCTGGCTCCTACCAGACTAAGCAGACGTGGGCAGAAATAGCTGAGCTTTTCTTTCAACAGATACCTACTTCTCTTCTAGTCAGTCACCAGTTCCCATGAAACACACAAGGACTTGATATATTTGCTTTCTGTTCTGTTAAATTGTTTTTGAATTGATCTGTGGGTTCAAATGTTACTAGAGAAGGTCTGAAGGGTAGCGGGATTTCCCCACATCTCTTTCCTGAAGGAACCAGCCTAAAAACATATTTCATAGAACTGTAGAATGGGTTGGAAGGGACCTTAATGATCATCTAGTTCCAACCTCCTGCCATGGGCAGGGACACTCTTCACTAGACCAGGTTGCTTCTTGTCCACTAACACTCCCAAGTTGTTCTCCTCCATTCTACACCCAACCTGTTGTTATGCTTGGGATTGCTGCACCCCACATGCAGGAGCTTGCACCTGGCCTTGTTGATCTTTATGCAGTTCACAGGGGCCCACCTCTTCAAGGTCCATCTGGATAGCATCCCTTCCCTCCAGTATCTCGACTGCAACACACAGCTTCGTGTTGTCAGCAATCTTGCTGCAGGTGCACTCAATCACACTGTCCATGTCACCAAAGATGTTAAACAACATTAGTCCCAATACCGACCCCTGAGGAATGCCAATCATCACTGGTCTCCACCTGGACATTGAACCATTGACTGCAACTCTCTGAGTGCGACCATCCAACCAATGCCTTATCCACCACATGGTTCATCCATCAAATCTGTGTCTCTCCAAGTTAAAGACTAGGATGTCATGCAAGACAGTGTCAAATGCTTTGCACAAGTCCAGGCAGATGACATCAGTTGCTCTTCCCTTACCCAGAAATGCTGTAAGCCCACTGTATAATGCCACCAAATTTGTCAGGCATGATTTGCTGTTAGTGTTGCTCTGCACATGTGCGTACATGCAGTGACAGTCATTTGGGAGTCAGTCATGGTGGCACATCCTAAAGTCTCAGCAACAGTGGTCCCTGCAAGTCAAGCTCTGTGCAAGGTTGGGGACTAAAGTTTGAAATTGCATTGAATAAACAATATATTTTAAAAAGGTAAACATTTTTTGAGGTGAATTGGTACCAAAAAACCTTATTCGGGCTTCCCCGTCTAACAGTCACTGGCAAGTCCAAAAGCTGCGAGGGGGAATTGGTCATGGTAAGAGTAAACAAAAGGAAGGACAGACTTGCACAGGAATTACTCTCCTGTCACATACTGCCAGTGAGACCTTGGGCAACTGCCTTAGTAGTCTGTGCTGTATTTTCCCATCTGTCAAACAGGAGAGAGAAGCAGACCATTTCAAGCAGGCATCAGGCTGCTTAGCGCATTAGGGTTTATAGACTGCTTTGAAATATGCTGATGGGGAAAAAGAAACCCAAAAACTTGGCAGGGGGGTGGGGGTGGGGTGGGGGTAGGCTGGGGATCAAATCTTGAGGCATCAATTTTAAAAGTGCTCCTCAGGCTTCTGTTCTAGGGCCAATTCTGTTCAATATGTTTATCAACAATCTGGATGCAGGAGCAAATGCAGCATTAGCAAGTTTGCTGATGATATCGAACTGGGGGGTGCTGTTGACTCTCTTGAGGGACAAGAGGCCTTGTAGAGGGATCTAGATAGGTTAGAGCATCGGGCTTTGATTAACAGGATGAAATTTAACAAGTCCAAATGTCAGATTGTGCACCTAGGACTGAGTAATGCTGGGCACAAGTATAAAATGGGAGA